>JAODXP020000024.1:2405003-2422503 GCA_027497455.2 Sardinella longiceps | reverse complement strand
GTGCTCCTCATCCAACGGCGCTGGAGTGGTAGTCCGGGGCGACGGAGAGGCATCCATCACCGCTGACAGAAGTCCTTCTGAACACCAGCCAGCCCAGATGCTTGTCTCTGCCCGGATGGGAGGCCGCGGGAGAAGAGGAGAGAGGCTCGTTTGCGTGTGTGTGTGTGTGTGTGTGTGTGTGTGTGTGTGTGTGTGTGTGTGTGTGTGTGTGTGTGTGAGTGTGTTTGCTGGAAAGAAGTTATGACGGAGTGCAAGGCTGCTCTTTAGTCGTGTGTGGGGTGGTTAAGATGGATGGGCCGCTTGTTCAACATGCATCAGGACAGCTGTTAATGAGGTGCAGTTAGCATGCTTAATTGGGGAGGGAGGGGTGGGAAGGGTAAGGGGGGAGACGGGGGTGGCGGAGATGATGTAGGAAGATTGCAGAAACTCTCATATGATGACGACTGCCCTTTAAGACTAGGGACTGCCAGAAACATGCAATGAAGTCGTTGTCACTGTCGTTGTTGTTGTTGTTGTTGTTGTTGTTGTTGTTGTTGTTGTTGTTGTTGCTGATGATGATGACCCACATATAAAAGTAGACTTACACTATATTAAATGGGTTCTTCCATACTGTGTAAGGTCCTTATATTAATCTAATTTGACATATACAAAATTATATATACTGTATGTTATCAACAGAACTTTTCTAAATGGGGACGCTGTGGTTGTTGTTAAGTGAAGATTCATTGGTTTTATAAATATTTCAGTGGCATTATTCATTTTACAGTAAGCACAACCTCAGTGGAGAGTCTCCCCAGTCAGAATGAATGAAGTACTGTTATCCAGCCAGTGTGGACATAACCATAGTTCAGAATGAGGGGATTGCTTGGGCAAATACCTTAAGGAGGGGGAAAGGTGGGTCATTTGTTGAAGTGGATTGTGTGTGTGTGTGTGTGTGTGTGTGTGTGTGTGTGTGTGTGTGTGTGTGTGTGTGTGTGTGTGGAGTGAGACTCTCGGGCAGCCTGGCGCGGCCCATGGCTTCATCAATAACATGAAGTGCGGCTGGTCGCCGTGGCAATAAAACACTCCTGTTGATCCGCGGCTCCTGTTCTGTCCTGTCCTGTCCTGGGTGGTGTGTGTGTGTGTGTGTGTGTGTGTGTGTGTGTGTGTGTGTGTGTATGTGTGTGTGTGTGTGTGTGTGTGTGTGTGTGTGTGTGTGTGTGTGTGTGTGTGTGTGTGTGTGTGTGTGTGTGTGCCAGGGGCCCTTCCGTCCTGTGGAGGAGGTGTGGAGACAGCGACAGCGGCCCCTGAGTCCGACGCTCCGCGTGGCCACATCCATCAATGCTCTGGAGGAGGCCAGAGACCAGCTCAGGAGCCAGGAGCTCAACGCCCGACTCATCCACCACCCGTGAGTACACACACACACACACACACACATGCGCCAGGGATAAATGCATACGTGCAAAGACTATATGCCCCCCTAAAACTCTTCACACACACAAATACTGTACATATGCATATGCATGACGTGCCTCACATAGACTTCAGAATTTGCATACACAACAAGCTCCCACATACTGTACACAGCCATACAGTCCAAGCACACACACTATTTGCTGGGCCTATTCTAAACTCTTTCTCTCTCTCTTCTGCCCTACCAATATTTTAATATTTTAATGTACCATATTGTGCCATGTGAGTATGAATATCTGAGAGAGAGAGAGAGAGAGAGAGAGAGAGAGAGAGAGAGAGAGAGAGAGAGAGAGACCTATCGTATTAAAAAGTTCACATTGGTGTTGGCACAGCCGTGTGTATTACTAAGTGAAGGTTAATGCAGTTCATCACACATTGCTGCAGGCTATACATCTACTGTAGGTTCTTAGTTTCCTAGTGCTTCCACATTCTTATGTAACCATTTCATGTTATGGCCTTATGGCCTTATGACTTTGTCATACTTTTCATTTTATTTATTTATTTTTTTTAATCATTTTGGTATTTATAGCTCAGATTTGGAATGATGTCAGATCAGGCATATTGAATGAAAGTTCATTTCCTATGTCATATTTAGGCGTTTATTTTATAGAAGTTAATCATTATTTCTTTGTGGGTTCGTCCAGATGCTTTGGATTTGTGTGTTTCTGCATCACAGCAGAATTCCTGAAGTTTCTCTAAGAAAGTCTACAAAAGTTCAGTCAGTTGCCCAGTGTGTTGTGGATGATACGCTTATTAGCGACTCTTTCTTCGCCGCCTTGTTTGCGGCCCTGTCAAAAAAAAAAAAAAAAAACGGACCACCCAGCATCCCACAGTGTCGGAAGAAAAACAACAGTACAGCAGTCTTGCCTGACCCCGGCCACAGAGTCTATTTATAGGCGCCTGCATGCATGCATCGCCACTAAAACTCCTGCAAGCCTCGACTATAGCCTAATTATTAGGAGGGGGATTATCATAATAACATTTTGGACAATATTCCTCTAACAGTGCCATCTCTGTTTTAAAAGCCCTCCATTTATTTTAATTACAAGCACAGTGTGCATCGTTTATTAATCAGGGCTCGTCCCTTTTTTCCACAACTTTAAACACTAAATTAGCTAACCCCATTAACACAGAACGCTCCGCACACACACACACACACACACACACACACACACACACACAAGCGCCGCAAATAGGAGAGGTAGTTACTGAGCAAATCGTATTATACATGTGGAGTGCTCCGGGGCAGAGCCAAGCATGATTAGTCGCCTTTTGATCCCGCGGCTGCCGTCTTTTTCCCTCCTAATTTCGACTGAAAACGTTTCAAAGCACCACCTAAATGTGCCAGTCTTTTTCCTCTGCTGTCTCGCTGTCTGTTCGTCCGTCGCCAGCTTAATTTTTGCCTCCGTTATGAAGGCCCGCAGTGCTTTTTGATGCAGATAATAATTTGTGTGGATTATAATAGTTTAAAGGGAAGAGGGCCCTTTTGAGCTGGATAAAAAACTTCAGAGTTAGTTTTTGACGGCTTTGTAGTGATGGTCATATTTGCGGTCTAAAATCCTATCCCCACCCAATCATGCCTCGCCTTATGGTTTACACCCAGAAATAGTTTTACTTTTTCATCTCATTTTTCGCATAGTTTTATAAGCTAAGTACTGTAGGGATGGCGTGTAATTCAGAAAATGTTAGACAAGCCATCGTCTTGGAGTGGAGTGGATGCGTTGCTCGACTTGATGAGAAAACAGTCAAATTAGGCAAGTGGGGGTATTTAGTCAGATTCCATGCACCCCCCCCCCCCCTCTCAACTCCCCACTCTGCTTTTCTTTTTTTCTCCTCTGCTGACCACCTTGCGTGCTGTCACCGGGTTCCGTCCGCACTGCCAAGGATCCCCGGCGTGAAGTCAAACCGGCCTTAATGGCTCTGAATGAATAAAAACTACCCTATTAAAATGCAATTGGGAGGCAATGAAAGCTGTAAGCGAACCAGCCGGCTACCGCCACAACCATTGTGTATTCTGGGACATCGGGGCCACATTAATTTTTTCCCTGTGATGTCTGTCCCATGTGAACATTAGCATGCCTTGCACTGTAATCCGTCTTGTGCAAGAGGCCTGTCTCTGGCGAATAGGAATGTCTGTGCGATATTGTATCATTACTTAAAGGGATAGAACCTCTGCTGAGGGCTACTTTCTCTTCCCTAGGCTTTAGTTCCTGCAGTCAGCTCATTGTTCAAAGGACTTTTTCCTCCGACTTCCAGGACTACAAAACTGGCAAGTCGGTTCGCCAGTGTGATACTGGGATTTATGTGAGGTAATGATAGTTTGTCAAGTGCTGTAAACAACCTATGCAACAACACACTTATCTGGGTGGTGTAAAGTTTCCTGTTTTAGATAGTTGTATATTTACAGGCCAACGGATATTTTGGAATTCTCCATATCATTTCTCCAAGTTTTTTGTTGTTTTTGTATAATTTTTTTTACTTCCCTCTCCTCTGCCCTCTGGAAGTGTTTAAGATAAACAACCAAGCGAAGAGTGTGTGTTTCAGACTTTTTTTTTAAATGATGATAAGGCTGCTGGCATAGCCTGGGCCATTTTTGAAAAGACTTTTATTGCGGCGTGTGTTCACAGGAAGTGCCAAGGTTGCCGCTTGTTTGTTTGTTTGTTTTCTGATGCGCCAAGCCAAGCCAATGCCCAGCGGACGGTTTGCCAGCCTGCGCAGACACCTCTTGTACTACGCAGGATAAATCTTCCTCCAGGCAGTGTGTCTTGGGTGCAATTTACAAAATCAACCTCACTGTAATTAACATCTGGCATTTTTCCTAAGTAACAGCTATTTACATGGAGCATAAGCCCAAGCCATAGCGGCATGTGTGTGGCGGCAACAACCATGCACAAGAAAACAGGCCATTAAGAAACCATTTGACTTGACTGCAGGGCCATTTGGGCTCAGGCAGAAAAGAGAGAGAGAGAGAGAGAGAGAGAAAGAGAGAAAAAAAAAGAAAGACAAGACATTTGGCTGGCAAGAGGAGAGAAGTTTTAGCAATGCTTTGATATATATAAGTCATTTGCGTCAGGCGGTGGAGGAGGAGCGGTGTGTGTATGTGTGTGTGTGTGTGTGTGTGTGTGTGTGTGTGTGTGTGTGTGTGTGTGTGTGTGTGTGATAGCCTCAGCTGGAGACATTAGCGTTAGCGGTGGCATCCGCTAATGCAAGGCAGCGAGGGAGATAAAGAGACGCTACTGTTGAGAGGTGCAGGTTAATGGGGGGAGGTGACAAGAGGGAAGTGTTGATTCCTGGGCGGTACAGTGAGAGATGACGTTTTGATTTCGCGCTGATGAACGACTCGTGTGGTGGCGTGGCTTGTTTTGTTGTTGTTGTTGTTGTTGTTGTTGTTTTATGCATGGTCCGATGTGCTCCATTGTGTGTCACTGCTCTCGCTTGTTGTTTTGGACAGGCGCTAGCAGGATTTTCTTAATCACTGTCACGGTTAGGGCATGATGTCATTGCTTCTGTCTTCTCTCTACCTCTCTCCCCTTCTCTGTGTCTCTGTCTCTGTCTCCATCTCTAACTCTTTCTCACTCTCTCCTTCCCTCTCTCTCTCTCTCTCTCTCTCTCTCTCTCTCTCTCTCTCTCTCTCCCTCTCTTTCCTCTCTCTCTCTCTGCAGGTTCTGGCCGTTCGCTAGCGCTCACAAAAGCAGGAAGTACGAGCCCTTGATCCACACACGGACTCCCTTTGAGCCACTGCTGTACGGAACCAAACACTTCAGAGAGGAGAACAAGCACGCACTGCAGGACAAAGAGGTACTGGAGGACCACACACACACACACACACACACACACACACCCATGTTTCCACAAACACACACACACATACGCACACATGTGCCTACACATGCACACACACTCACACACACACACACACACACACACACACACACACACACACACACACGCACACACACACACGTCTACAAATGCAGAGACACACACACACACACACACACACACACACTCCAATTTACTTACCAGTGTCCAATCTTGCACGCCAGCACGTGCTCCACAGGAAATGGTTTGGAGGCATAAGAGAAGAGGAAGGGTAGGAGGGGGGGGAGGAAAGAAAAAGGCACTGAACAGTATTGCCCCCAATTCTAGCTGCCCAAATTTGTCAGATGTGACAGCAATTTAATAAATACCCCACACGTAAATGAGAGGGAAGTCCCCCCACCACCCCCCACCACACACACATACACACACACATATACACACACATACACACCACCACCCCACTCGGGGCATTAGGTAATTGACTGTGTCTTTTTTCCTGGAGGCCTTTCATGGATGAGGCTCCTTTATGAGCCCCCACCAGCAGGCTCTACCCTTTGCTTCCAGTGCAATTGCCTGGAAATGCCTCCCCTTTTCCTCGCCCCCCCCACCCACCCACTCCTCAAAAAAAATTAAATAAATAAGGAAGCTCTGCTGATGCTGCTGCTCCGCTCGACGGCGAGGAGAGAGTTGTTTTACCGTTCCAGCTTCGCGTTTAATCGTTAGCCGCGTTGCACAGCTCCGCACCGCACCGCACCGCACAGACCCCCTCGCTGGTTTTCCCCACGGGTCTCGTCATTTAACGCAGGTGATTGCGCACAGCGCCATGCATAAAGGAAAAGTCTTTATGAAATGGACAATGAGAACAAAGACCCCCTTGAGTTTAACGTCCCAGCACACCACAGTGTCTTTTTTTTTTCTTTCTTTTTTTTAAACCGTTGGGCGGCAGGTGGAATATTCCGGATGCCAGATGCGGCGCTTTACCTGATGGTCCATTTCTGCTGGTTTGAAGCTTCTCGTCATCACATTGACAGTAATGAAAGCTCGGGGGCAGATCGAGACCGCTCCTGCGATTAGCATAATTGATGTGCCCGTGTGTGACATGCTAAGGATTACCTCTGATCCATACTTAGATTGGAGTCAACGTTTGAACTTTCGGGGTTAGCCTGCACCCAACAGGGAAGGCTCCCCACCGCCACTAGCCACGCTACACCAATACCACATGACATTGAATTAATTACAATGATTACTCCACAAAACAAGAGCAACGGCTAATTAAAGATGCCCTACCTGTACGGCACCCTTAATTAGGGGAGTGTGTCGTAGCTTTTCTGTGATACAGTAAACTTGCCAGACACACTATCGGTTTAGCGATTATAAATGCTATTGCGCTGTAAAATTGAATAAACAGGCGGGTATTTTGTTTAAAATCTATTTTGATTTACATTTCATCGACTTGAAATAATTATTGAATTATTATCGAGCTCAAAAACATAATGCCCTCAGTGTAACATCTCCATCCTTGGTAAAGTCCTAAAGTTTCCTGCCCTCAGGATTGAAGTGGGGGTAAAGCCACTCCGGCATCACTAACAGGCCTAGTGTAACTTTTCCTCTCCTCCAGAAGCTCATCATCACAGATGATGTGTCTTGGCCTTAGGCCCCAAGTCAGTCAGTGCTGGGAGTCCTATCACTTGGCTGCCACTCTAGCTAATCTCTCACGATGCTAAGCTAATCCATACCTTAGCAATGCTAAGCTAACCATCCATACCTTGGAGCAGCCATAGAAATAGAGCAGCAGTGTGAGGGCCAAAGGAAAACTATATTAGCAACTGAGGGACACTCATGCCCGCTTAGTGGTGTTTTTTTGCCCAAAACATCACCTTCCAGGCAGCACAGCCTAAAACGCACTACCTTGACCCTAACTCTAGCCCCCTTAAACTTCACCCTAACCCGAAATTGTGCGGGGTTTTGCCTCGAAGGCAGTGCTGCCTGGAAGGCTTCATTGAGGGCAGAAGAGACCAAAGATCCTCATCTCGTGGTAATGGAGACTTGTAGCAAAGTCCTTCTAAGGCAAGTCGCATCACTCGGCCGCCATATTGGATACGCCTTCGGGCAGCTATATGGGCTTAACAAGACCAGACCCTCCGAAATGAATGGAGAAATATCCATAAGTACAGATTGGCTGGTTGTATGGACTAAAAAAGTATATGATGTGGATCCTCGTTTAAATCTGAGTTGAACAGTGCCAAAATCTACCAGACAGACGCTAAAACAAAGCTAAAAAAGACGTTATTTAAAACGGCAATTTGCTTACTGCTCCTGCGCTGACAATCGCGGTATGGCTATCACCATAGTGACGGAGGTAGTAAACAAAAAAGCTAACCGTCAGTCATACAGCGTTCAGCAACGCAATTGGCTATTACTCCACCGTAAGGCAGGACTTCCAGGTTCTCTACTCCGCCATTTTTGCGTTACGGACGGCCGTAGTGCATTTCAATTGGAGGACTTAAGTGATTTGTCTCCTCCTATATAAGTGTCTCTGCTTGTAGTCTCTCAGAGTGAAGCCCGAAGATGAAGGATTTAAACATGATCTATGTTTTTGGTTTGGTTTTTTGTTTGCTTTTTAAAGTCTGTCTGATTCAGTATTCCAGCTTTTTGAGGTCTACGGCAAAAGGCCAAACCCTCTCCCACAGTGAAGTGCATTTATCTTAAGTGGTCTGTGCTCCAGTGCACTCTGTCTGCAGGAGATGATTCCGCCAGCCTTAACCATACCAGGAATGCTTGTTTTATTCGATAGACAGAAAAACTTTCTGAATCTTTAAATGTCTTGAAACTTTTTGAATGAAGAATGTACCATTTAGGTTATTATAATGCTTGTCACAGATTCTTTTTTACATCGTCAAATGCAGTGAAATATTCTGATTGTTTCAGGTGAAAAGTTCAGTGTTCCATTACTGATTCCTATTTTATGTAACAATAATTAATTTATCGTAGTAAGTCATGTTTTTAAAGGTTCAGTGATATGAAATTTGCATCTCTGTCTGATTGCAGGAATGTACAATTGATAATTCTAAAGTAAGACTGACCAAGAGTTCAAATAATCATCAGTTTGTGCGCTGAAGTTATTTTGGCAGATTTTTTTGTGTGTGTGACCAAAGAGTGTAGTGTAGCCACATCTTTGTGGAGAGAAGGCCAGTCCCACCGTGTGTGTGTGTATGTGTGTGTGTGTGTGTGTGTGGGTAGTTTTCAGTTTTATGGGAAACTGATTTTTTGACTATCCAATTTCTCATCGGGAGCGAGAGCACTCCCCTGATGGGGATCCTTTGCTCGCGGAAACATAAATTGATTCTAAAGAGGAAATTAGACGGTACTTATTACACTGTCTAACTAGTAATCCGCCTCCATTTGTCTGTTCCTTGATGAATGTCCTGCTTTTGCCTACCTTCCACGCTTAACAATGAATAACACATCCCAGAGGCTCTCCCGCCACACGCAAACCTGCTTCCTTAAATGAATTTCTGCTCACCCCTCTCACACACGTTTTTTTTTTTTTTCTTCTTCTTTTTTCCCCCCATCGACTCACAAGAAGATAATGATGGATATGGTGATTTTCAAGTGCATTTCTGATTAAATTATACCCATTCTCTTTTTCTCTCTCTCTCTCTCTCTCTCTCTCTCTCTCTCTCTCTCTCTCTCTCTCTCTCTCTCTCTCTCTCTATCTCTCTCATCCCATTTTTTCATCTGCGCCCAGAGATGTGTTATTTCCACAGATTAACATGTCCAACCTGAAGAGGGAGGCTGGTGATTTGTCTTTATTGGAAAGGCAAAAAGAGAGACGGTTGGGTTGCTGGGTGGACTGCTCACAGTATAGAGTATAGGCTTCGCCACATACATCACCAATGAATTTTTTTCTTCTTTCCCAATGGCTGAGATGTGGTCGAACAAATTCCAGACAACTCTATATGTTTAGATTTGGTATGGATGGTTTATGAGATCCTCACTTGTTTATTTAGAAGTAGGGTTCTCTACACTTCCTTTTGTGAAAAGCAATCAAAGAGAAAGATAGCTGACAATGAGGCAGTATTATAAAGAGGGGTAGTACTGTAGGAGTAGTAACTGCATTAGTAGGAGTAGTGTGAGGAGATTAGTACGCTAAGTGCTGTAGTAGTCTTACAGTGAAATCAGACTGGTTCGTGTCACTAATCAAAATTAAAACTATTTAGATCCACACAAATCATTTCTACATTGGTAATCAAACCTTTACGCCTCTACACCGAAACTGGACACGCAGGTCACGTGGCCGTTCATGCTTACAGAGCATGCCCAAGCCAGTATAAACAAGGAAGTGGATTGCTACTGTATGCTAGCAGCCCTTTTTTTACAATAACTTCTGCCGTTTCACAGATGAAGTTCTGTTGCTACCAGATTAAACCAAATGAATTAAATTACAAAGGCAATGGAGAATATTTTTCATATTATCATAATGTATTTCTGTTGCCTTTTGCCGTCCAGCAGAACATCAATAAGAGGGCTAGTTGGTGTAGTATGAACTGTAGTAGTCTGAGGACCTGCAGTAGGAGTTGTGAGAGGAGGTGCTGTTGGTGTAGCATTAAGAGTAGTACAGTAGTATAAGTAGGTAGTAGGAGAGTAGTAGGGTAGTGTGTGGTATAGCCTGTGGTATAAGCTGTAGTGTGTGTGTGTGTGTGTGTGTGTGTGTGTGTGTGTGTGTGTGTGTGGGAACGGGAGAGTGGGGGGCTGTAGTATGTGAAGCACGAAGAGTAGGACTATAAGTACAGTAGGTAGTAGTAGTAGAGTAGTATAGAAGAGTATTAGTAGAGTAATTGGGGAAGAGCAGTATGGCCTGTGGTATAAGCTGTAGTCATGTGGTTTGGTGGTTGGGGGGGAGAGGGGGTAGAAGGAATCATATGTAGGAGGTGTGGCTCCTTGTTGGGATATGTCAGTGGCAGCTGAAATCCTGATTAGCCGTGAGGCTGGGTTCACCTCCCTCTCTCCCCCGACTACACCAGCGTTGTGTGTGTTGCGTCTCCATGCCGACACATCTATCTCTCCGCCTCTCTCTTCCTGTGATTCTTATTATATCTCATGCGTAGTGAAGGTCCCCAGCCCGAGCGTGTCAGTGCCTCAGCAGCGTTGGCGCTCCGTAATGCGCTCGGACAGAGTGACAATCAGGCCACGCTAACCTCCCCCCCCCTACACACACACACACACACACACACACGCCCGCCTGGCATAATTAGTGCATTGGTTAATGCCCGACTGATGGAGAGAGCCCTTCATCAGGCAAGCGGGCACCAACGCCAGCACGGGCAATGTGCGGGTGCAGGGTGCGGTGGGGGGATGGTTGGGTGGGGGAGGGATTGGAGGTGGGGGGGTTGCTTGTTGGGTGGATGAGGCCGGGTGTTTTGATGTTTGCATTATCACCACCAGTGCTAACAAATTGAAGCACCAGGCTAATTATGCTGGCTAATGAAGTGCGTGCAGTGGCCATGTCTCGCCGCAAAGCCTCTCCTTCACTTTGCGTTAGGCTTTCATCAATCAGCCTTTTAAACTGATATATCTCAGCGGCAGAGGCACGCCACTGCCTCCCTTTTTTAATGTTGCTGCAGTAATTGCTTTTTCTGCTGCCTACACCCCCCACCCCCCACCCCCCACACACACACACACACACACACAACCTCACACACACACACACACACACACACACACACACACACCAATTCACTCCCCCACCCCCTCCAGCTCACACATTCTTCCTCCTGGCACCACTCATCTTCTCTGCCTATTTTTTCTTTTTTTAATTATTGTGGTGCATGGCTTGTAGCAACTTGGAGAGAGAGAAAGCGAGAGAGAGAGAGAGAGAGGAGGAAGAAAAGAAAAGAAAGAAAAAAAATGGAGCCCAAAAATGATGCTTTGTTACTGCCGTGTCTTGTTAATCATGGGCCGGGATAATGCATCACCATAGTATGTGTGATATATGAGGTGTGTTTAAATGCGAATGATATTCATTATGAGCGCTAAATAAGAGGCCGCAAAAGTAGGGCACAGCCTGTGTCTTCGGGACATGCTGCGGCTCCTGAGCAAAGTTAGCTTGGCCCTTTAAAGCCCTCTAGACGCCCCTGCATTAGTGCCTACCAGTGTGTGTGTGTGTGTGTTTGTGTGTGTGTGTGTGTGTGTGTGTGTGTGTATGTATGTGTGTGTGTGTGTGTGTGTGTGTGTGTGTGTGTGTGTATGTCTGTGTGTGTGTCTGTGTGTGTGTGTGTGTGTGTGTGTGTTTAACCGACTCGCCATAACTGCTTTACTGAGGGATAAAAGGCGCCATCCCCTTCATTCGGTGCGTAATAAACAGTCAGCTTCCAGTGTATATGTATCAATTAACTCCACGCTTGCTTCCATTTGTGTCAGCGATTCTTCCCCTCTTATCGGCGGCCACCCTAACACACACACACACAGTGTTGAATAAATATGAATTGTGTAAAGGCATCTGCCAAGGCGCCTTTGTTATAAAAGGGTCCCCTCGGTTGACATGAGATGGTGCTTTTAAAACGCAGTGATTTGTCATCAGTAACAAATGAAGGGGTAACAAAGTTTCATTGGTGTATGGATGCCACATACAAATTGCGTCCTATATTGTGATAGAGGCAGTTTATACCAGTTCTTAACTCTCCTAATTGTTTGTGTCACATTGTAGGGAAATTGTTGATAGATGTTTGTGCATACATATGTATAAATTCATATTTTTCTCCCTGAAATGGCCAAAGCAATCCTTGCAGTGACAATGCACACACAGACAGCATTTAAAAAATAGACTCCCTTCAAATTGATATGCCTCAGTGAACAAAGGTGCACTCAGCTTTTCAAATGTGGGGGGAAAAAAATTCTTTGCAACAACTTAACATGACAGCTTTCATATTCTTAGTGTTTGGAGTAGAAGTAAGAGATGCAAATGAATTCAGGTGCTGTTGGAACAGCTTCCCTACCATTTGGACAACAACAACAATCTGAAAGGTCCAGAAAGAATAGCAGTAGGGATGCAATAGGAGTTTACAACAGCAGTTATAATTTATTTTATAAAACTCGATCTGAATGGTCCACATAAATGGATTGCAGTAGTTTGATACACCAGAAAGGCCCATAGAAATAGATGAAGATCTATTCATCTCGATGAAAATTTTAAAAACATAATCTTAAAAGTCCTCAATAATCATACCGTAGTATGAATCTGGGTTATTAAAAACAACAACAACAACAAAAAAACAGAACGCACATTTGTGGCCATATGAAATAAATTGCATATTACATATTTATATATACATATTTATATACAGTATAACGTATAATGTATTTCAGAGATTAAGTAGATTAGGTCCTACCCACCTGCACACCCTCTAAAATCCAAGACAGCTCAAACAATAATCTCAGAGTCATCTATATTCCTTCATGGAGTGCATATGGGGATATGTACATTATGTTGCATGATTTGACATAAGAGGCATTTCTGCATGCATCCTGATTGAAGTCATTAGAGTCGAATGAGGAAGAATAACACACTGATTCCAAGGGCAGGTAGCCCAGCAGAGTGGCAATTACCAGCCCCACTGCTTCGGCTCAATGCTTTATTATGGTATAGGATAAATCTCATTTGGGTGTCATGAAACAAACCTCTCCAAGAATGTTGGAAGGGGATTACCGTCCGACACAACATGCTAGATTGTATATAATTAGGACAACAGGCCATGGGGTATGTGTGTGTGTGTGTGTGTGTGTGTGTGTGTGTGTGTGTGTGTGTGTGGTTTATTTATTTTTTTCTTCTTTTCTCTTTTTTTATTTCTTTTTTTCTGTTCCTAGTCAATCTCAGTGATATGATTAGTTTTGCCCCTGTGATTCATGCTGATTAGGGAGCAGATTGAGGTCTTGTGGCTTCGGGAGTCCAGACTAACCAGTGTTTTGGGGCACTTTATCATGCAGTAGGATGTTTAAAAAAAAAAAATGGAGAGATTACATTTGCGAGGGAAAAAAAATAAATGTATTAAAAATGCTTTCCTGGACAAATGTTGCTCGTCAATTTTGTGGGAACGCAATGTAATGTAATCATGTATGGGGAAAGTTCACATTATTCACAGTCTGAGCCATATTGTGCTATATTGATAATGTTTTCTAAATCATAACTTTGCCCCCAGGAAAAAAAAAGTAAAACATATATTAGGAAGAAAAGAGTCCTTTAGAATCATCTGGCTATCACTAGCAAACTAACAGTAGTTTTTAGAATCTGCATGGGGTCCCTTAAGGACAGTGTAACTGTAGTTGTTGTTGTTTCACACTGTGTTTAGCTTCAGTATGCACAATAGTTTTACCTCCTTCATTAGTGGTAGATACTTCAAAACAGGTCACTCTTGAATCATCCGTCCTCTTGGGACAGTTTTTGAGAATAGAGTCAGATCAGAGTCAGCCATGTCAGAGTTAGCATTGTGGTATTAGGTCTAGATTTAGGCCTAATCGGAATTTGAATTAGGTCCTAGATCAGCCCCAAATCTGAACTATTTCAGAGCCAGATTAGATCCAGATTAGAACCATATCAGAGCCAGACTAGATCAGAGCTGTGTCAAGGCCAGACCAGGTCCAGACCAGAGTTTTATCAGGGCCAGACTAGGTCCTGATCAGAGTTCTATCAAGGCCAGACTAGATCCAGACTAGAGTTGTATCAAGGCCAGACTAGGTCCAGATCAGAGCCAGACACACAGCACAGCTGTTTGTGCTGATGAATGAAATGGCTAAACTGAGCTGAAGGAGGGGGATTGCATGGATGTGTGACATAGCAGGCACTCCTCCTGTTAACACAGACGTCTGTCTCCACACGGCAGTCACTCGCTAGCAAGGCCTACCTTCACCATTGTCACATCATCTTGAAACACGCTGAGAAGAAACCTAAAATCATCTGTTTATTTAAAGCCATGGTTTTGTTTTGTTAACACGTTTTTTCTCGTAGCAGTCAAGGCAAGTTTACTGGACAAGGGTAGCATTTTTGATGGGGTATTCCTTTGCAGGCTTTTTCTTGTGATGAGAATTACACTCTCCAATGCTTTGGTTGTGTGTCAGTGTGTCTGTGTTTGTGTCTCATGGTATGTAGAGTTGCCAAGGTGTGTGCATATATAGTTATTTTGAAGTTTGCTCTGAAATGTTAATCATTGTTATGATCCGTATATTTGAAATTTACCTCCCATGGAGTCACTCTCTCTGTTTGCTTTAGATTTGACTTGAGTGTTGTTTGTATTCTGTATTTTTTTTTTTTTTTTATCAATGGAGAAATGGTGGCTTTGAAGCTTATGAAGCATTGTGTCTATAAAGACACCTGGCTGAGTGTGAGGAGCAAGAGACCACGGATGAAACCGCTATTACTGTTTTCTTTCTTGACTTTTCTCTCTTCTTTGTGAACTAGAAGATTCTGTTTCCCAGCTCACAAACAGAAAAAAAAACACTCTGTGTGTGTGTGTGTGTGTGTGTGTGTGTGTGTGTGTGTGTGTGTGTGTGTGTGTGTGTGTGTGTGTGTGTGTGCGTGCGTGTGTGTGTTTTCTGTCTCTGCGGACCCCTCGCTGTGAGTGTAATGTCGTGTTTGTTTTGCGCTCTGTCTCGTGCCACTCGTCTCACTTCACAGTGATGCCTCTTCCTTGGACGTTGAAAAAGGAAAAAAAAAAAAAAAAGATGATAAAAAGAGGCTCAGATTTCAGAAATGCATATTTCATCAAACATGTGAATAACACCAAGTCATTATGCGCCGGCAGCCAGGGAAGGGGCTGATTACCATATACCATAAAGCCCACTTTCTTATCTGGCAAAGCCTGATTAGTTTCTGGGCCCCGATAGCCTTTACGTACAACTTCATCCACCCCCCCTCCACCCCCCTCCCCCCGCCATCGTCTTCAGGAAAGAGGGGAGCGCTTTCAACAGCCTTCCCCTCTTTTTCCCCTCATACAATACAAATCCATTCATTGCATGGGTTTTTCATTTGTTACTGAGGCTTTTCTTTCTTTCTTTTTTCTTTCTTTCTTTTTTTTCTCCTCTTAAGGCCATTCTCGATCTTATTCTGCGGTCTAGATTGAACGGAACACTTGTCTTTCCATGTTTGCTTTTGCAGATGCTAGCTGGAAACTAAAGGAGGTTCCCATATCCACGAGAACCCAGCGTGTGACACTCCTTCCTTCCTTTCCTTTCAATGCATCTATCTATCTATCTATCTATCTATCTATCTATCTATCTATCTATCTATATATCAATTATTATCCATCTGTATATCAGTTATTATCCATGTTAAGGTTCTATATAAATACAATTGAGTTGAGTCTCGCTTATTTTGCTTTTGAGTCAGACTTACTCATCTGTGTCAACATAGTGTGTCAAACTACATTACCATTGATACACTGACCGCTAAACAGCCTGTAGATGAAAAAATATTATCTCCAAATACAAATAATTCCTACTTCATTGTGACAGAGGTTTCATGTTAGCAGCATTGGTGCTGTTCATTGTACTACAGGTGTTTTACGTAAACTCTCTGGCATCCTCACCACCTTCATCAGTGGGGTTGTGGAGTTGTCTCCGGCAAGTTCATTCACTCGAAGGCAGGTGTCCCGCTTATCACTCTTGATTAGAGACTTGAGGAGGGCATGCTGGGATACTGGTGATGTTACCCGTGGTTGGTGGTGGTGGTTGTGGAGGGCTCTGTGAGTACTAGTGCATTATGGGATACTGGTGGTGCTGCCAGTGGTTGATGGTGGTTGTAGAGGGCCTTGTGAGTAGTACTAGCAAGGGGGTGGCATTGTTCCAAGATTCTATAAGGTGGAATACTTCAGTAATGAGGAGGGCATGCTGGGATACTGGTGGTGCTTCCAGTGGTTGGTGGTGGTTGTAGAGGGTTCTGTGAGTAGTACTAGGGCATTATGGGATACTGGAGGTGCTGCCAGTAGTCGTTGGTGGGATGGTAGTAGAAGGGTTCTGTGAGTAGTACTAGGGCATTATGGGATACTGGAGGTGCTGCCAGTAGTCGTTGGTGGGATGGTAGTAGAAGGGTTCTGTGAGTAGTACTGGGGCATGATGGGATACTGGTGGTGGTTGTAGAGGGCTCTGTGAGTAGTACTAGGGCATGATGGGATACTGGTGGTGGTTGTAGAGGGCTCTGTGAGTAGTACTAGGGCATGATGGGATACTGGTGGTGGTTGTAGAGGGCTCTGTGAGTAGTACTAGGGCATGATGGGATACTGGTGGTGGTTGTAGAGGGCTCTGTGAGTAGTACTAGAGCATGATGGGGTGCTGGTGGTGTTACATGTACCAGTGGTTGGTGGTGGTGGTGGTAGCAGAAGGTCTCTGTGAGTAGCACTTCCCACCAGAAGCCCAGCCATGGATGAAAGGCCCCTTTGCCATTTCCCTAGACAGCATCTCTCACTGGAGTCCCATTCCCACACACACACACACACACACACACACACACTCACACACACACACACTCACACTCACTCACACACACACACACACACACACTCACACACACACACACACACACACACACACACACACACACACACACACACACACACATACCCTACTGGGGGAATTACACCGCCAGGTTCCTCAGCAGCCGAAATAATGTAAACTCATTTCGAGCCGGGGGCCCAAAGGCTGATGTCACGCGGCGGCGGCGTCCGAATGCAGCGGCAGCGGTAGCGGCTGCAGTGGTAGCGGTGGTGGCGACGCTGGACGCATTAGGACTTGACAGGGCCCTGCTTGAAATAAGTGAAATTAATGGAGCTCCCTTCATGTAGGACAAGGCCACAGCACCCCTTTCACGCCGCTTACAGTGAGAGAAAAGTCAATACTTTTTTATTACGCCACTCTGACCTACATTCTACACTACAAGTGCTAGCCCTGCTAATTGGTTCCAGTTTGTGTGTATGTGTCTGTGTGTGTGTGTGTGTGTGTGTGTGTGTGTGTGTGTGTGTGTGTGTGTGTGTGTGTGTGTGTGTGTGTGTGAGAGAAGACAAAAAAAAAATCTTCCATCCTAAGGAGAACATGGGAGAAAATAAATCAATCTCATATTTTTTTTTTCCTTGTCCGTTTTCATTGAGCAACATTGAAGACAGAGAGAAAGAGAGAGAGAGAAAGAGAAAGAGAGAGAGTGGGAGGGAGATTGAAGGGAGGGTAACAAACGCTGGGTTAAATT
>JAODXP020000024.1:2375003-2402503 GCA_027497455.2 Sardinella longiceps | reverse complement strand
GAATTATAATCAATACTATTTTACAAAGCGTGAAATTAGCTTAGTGGGATTTTTTGAGTGGTGTTTTTTTTTTCTTCTGCTGGTCGCGTTGGTTTTGGTTTACTCCACTGGGTGCGTTTGTGACAGTGTCCATTTGCGTGGTTGGAGTGTTGTTAATGTCAGTGTGCGGAGTGCTGTTTACAAGGACGGCTGGACTCTATCCCCGGGCCCTGGCACTAAGGATGATTGTCACTCCGCTGGACACTGACTGACAGGAGCCCCGCATCACATGGCCGCCTAGGAGAAGGAAATTGTCAATGCCCCAGTCTGTGACATTAGTTTGTCCTTCCTCAACTTCAGCTTTTTTTAGTAGTCCCCAAAACAAAACAAAAAAAATATATAAATAAATACAGATAGAGATGTAGTTAACGGGAGAGAGAGAGAGAGAGAGAGAGAGAGAGAGAGAGAGAGAGAGAGAGAGAGAGAGAGAGAGAGAGAGGAAAGAAAGAAAGAAACAAAAAGCCCACCAGGGCCGGGGTCTGAGTGGTGTTCCCTCGTCTTCTCACACTCGTTTAAAATCCCCTCTCGCTCCCGTCTTTTTTTTCTTGCTCCGATGGCTGCTGTCTGGGAACATGGGAAGAAGGAGGAGACTGGAAAAGGCTGAGCGCTTCAGACCAGGTCAGCCTTATGGGTGTAGGTCAAAGGTCGCCTTATTCTGACAAACACCTAAAGAGTTGCACAGACAGTGAGAGAAAGACAGAGAGAGAGAGGGATAGAGAGAGAGATAAAGAGAGAGAGAGAGAGAAAGATAGAGAGAGGGAGAGAGAGAGAGAGAGAAAAAGATAGAGAAAGGGAGAGAGAGAGAGAGTGAATCCATGATTGCAAGTAGGCCAGTCAGTTATGAAACCTGAATCCAGTCCAACTAAAAATACCCGGCGCATTTTTGCAGCGCAGCAAAAAAAGAGGTCAGGATTTGTGTGGTGACTCTGGCATTCATCATTAGCAGGCTGACTGGGCCTAGTGAGGTGAGGTGAGAGGAGGAGAGGAGAGGAGGAGGAGAGGGGAGAAGAGGGGAAGGAGAGGAGAGAAAAGATGAGAGGAGAGGAGGAAAGGAGAAGAAGAGAGAAGAGGAATGTATGGCGTCCGTGATTAAGGAGCCTGTGTCCTGCTCCTGCACCAAAGGTTGGGGTCGCCTAGACACAAGCCTGGCGGAGTACAGCACAGGGCGGCACGCTCAGGCCATGCTGACTTCAGTGGAGGAGAATAAGGGGGTGTTGGGGAGGTACAGATCATCTTTGGGGTGGTCATCATCATCTTCACCATCATCATCATCATCTCTGTGAGGTCATGTGGGTGGTTACTCAGAAATGTGTGCCGCAGGCCACTGTGATGCCACTGTCATGATTTTCACTCAGTCTTCCCACTCTGCAATGAGATATTTCAGCTTAAAGGTGTAAAGGATCACTCCCAATAACACTCCTAATACATGTAATGAAAGTTTTTGCAATGTTTCAAATGCATTTTTTTTTAGATTTGATTGTCAAACTCCCCGTTTTGCGTCCATGTCAGTTTCGATACAAGCATCTGCTAAATAGGAGTCAACTTTTAATTTGCAAAGATTAAGTCTATGTAATTGATTGTTTTAATGAGATAAGTTATAAGAGATAAGAGATAACGGCCGCCAAGGTTTCCAGTTATGTGAAAATAACGGACACCCTTTCAATCAGTGTTTCATTTCTCCTAGTGATATTAGTGTTGTGAAGATAATTGTGTTTTCTCTCTCTCTCTCTCTCTCTCTCTCTCTCTCTCTCTCTCTCTCTCTCTCTCTCTCTCTCCTCTCTCTCCTTTCAGACTTTCAAGACCGTTTTCACAACCTGTGAAGTCTTCGACAAATTTGGCCGTCTCTACTCCAACGCTGGAAAAATTGTCTGAAAGTGTCATTAAAGTCTAGTCTTGCAGTCATTGAGGTACCATTGTTTTGTATTTTGATTACAGTCGTGTAGTTCTATTATTTGGTTGGTTTAGTTGAAGAAAAAAGGTCAGTGTCAGATTCTAGCAGTGCTACCCGACAGTGTTTATAAGAGATGCATAAATAAATAAGACCAAACATTTCTCTGATGCATTGATTCGTTTATGTACTGATACTCAGTCTTTTACTTTCATTTCATTCAAGTGTTTTATTTATTTATATCTGTAAAGTCAAAAGTATTCACATAAAAACATTACGTCACCAGAATTTCTTTGCCTCCAAATAAAATTATTTTAAAAAATGGTATCGATGACCAGAGAGTGTGAAATCAGGGTGTGGGAAAGAGCCGCCACTCCAAAGGATTTATGGGCTTCACACTGATCTGATAAGCTGTCCTATTCCAAGAAATTCCCGTCTCACAGCAACCTGTCAACACATGAATACCAACGAGGCAACTACCTCATTCCACGTCTTGTGTTTTTTTGTTTTTCTTTTTTTCTCACTCTCTCTCTTTCACTCTCTCCCTCACTCTCGCTCTTGAATCCAGCTACATTTAAATGTTTTCCAGGCCTTGTCGCCTCAGAAAATAAATGTCCTTTAATTTTGGAGAGTGGGAAAAATGGCCGAGCAGACCTGAGGGCCGCCTTTCTTTCCGACACAGATTTAATTTCAACAAATAATTCTGAGTGCTTTGTTCTGTTACCACAGTGTCTGTTGCTCGGCGACTGGCCACTGTCCTTGCTGATGAGTAAGAGAAAAAAAAAAAAATGGTTGAGGGGGATGGGGAGGCGAGAGGAGGGGGGGGGGTTGTATGGGAGGGTGTCTCTGTAATTTGGAGATGCAGTGGCTATCTGTGTGATTGCTCCTGTTCTGAGGTAGTCCATCACTTCACAATAATTCACCCGCTGCTGACTGTGGCCTCAAACCCGAGCCGGCGTGTTCCCATCAGTCGGATTAGAAAAGCCCCGGCGATTAGACTCCGGCTCGGCTTGGGCCCCTGACTCCGGCTCCAGCTTCAGCTCCGGTTGTGGCTGTGGCTGTGGCTGTGGCTTTGGCTACTACAGCTGATTAATTCCCCCTGCTCTGGTGACGTGTGTTTTTCTGCTTTTCTTTTCTTCTGCTTCTCACTACAAGCTGGATGTCACAGGAGCAAAGAAACAAAGATGAAAACAGAAGCCTCCTGTTGCTTGGTGCCAACTAACACACACACACACACACACACACACACACACACACATAAATAGACTTACATGCTTACTCACACATATGTACACACACACACACACACACACAGAGGCACACACACACTCACCCACAGATTCACCTGCGTACTCACACACATGTACACACTCTCACAGACTCACATGCTTACTCACACACATGTACACACACAAACACAATCCTTTTCTTGTGGCAGCAAGTAGACGGTGTCTGATTGATCTTTAATGTCATGTTTGAAATATCAGTTGGTCAAACCTGAGCTTTGATTTGTTTGTTGTTGTCTTCCAGCTGCCGTCTCTTTAGCTGATATGCCACAACCTAACACCCTAACCTGGACAGGATAAAATCTCTACACTGTGATTGTCTTCTAATTTGGGACCAAGAAAACAATTAAGGCTTCCCCCAACAAATTTAATCCATTTTCATTAAGCAGTGCATCAGTCTTTCATTATCTAGCTGTAATAAGATAAATAAATAATGTAAGTAAATAAGGTAAACTATCATGTTAAAATGGGCTTCCATCACTGTAATTGAAATGAATTGACAGCTGCTAGGGCCTCTGTGACAAACATCAAACAGGCTAAAACTCTCCTGACGATATATAATGGTCAGGTTTCTTAGTGTTGTCAGCAGTCTTGGGTTTCAGAATTGTTATGTGTGTTTGGATGGCAGATTTGAAACAATACAATTTTTTCCATTGTTGACACAATTACGACCGAGTTGATATCATCTTAATTGGTCCATTCCATGGTCGCTGTGATACTAATTATAGCATTAAAAATTCCAACACCTCAATCATTAGGTTTGTACTCATAAACGACACTCAATCATCCCGCATAGGGTCTGTAGGTTTGGCTCACTCAATCACGTTCTAATTGTCTAATCTAAAATACTGATCAAATCGGTAGGTCTGTTCCCAGCTTAAGGCACCAGTATAAGAAGCAGCCCATTACCAAAAGCAGTTCTATCTGTTTTTAATGCCCTGTCAGCGTCTCTGACATCAGACACATTATTCTGCCCCCTCCTGCGTACAGGTCAGTGGAGACTAGTCATGTGTAAAATGAATGTTAATGATATTTATATTGCGTTTAGTGGACTCGGTAATATTTACACTGACACCCAACAGCCTGTGCGGTGCTGTGCTGCGGTGTGGTGCTGTCATAACTGCTAGTCTTCTATCTGAAGGCCTCTGGTGTGGGCTTGTGTGATTTCACCTGAGCAAACACGGAGCCAGACGACACAACACTAACACAGCATGCTGACCAACACCTGGGCTCCTCTCCTCCGCTCCTGCTCTCTCTCTCTCTCTCTCTCTCTCTCTCTCTCTCTCTCTCTCTCTCTCTCTCTCTCTCTCTCTCTCTCTCTATTTATCTATCTCTCTCTCTATATCTCTTTTCCTTCCCTATCCATCCTTCTCTCCTCCCTCCCTCTCTCTCTCTCTCTCTCTCTCTCTCTCTCTCTATCTATATCTGTTTCCTTCCCTCCCTTCATCCCATCTTTCTCTCCTCTCTCTCCATCTTTCTCTCCTTCTCTCCATCTTTTTTTCTTCCCTATCCATCCTTCTCTCCTCCCTCTCTCTATCTTTCTCTGTTTCCTCCCTTTCTATCTTTCACTCCTCTTCCCTTTCTCCATCTTTCTTACGCCCTCTCATCCTTCCATCCTCATCTCCCCCTCCTCTCACTCCTTCTGTTCCCTCTCTCTTATTCTCTCCTCCTCCTCTCCTCCCTTCTCATTTCCTCTCTTCATCCCTCCTGCTGCACCTGGCCTGTCTGGAGTCATTTACAGTGAGTGTGTGTGTGTGTGTGTGTGTGTGTGTGTGTGTGTGTGTGTGTGTGTGTGTGTGTGTGTGTGTGTGTGTGTGTGTGTGTGTGTGTGAGACGGGGCATCCAGGGAGGCCCTCACTCTACCGGTGAGAGGTGGAGCGCTGTCAGGCATGGGGCCAGGACAGCAGGAAACACACACACACACACACACACACACACACACACACATAACACACTCGCTGCCTGATGGCCAGATGCAAACAGCAGAGTGGTTTGGTGACAGTGAGGGTTGAGCTCAAGAGGAGGGAGATTCAGCACCAGTCAGGGCCCAACTTAGAGCAGCAGAGAGCAGAGCTGAGACCTTATCTGATAACTGGAGAACCATTTCCATACTTACAGTTGGACATTTATTACTGAAAGCAATTGCATTGAAAGGCGTGTTTGTGAGTTAGTTTGAGTGTTTAATATCCCAACTTTAAAGAGGACATGAAACACTAGATGAAGTTACCTTAATTTACAAGATTGGACCCCCACTCAAATATATCGTAAGGGTCCAATGCTGTCAGGACTACTGGTTTATGATTAACACATAGTCTAATGTAACATTTTCAAAACATGTGTAGTGCCATATTGAAAAAGAATAGAACGTTACGTAGCCGGGTTGGTTGTCTTTGAGGTTCTAAAATAATTGTATGGAAGTTTACATTAGCTCAGTATCACTGCTCATGACTTGATGGGCGACAAACATGTCAACAGACAAGAAAACATGTCGGCCTAAAGGCAATATATTCAGTGTAACTACTGGAAGCAACAGTTGGTTACAATTTATAGTTTTTGAAATAAAAATTAATCTCGCCTATTTGTTCATTTCTTTATGCAGCCTCGCTGAGCAGAGCGACGGTGTTAATGTTACCTCTGCCCACGTTTTTACCCACAACGAAGGATGTTCAGTAAAACACATACAGGGCTAATCCGTTAAGATACCGTATTTAAACGCATTTTCAAATCAGTCAACCAAATCAGTAATGCCAATAACTGGAATAAGGGTTTTAAGGAAGAGGAGCAACCGAAATTGTACACAAGTCTCGCTATCAAAGGATACTGAACTAGCCGTCTCTGATACAGCCTTCATTCAATACCAACTTGTCATTGTCAGTTTAAATCATGTGGAAATCCGGGTGCAATGTAAGTAAGTAACCAAGTAACTTTCTAATTGGCAGGAGGGTTTTGTTCATGTCTTTATGACCATACAAAATATTAGGTTATAACGTAATTGATCTGCAACTGCTGTGCTCAACCTCGCCGCTGAAGCCTGTGCAGTTATGATACAGTTGCTGACCATTGGGTTTATTTCTCATGTTCAACTAACTTTCGGACATGTCAGACATATTGCACTGCAACATGAAACCGCATGTAAACGAGCAATGCACAGTACGTTTACTCACTCACTGTTGTGGTTATCCACCGTCACTTTACTAACGTTATCCTCCAAAATTCAGCGTTAGCATGTTCAAAAGAGCCCTGCTCGTTTAGCAACCCACTCAAAGCACAGCAAATTACAAGCAACAATGTGCGTTTTCATCACAGCCTTCTAGTCTAAGCGAATTAGCCCAAAAAAGGGTCAAAGGTGGAAGTAAATATAGCCAAAGCATATTTTGTATCATTTGAAGCAGAATTTTCTGTAGATTAAGAATTTGGGGTGCCTGCAGCACCAATTTGTACCGGGAAAAAAATATAGGGCTTTGAATAGGCCATGGTATAATGATTATTATATAGGTCTGAATAGGGCTATTGTTTTCCTTTGGTCCTATCAACATAAAACTTTATACAATGAAAGTACCCATGGAAAGTAGCATTTTTTGTATTACAAGTTTTCCTGAAAAATAATTTGAATATGCTAATGAGCTATACGCTAGTCAAATTAGCCCCAAATGCACCCTTATACATGGATAGTGAAGAGATGAAGAGGGTGGGACCTGTCTCAATTCACTTTAAATGACACCCTGTGTGTGTAAGCTTTCAGAAAAGGTATAGCATAAGGGGTAGAATAGCTTTTTCTCAACGCCTCAGCTCCAAATACATTGGCTATACACCAAAATCACCAATACTCGCTGACTCGCTGATGGGTATCAAGGGGAGGAAGGAGGTGGAACCTGACTAAATTTATGTTTACTGAGATCCTAAAGCCCCCTGCTTTCAAGAAAAGTATTACTTGTCAAGGTGTATTACTTTCTAATATATTCCATTGGCACTTTTGTTCAAGAAATGCCCATATTTTTTAATATTCCACCAAAATAGGCATAAGCTTTAAAATAATAAAGGAGGTAGGATGTGGAAAATATCTTGCAGGTGGAATCCTGGGCATATAAGCTTTCAGAAAATATATAGTTTATGGGGTCTAATATGTTTCCCCTACATGCCACTGACCTAAATTTCACCAAAAATTGTCAATTTTTCAAATGCCAAATTTCTTAATTTTTGGGATTTATTGTAATGAGTAGGGTGGAGCATACCTCAATGGCAAACATATCATGCTATGTAATATCCTGAAGGTGTTTGCTTTCAGAAAATGTATGGGATGTATGGTGAAATTAGTCCTCCCTTCATGCTTCAGGCCAAAATGTAGTAGTAGTACAAAATCCACCCGAATCCCATTCATTTGGACTAATGGTCCACTCAAAGCTCATTAACTCTTTTCTGGAAAATTTTGGTTCTGCAGGCACCTGATATCCTAAATCTACGTAAAATTGTGGTTCAATTGATACCAAATATGCTTTGGCTATATTTACTTCCACCTTCAACCCTAATTCGCTCAGACTATTCATTCTGTTTTTATTTACCGTTACTTCTCGTATTTTTGACCAAATTACTTCACCCACTCAAAGTCGTGCAAAACTGCAAGACGTAACGTTAGCATGCTACCTGACAGGTTATTCATAGCGAGACCTAGGCTGCTAGCAGCGCCTAGGGCTGCAGTGATATAAGTTTTTCACTCAAGTAACGTTAACTTTCAAGTAACGTGTTTGGGTTATCACTGATATGTGTTCAGAGTAACATGACAACGATGATATAAACCAGCGCTGTACAATCCACTAGGTGTACTTATTATGGGTCGTAATGTAATGTTATCCGTCATCGTCACCTTATGTCCAAATTTCGTTAGCTCTAGCGTAGGCTACTATTTACTGCCCATGGAGTGTAACGTTAAAAAAAAAAAAAAAATCTCCGTTTCTTACCATAAGAGAATACAGAAAAACCTGTCCTTTTTCATCACTGCCGCAATCCAGATTTATTTTTGCTTTTTTCCAACTCCAAGCAACATTACCAGTAGTGAGTTTACCCTCCTCTCAAAGTAACAGGCAAGACTATAGTTAGCTGTTTGAGTCTGCCATAAGTCATGTGGTTTAAGTAATTCAGAAATAGGCTATATCGATATATTTTGTTTTAAAAAGTAGGCCTATTTGTGTTGTTTCCCTTTTTATACTGCACTCTTTTTATACAACAGCAAATCTGTGAAATATCTCTCTTGTGATATTGCGGGTAGCCCATTATATCGATATTCATATCACTGCTCCTTTCACGCTTCCGAGGTCTCAAGACCTTTCAGAATTTTCAACCAACCAACCCACTGACGTAGACAATTGTCAACGGCGATCTGTAGAAAAATGTAGCAAAATATGATATAGGTATAAACAAATGTGTGGTATGCAAAATAACAGAATGACCTCAAAATACACCTTAGGAGACTAGGTCTGAATAGTAATGACTAATGATTAGTGTGTTTCACGTCCTCTTTAATATCCCAAGGAAGAATCCTCCTACACCTTACACCTACTCCTACACCTTATTATGAAAATGGATTATTCAAGGTTCAAGGTGAGGAAAAAAGATAGATACAGAACAAGAATAAACAAAACGAAATAAAATGAATAGCCTAGCGTAAAAGACACATATAAAAGTCCAATTGCCATTAGGGTCCATCCAGGAACCGATCCACAGACATGGCCAGCCAGTCCCAATCCCCAGTCTGTGCCTGTGATGAAGTGGGGCAGAGGAAATGTTTACCTTCTGGAAATCAAATGTTGACAGACGGGATCCTGAACAAAAAAAAAAAATAATAATTGACAGTAAAATTAATAGTGTGAGTTTCTGCTGCAGTGCAACCCGGACTCGTGTCACTAAAGTATTTCATTGAAAATAAATACTGGTTAAAGTGGACATTGCACAGTATTCACACATGCTAGACTTTTAACTGCAGTTACTTCTCAGGAGACTGCTGTAAGGCTAAGGCATCTGTGCTAACACCCCACCCCCCACCACCACACACACACACACACACACACACACACACACACACACGCCACCCCAACATGTTAATTTTTCTGGGAATAAATGAATACATTTTGCTTGGTGTGTAGAAAAAGAATTATGCAAACCCAGTGTGACGTCTTGCTGACCTATGGGCTAGCAGTGTGCTTTAGCGGAGTTTGAGCCCTATCAGTCTGGCTGTCAGTCAGCTGTGCTGCGTCCAGGAGGTAGTGTGCGTGTGTGTGTGTGTGTTTAGGGGTGAGTGTGTGTGTGTTTGGGGGTGTGTATGTGGGGGGGTTCTTCTCCCCTCTCGCCCCCTGGAAGAGCAGAGAGCAGGGGGGTCGACCAGGTTGACAGGCCTGTGATGGGCTGTCTTCACTCACTGCTGGGGAGACTCGGCAGGGAGCGGAGATGGTGTGTGTGTGTGTGTGTGTGTGTGTGTGTGTGTGTGTGTGTGTGTGAGGGGGTTTGGGGGGGGGGGGGGGGGGGGGGTCAGACCGGCCCTCCTGCTGGAGAGGCGCAGTGCACTCGTTTACTCCAATCACTTGTTCATTCATTCGCTTGCTGACTGGCCGCCTGGCTTGGCCTGGCTGGCTCACTCTACCTACCTGTCCACTTGCTCTGTCCATCTCATCTCTCCATCTCTCGCCCTCATCCCTCCCTCCCTCTCTACCTCCCTCCCTCCCTCCCTCTGTCCGTCCCAGAAGGACTGCCAGGCCGGCTGTCCACTCACACACACACACACACACACACACACACACACACACACACACCCCCACACACACACACACACAGGTTCTGGCTGCTTCTCAGTTGAGCATTATGGTGGAGTGGAGCGAGAGCGAGGAGTGTGTGTGTGTGTGTGTGTGTGTGTGTGTGTGTGTGTATGTGTGTGTGTGTCTGATGGCCGAGATGAGTGTGTGTGTGTGTGTGTGTGTGTGTGTGTGTGGGAGTGTCAAGTGTATCAATTGATATTTTCCCACATCAAAATTGCATCTATGCAGCATTCTCTTTTTCGCTGTGGTTCTGACAAGCCCAACTGGTGAAATCAATGATGACTGGGATGTGATGACATGACCTGGAGCAAACCCAATCACACACACACACACACACACACACACACACACACACACACACACACACACACACACAGCACTGCAGCAGTCATGCCACTGGGTTGGGTAGCGCTGTGATGGGCTGTGTAGAGAGATGCACTCAGCTACTGTACTGTAGTTCTCAAACAATTATTCAGATGTCATTCTGTCAGATTGACAGACTCTCTCTCTGTCTATCTCTGGTCTCTGGTCCACTCTCTCTCTCTCTCTCTCTCTCTCTCTCTCTCTCTCTCTCTCTCTCTCTCTCTATCTCTCTTTGTCTCTCTTGTTCACTCACTCTTTCTCTCTCTCTCTCCATCACCACTCACTTCAAACATGATTCCCCCCTCCAGTATCAGACTGCATTAGCATCTGGTGGGAGAAGTGAGACGTCTTTTGTCAGTCAAAGGGTGAGGGTTGGGGAAATTCCCATGGAGGAGCAGAGAGCCAGAGAGAGAGTGTGTGTGTGTGTGTGTGTGTGTGTGTGTGTGTGTGTGTGTGTGTGTGTGCGTGTGAGTGTGTGAGAGAGAGAGAGAGAGAGAGTGTGTGTGTGTGTGTGTGTGTGTGTGTGTGTGTGTGTGTGTGTGTGTGTGTGTGTGTGGGAGAGGGCGGAGTGTGAGATCATTGTCAAGAGTCTGATAATTTACATCGCCTCTCTCTCTGGGTCTCCAGCTACAGCCTGTCAGTAGCAGATGCCAGCACTGGCAGTGATAGCATCCGCATGCATGCATTCGTTGCCACGGCAGCCATCGCCGTGCCACCCACCACCCACCCACCTCACGCCCGCCACCCGTCGCCTGCCTGGGCCGCTGACATCCTCTGACATCCATTGAAAGGCACAATAAAGCCAGGCGCTTGTAAATAATCCCTACTGATCACCATGGTGACGTTTCAGGGGACCTCATCTGCACTGCCAAGACATTAATTACCTCTGATTAAAATAGAGACAGGAATCTCACTACTCAGCTTTGGAAGCAGCTTTATTATTATCTGTTTATTTTTATCTTTGTTGTTGTTGTTGTTGTTGTTGAACACAACAAGCGGAATAACATTAAAAAAATAAACTTGTGGGAATACAAATGGAACAAGTTGAAAATGTAGGAGCATATTTGTAATATTATTTTAGGTCCCGCTGGTGCACTTCCTGTCGACATGGAGTCTTAATTAATCTCACTTGCAAAGTGAGCGACGAAATTGGAAAATGAAAGTACTCTTCTCTCCTCCTCTTTTTTTTTTTCTTTTCTCATTCCTGCAGTGCTTCCCCCCAACAGCACCCCCAATCCCCCTCCTGCTTAGCTGAGCAGAGGGTGAACTTTAAGTAGAGATTGAACGTTTTGTAATCTGGCCTAATGTGCTTGTAAGGCAGCTCGTTTTTTCTTTTTTTTTTTTCTGGATTGTTTGTAGCAGGCAGATCGAGAGACTATGAGCGAAATGAGAAATCGTCCAGATGCTCGGGCAGATGTGAGCGTCGGCTCACATGGGCGGCTCTGTAATTACATTTCAAATGCAGATATCGAGAGGCGTTTTCAAAACACACACTCCACTGAAGGCTCGTGTCTTTTTTTTTTTTTTTCCGCCAACGTCTCTCCCACTGATGCATAATATTGTGACACTTCAGGGTGCAGGGAGTGATTCAGTGATGTGGTGTTATTTATTTTTCTGTATTTCAAACACAAAGCCGCAGAGCAACAGCTGTTCCCATTTCGCCCCTCAGTCCCGCTAACCGCTGCTGCTCAATTAAATGTATTAATTTAAGTGAGTGTGGAATTGTTCTGTCAGGTCGGCGCCACGTCTCATTGGGCGATTTCACAGCCGCAGCAGTCACTTTTTTTTTTTTTTTTTTTTTTTGCCTGAGATGGGGACTTGGAGACCCCCTCCCACACACACACACACACACACATACTCACAGACACATGCTGTGTGCCTGCCGTGAACTGAAGTTTTTTAAAAGACATTCTTTAGGGTACTTAATGATGTTCTCTAGTGTACTTCAAGATGGTCTCTCTCCCTCATACACACACGCACACACACACACACACACACACACACACATGCGTTAAAAGACATTCTCTAGTGTACTTTAAAAGAGGTTCTCTGATGTACTTTAAGGATAAAGGAAGAGCTTATAAAACCCTCCAGTGCAAGTTGGCCCCAGCGCCAGACAGACTTCCGGGCCTTATAGTTCAGTGGCTGCATGGGAAAGGGCTAAAGCTGCATGGACAAGAAGCCTTGAGTAGCTGGGGACCAGTAGCATAGACTTGACCTTTCACCTTTCAGTCTCACAGCTAACATGCTTAACACCCGCTAGTTATTGATGCAAGGCATTAATAGCAATTAGTCCAACAAGGAGAGGTGAGGTGAGGTCAGTACAGTGATGCATGGTCTAATCTGGTGTCACTGTGGCTCAAAATATACATGTATTAAAACGGAAACAACATTGATTGATTAAAAACTAATTGATTGACCTATTGACTATTCTGTCACTCCTTTGCTTCACTCTCATGGTTGACTTAAACATGCACTTTGAAAACTGTTTAATGTCCGATGTCATTTTCCATATATTTGTGTTGGACAATGATTGCCTTATAAGCCTATTTGTTATTTCATTCTCTGCTGATTTGAGAAAAGGTATACAAATGTCTGGTGTCTGGTATAAAATTGCTGTTTGAAGACACTAACTTTATTATGGTCAGTTTAATGTGATATTAGTGTTTTATTCTAGTGAGTTATCCTTTGATTTTCTCTACTTTCTCTATTTTAACTAAAGCGCCATAGAGAATGGAAAAGGAAGTACTTCAGTAAGTAGCAGTAAGTGTATGAGTTTTAGGGGTCACCGTGAACACTCTAAGGTCACATGTAATAGACCGTATATACCAACTGCTAGTTACTGATGGTGCTTTTTGAAACCATTGTGTTGCCAAGCCTGAGTCTAGAAAGGTCAATGTCCCACCCAGGACAAGTGCAGGAAAAAAGGCTCTTTGTTTAGCATTTGATCAAAAGTCCATAAAGCTAAGCCTCTCTGAACACACACACACACAGACACACACACACGCGTTTTTTTGTCGCCTTGCTCCAAATGGAATCCAACAGCCCTGGCAATGATGAATACCAATCACAAGATGTATTGACAAGCATTTGTTGGGCGGACTGCATCACAAAGAGACAGGTGTCTGTCTTAAAAAGGTGTATTGACAGGTGCGTACCTCTGGCAATTGTCACGTCTCTGAGTGACAAGGCGTTATTGATGGAGGGGAAGTGCTGATGCGCCACAAAAAAAAAAAAAAAAAAAAAAAACAGAGACAGGGAGAGGGACGCCCCATGGAAAAAAAAGAGAGAGAGAAAAAACAACCTTTAACACTTTCAAGGTTCAAACATGTAAGCTGGACGACATCTGGAGAAACTTCACCTGTTTTTAACTTGGCCTGATTTTTCGCTAAGCCTGCCCAATGACTCTCTGTCCAGATAAAACGTTGTGATTGGCTAAACATGCACGATGTCTGAATACCAACTAGAGCGTTTTGTTTCGATTTAAACAGCTCAGACACCACCGATGTCTGAGTACAACTTATGGCTGATGGCTAGACGTACTCGCTGAGTACATTCAATTTGCTACGGCTAGAGTAAGTCTAGAGTTCTAGGCTACTTTTTGCCAGCAGCTTGAGAGTGAAGAGAGAAAGACACCTCGGTCAGACACGTTTTGCACGGACGCTCCTAAGGATGAAGGCAGGCTGCATGAGGCTCTAGTGGTCATATTGAGAGTCCTCAGCGGGAATACTGTTGGACTCAGCAGAAACAGATGCGTCTGTTGCCTTCTGTCTCGGCCCTGACTCACCCACGTCAGACTGGAGAGAGGGAGGGAGAGGGAGGGAGGGAGAGAAAGAGTGAGTGAGAGAGGGAGAGAGAGAAAAAGAGAGAGATGATAGCAGTCAGGAGTCTGGGTCTGTCAGCGGAGAGCCATGTCAGCCGGACCCCATCCAGAGCGACCCCGTGGCTCGCCGGTGGCCCCTTGGCCCTCAGGTGCCACATCACCTGGCCGGGGTCGACAGGAACGCCCCGCCATGCGGCCGGCACGGCAGCCGGGGCCCGGCGAGCGGAATCAATCAGCGCGGCTGTCAAAGCCTCACCCGGGCAGACAGCAGGGCCACGGCGCCGAGCAGGACGCCACACACTCCCCCACCGGGCAGACGCTCCACACCGCACCTCACTGCGCAGGAGGACTGCTGAGAGACCGGATGGAGCACACACACTCTGACACACACACACACACACACACTCATTCTCTCTCTCTCTCTCTCTCTCTCTCTCTCTCTCTCTCTCTCTCTCTCTCTCTCTCTCTCTCTCTCACTCTCTCTCACACACACACACACACACACACACACACACTGGCATATATACAGACTCACACATTCTCATACCCACACACACCAATGACTATACAGTAGCTACACACTCACTGACATACTCACACACACATGCTCACATACCTATACAGACTCACACATTCATAAGCATGCACACACAGTCACAACACACACTTACATGTACAGTGTATATGCTTGTTTAAATTATTTCCCTCGCAGGTCTTTCTTCCCACTTATCCCTCTCTAACTCTCTCACTCTCCATCGTGTCTGTCTTCCTTTTTTTGTTTTTTACCACCTTTCCTCTAATTTCTCTCTCTCTCTCTCTCTCTCTCTCTCTCTCTCTCTCTCTCTCTCTCTCTCTCTGTCTCACTGTTGTTTCCCACCCTCTCAATGTCCTCCTGTAGTTTCTTTTTTTTCCTCCTGGGTGATACTTCCTTTCCGGCTCGCTGTGAAGCCAACGTCCCCTCTCTCTCTCTCTCTCTCTCTCTCTCTCTCTCTCTCTCTCTCTCTCTCTCTCTCTCTCTCTCTCCCTCCCTCTGTAGTTCTCTGGTGGACATGGCATATGTGCTAGCGCTAATGCGGCTGCTGTGCTAATGCAATAAGACAATAGCTCTCAGCAAGTGTCCAGCCCTGGCTGCAGTGCCAAGCCACAACGTGAAGCCACAGATGCAGAAATGGAGTCAAAACGTTTCGGAGGATTTTTGAACCCGGGGTGGACAAAGGGACGGTCCAGATATTACCCCCTCTGTCAGATGCACTCAAGCCTAAATGGCCATCTCTGTTTGATATTATTTTTGTTTGAATTTTGCCTCTGTGTGTGTGTGTGTGTGAGTGTGTGTGTGTGTGTGTGTGTGTGTGTGTGTGTGTGTGTGTGTGTGTGTGTGTGTGTGTGTGTGTGTGTGTGCAAGCAGGCCTTTTTTTTTTCTTTCTGCTGAGCCCTGCTCCAGCCGTGACCTTCCCCGATCTGCGCTCACACACCCGCTCTCTCTCCGCACACAGACACATCCTGCCTAAGTCTGCTTCTCTCCGCTTCTCTCTCCTCCTCTCCTCTCTCTTCACCACTCCTCTCCTCTTCTCTCTCTCTCCTCTCCTCTCCTCTCCTCTCCTCTCCTCTCCTCACATCACCTCAGGAAACTTGTGGCTAATTTCATTATTTTGGGGAGAGAATGCAAATGAGTGGCGACAGCTGGCGCTGCCCTGGTGGCGGGCCGTGATGGAGGGCCCCGAGGCCTTGCTCGTCAGCCCCCCACACCCTACACACACACACACACACACACACCCTACACACACAGACACACCACACGTCTACACACACACACTACATATCCACCCCCCCTCACACCCTACACACACTCACACACACCACACACACACACGAACACACACACCCCGCACCCCCCCTCCCAGACAGCCGCTGCCGGGGAGGAGGCGGGGGGGCTGCTCTGACAGCGGGACCAGATGGTCCGAGAGGTAAATCGCGGCTCATTCGGTTAGCGAGACGGCATCGGTCACCTGGGCAACGGGTTACGCCTGGGCAGCCCCTGCCGTCTTTTCCATTCCGGAGATTTTTTTTTTCATCTATATTATTCTTTTTTTCCTTCTTTCTTTTTTTCTTCTTTTTTTCAACTCTTTTATTATCTTCTCCTACTCTTCCTTTCTCCTTACTCTCCTACCCCCCCCCACCCCCCCTCCCCCTCGTGTTTCTGTATCAGGGTGGAGGTGGTGGTAGTAGTGAAGAGGGGTGGGGGGGGTAGGTGCAGTCGGGGTTGGATGTTGGGGGCGTCGGGGTGGGTGAATCGCAGGGCCCTGTCCATCACGCTCACCTGCAATGGCTGCTGGCTGCTGCCTTCTGCTCCGCCGCGCGCCTCCATTTGTTGGGCTAGCCGAAGAGCGGCGTTGGCAGCGCCATTGGTCAGGTCTTGTCGTTAGCCGTGTGTGGTCAGCGCAGAGCCGTCGCCTCTCGTGCCAAGTCTACACACCCCTGGTGCCCGGGCCTAAGGAAACAGTTGTGATTCGGCGGGCAAAAAAATGGCGGCGTGGCTAATGACGTGAGAGAAGCATCTTTTGGCACGGGCCAATCTCCTGTGGTCACTGTTGTTTATGTCCATGCTGACACTAATGAAGGCATGACCACAAATAAATAAATAGATACACACAAGCATGTAGAGTAGACAATATGTACACAATATATTTATTGTACCTTAATGACCACTATATTGCCTACACATTAATTGCCATTACATAATTGCTATGGTAAGATGAAACTGAATGAAAGATTATCTTTATGAATTTTCCCTCGGGATTAATAAAGTACTATCTTTTATTTATCTTATCTTAAAAGAGCAGGGTGGTTTATATATAGCAAGTGGAGAATCAGCACACATTTGCCAAGTGTAATTATGTTTTTTTCTTTTAATGATAGCATTAAAACAACATTAAAAGAAAAAAAAATGATGAGTACAAATCAGTGTGTTTTTTTTTCTTTTTGTCTCTGAAAGACCATTTGGTTTTGTTTACATACACCAAAGCCCTCTGTATTTATTTTTCATGGGGAGAGAGATACTCTAAGTCATTGTTAAAACACTTGTAATTAGTTCATTCCCCCTGGGTAATCCATGCTTAATAAATAATTTACAATGTATTTAATCCATATACCGTATATATATAAAAATACATTGGACTGTAAAGACCTATATAGACCTGTTCGGTGAAGGCACAGACACAGTGGGAGAGTGTGTTGGTGTGTGAGCGATTATGACATTGGCTGTGTGCGTGAATGTGCGTTTGTGTGAGTCAGAGTGTGTGTGTGTGTGTGTGTGTGTGTGTGTCTGGGCGCCCCAGGCAGCAGTCTTGTGGGATTATCCTGGTATGGTATAGATACCTCAACAGTGTTGACTGCACATGCGGCTAATCCATTTCTGTAAGTCCCGCGTGAAACCACACACAGGCTCCCATAATCCCCTGTGCGCCGCCGCCGCGGAATACGCCAACCCTCAAGCCGGGACCCAATTTCACACCGCCGCTCTGATTCCAATCATTCACTCGCCGCGTCTCAATCTCTAGGAATACCCCTGCTGAAGACAGCCACCATCGTCTGAACCTCATGCCTCTCTCACGCCCAAACTTAGCAGAAATGAAGAATTATCAGCCGCAATATAACATTACGGGAACGTTATTAGAACAGTGTGCCATAATGCAACAAGGCGAATTCACACACAAATAGAGAGATGAGTGTTCCAACACAATTACTGATGTTATACAGGAATATATATTCTATCAGTCGCCAAGTACCTTACTTAAGTCTGCAACACTGCGGGAATCACTTTCTTAATTCCATTCAGTTCTTCATTGATCACTTTCCATGTAATCATATTCACAGTCACGCCCATGGGACTGATACTAGGGGAGAGAGAGGGCCAATATGATACAATGATAAGATTGACATGTTTAAGGAATTCAAGCAAAGTGGCACATCTTAATAACTCGTATTCTTCAGTGCTTCAGAATCTGTGTGTAATATTGTACAGTTCAGTTCAGTAAACTCTCTATTTAAATTGCAGGTTTTTCAGAGAACGCTGAAGTGTCTGGAGACAATGAGATTCCTGAGTCTTGAATGCTTATAATCTCTCCATGTTTTCTATTTAAACTGCAGGCCGAGCAAACATTCTATTGCCTATTCTAGGAGGCCATTGAGTTTAGAGGTATAGAATCTATATCATGTCATCATACAGTATGTAACCACTTCAGAAAAGCACAGGTGTTTTTTGCATAGGACGTGCCAGAACAAAGCGAAGTTAAAGACTTATTTCTGTGTAGTGCTGGGTAGGAGGAGAGGAAACTATTTAGTGAGAAATCAAGGCCAATCGCTGTGCAGTTTTCCGCCTAAAGGTGTTTTTGTCCCCTTGCCCTGTGAGTAATTGTGCAGGAGTAATTGTACTGGGGCTTGCGGGTAAGTACAGGGCTTTTTTCTAAGTCGTTCACTCGTCATGCAGTCGATAAATTATTTTCGCCTATTTATAGGGTACGCACGCAAAGGCTGTTCGGCTGGAACAGGGACGACGTGTGATTGAAACATTACCTGTGGTCAGTGTAATCAACTTAACAGGCGTGACGCGTTTGATCAATAAGTGACACAGAATCTGAGCCTTGTCAATATTCGGCGATAATAAAAATACAGTTGATACTCGGAGATGGATTACCGGCAAGGGTGGTTAGTGTGTGTGGGGGGTGGGGGGTGGGTTGGGTATGGGGGTAGGGTTGGCGAGGGACTCAGGCGCGCTTCATTTCATATCGGGCATCATGCCTTGCTGCTGTATTTCATCCTCTGCCCTCAGACGGCCGTCCCCCTAGTGATCCTCTTAAGTTAGTAATGGGGGGTGATGACAGCCGGAGCAGCGATACCTTTAATCCAGGGCTCTTAAAAACAGCGGCCCCTCAGAGAGGCTCCTGTCCTGGATAGTTCCGAACGCGAAGCTCCCTTATCAGACAGGAGCCGCCGCAGGGCCTCCGGAGCTCTTTGCCGCCGCCCGCCCCCGCCATGTCCGCTCGTTCACTCGCCCGCTCGACCCCAGCCAATGAGCAATTAACATATGACTATTTTTTCGATGTTATTTTCAGCAGGTAGGCGGGCCTCTGTCCTTTGATCGCCCCTGACCTCCTGGGCTTGTGAATTTAAGGCGTGTGATGGTGGTGGGGAGGTTATGTGTGTGTGTGTGTGTGTGTGTGTGTCTCTGTGTGTGTGTGTGTGTGTGTGCGTGTGTGTGTGTGTGTGTGTGTGTGTGTGTGTGTGTGTGTGTGTGTGTGTGTGTGTGTTTGGGAGGGGGATTGCTGTCAGGTGTCATACTGTGGGGCCTGAGAGGAGGGTCTTTCCATTATGTGCCTCCCATGTGGTGAAGGCATCCATGCTGCCAATGAGAAAGTTGTCAGGATGTCTGCAATCCCTTCTCTCTCTCCCTCTCCCTCCCTCTCTCTCTCTCTCTCTCTCTCTCTCTCTCTCTCTCTCTCTCTCTCTCTCTCTCTCTCTCTCTCTCTCTCTCTCTCTCTGTTGTTTGACATCTGCCAGCGAGAGCTCCTCCAACTCCCCAGCCGCCCCATCTAAACAAGCCTCCATTTACAAACAGAGCCCTGGCCCGCATGGCGCAGTCATCAACATTTAGATATAGTCATCATTTACCGAGCGTCGCTGTCAGCTAGCATATGGACGTCAGGCCCAGACACTGCAAGAGGGAGAGAGAGGAGAGAGGGAGAAAGGTGGAAAGGGGAGAGAGAGGGAAGGGTGGAGTGTGTGTGTGTGGGGAGGGGGTGAAGGGAGGTCAGATATGTTAGATGAGTTGGGTGATGAAAAGGAAGGTAAATCTCTAATATAGAAACTGAAGTTAGGGAAATGAAACACATGCATACTAAAAAAAAAAAAAATGGGAAAGAGGAAAAAATGGTGTTGAAATCTGACTGCAATATCAGAAGGGGTTGCCAAAAGGTTGCGGTGTGTGTGTGTGTGTGTGTGTGTGTGTGTGTGTGTGTGTGTGTGTGTGTGTGTGTGTGTGTGTGTGTGTGTGTGTGTGTGTGTGTGTGTGTTGCAGGGGAGGGTCAGTAAGGAACTAGGGAGTGGATTAACGCTCCGATTCGCAAGAGAGTCACGGCGGGACCCCAGGAGCTTCCTGATATATCAAAAACTGATGGAAAGACACAGTTCAATTTGTCCCACTTTCATAAAAGATAATTACCCTGTCACTCTCCGCACTTTAACAACTTCATTAGATTGGAAGTGGAGCAGGCAACGGAGCAATGTGAGTCTGACAGAACACATTCCCACACACACACACACACACACACACACACACTCTCACACACACCTCCCCAAATATGAATGGCTTCAAGCATTTTTTTTTTACACTCACACCCCACCCCCAATCCTATTTTTCCAGTAGGCCTATGTGTCAGAAAATATACAAATAAATACAGTATGCTGTGTGTGACATAGCGGAGGGAGTATGTTTTTCTGCAGGTAAACATGACAATTTAATGAGACACCTCAAGAATAAGACAGACATACGGACAAAAAGGAGAGAGCCTAACAGAGTCCCAGTATACTTCTATTCACTCGACTACATAGCTACCGCAACCATTTTTAAAGCAGAAAAAATTCAATTGAATATTTTTTTTTTTTTTTACCATGAGGCCAAAAGTCTTTGAGAGGTCTGGAAGTGATCTTTGAGTTAGAATAATGCATTGCTTTATTAAATTGGGGTTGGAGAGGTGGCCATTGTAGCCGACGTCGTTGTCATCATCAGACTATAATCAGAGCCAGAAATGACATTCGTGTACGTTCGAATCGAAATATGAAGAAGGGTGTGTGTGTGTGTGGGAGTGGGGTCAGCAAAGGTGTCTGTAGTGCAGGTCAATTAACCCTTCGGATCCCACTGAGGGTTGCGTGGTCGTGTCCACCGACCCATGGCTGTGCCCGACATCAGAGCAGGCGTGAACCAGTCATTGGTCGCGTTTAGTCACTGCCCAGTCCTCCGCTCCCCTGCGCCAGGAAAGATGATCACAGCGCAGCCAGATTTCTCCTCTCTATTGTCCGCCCTTGTCTTCCCTTCAAATTGGGAACCAAAGCAGGGGATCTAAAGGGACCTTTAGGGATCTAAAGGGACCTAAAGCATGACAAAAATTGCAGAAGGAATTCAAAAGACAGAGAAATTTAATGCATTACTAGGCCTACATCTAAAAATGAAATGTGACTATTTTACGTAAGATCTGACATTACTGAAAATAATGTACATACATAGGGTACATATGTACGTACATACACAAGATATTGCCTTATGCCCTCTTAATGTATTTAACAGATGCGCACAACTGTGTGTGAGTGTGTGTGTGTGAGAGAGAGGGACAGAGAGAAAGAGTGAATGTGACCATATGTATGTGTATATACAGTAGGTAAATGTACGTGTGTATATGAGTATGTATGAGAGAGAGAGAGAGAGAGAGAGAGAGAGAATGTGACCATTTGCATCCATATAGTATACAGACACTAATGTAGGTTAGGTAAACGTGATCTATGCTCACTGCTCTGGACACGGTTGTGACTACATCACAGACACCTCTACCACTCCCAGACATGGACAACGGGATAAACATTCACGCATATGTGTGTGTGTGTGTGTGTGTGTGTGTGTGTGTGTGTGTGTGTGCGTGTGTGTGTATGTGTGTGTCCAACCTCTTCCCTGTGAAGGTGAGGGGGGCTTGTTGAAGACATCTCCACGCACAGATGGACCACCAGAAGCCATCTGCTAGCCAGGCAAGTAAATGCTCAATGATGCATCGCAAAATGATTTAGCTTTCAAGGATCCAGGGAAAGTAGTTAGTAATGATGGCATCTGCACAGAGAGGGAGCAAACACTCTATTTTAGATATGATCTATAGCCCCAGCAATGTAGGGCCTCTCTTAAAGAGACAGCCGCTCGTTAGCGCTGCTCCGTGCTTCGCGTGCACGCCGACTGGCTTTTTAGAAGAATAGAGAAAAAAAAGACAGAAACAGAAGGCAGGAAATAAAAAGAAGTTAGTATTCACCAGCTCTCTTTTTTTTTCAAGCACTCGTTTTATTAAAGCGTTCAAAGTTATCTGGTCTTCGCACACGAGTGTGTCTTTATTACACAATGAGAATGGAGAGGAGGGGGGGGTGGGGGTGCTTAACATTTGTCATATGATCACGCTCATTTGCCTCTGCGGATTGTTATCATGTCCACGGCTCAAAGACGGAAATAATTGTATCTTTGAATTTTTTCTCTCTCTCTGTGTCTCTGTCTCTCTCTCTCTCTTCTGCCTTCATTTTGAGTTTTTTTTTTTATTCCCGTTCAGGCAGCTGGTGATGTTTGGCTAATATATTCACACTGGCTCTCGTCCAGATCTCTTTATTAGCATGGTAATTTGCTTATTAAGGGCACTCTTGTTTTCTTCAAATAAAGTCATAATTAGATATTTAGCTTTCGCACCTTGAAATATTATCTCACAGAATGTTGTGGAGAGTGAGCTTTTATCATTTCAGGCCTCTAATGTTCTCCCTTTCTCTCTCTCTCTCTCTCTCTCTCTCTCTCTCTCTCTCTCTCTCTCTCTCTGTCTGCCTTTCTCATATACACTCACACACTTCGACTGTGTATTATAGTATAAGACAGTGTTTGTCTAGAAATGAAATTGGAGCTTTTGTAATATTGAAAATCCAATTGCTGTACAGTAATAGGTCGTACCCAAGTCTATGTCGTCTATAATGATGCAGGCCTGTCCACAACATATCTTCCCCTTATTCACAAATACCCCTGAAGATACCAGAATAAAGCTGATGTAACATGTTTTACATATATTCTATTACCACTTTATAAAAGCCTTCACTCAAAAGTATTGATTCATCGCAGCACCACTCAAGTAAAGCCATTTTCAAGAAAATGCGATTTTTGTAGCTTATTTATTTAAGAATTCAACCTATTTTTTTTTTTTTTTCTTTTCTTTTTTTCATTTAGGGTGCTCTTGAACAGATGCCCTTTGTCGTGTGTCATGTGGTGTCTCCTGGCCTGTGTTATGTAACTGTAATTACACAGTTATTGCTGCTCCTGGGGAGAGTTAGTGGGCTAGTGGCTACTGCGTACTGCAGGTACTGTAGGTGAGGAGAGGTGATACCTACCCTGTCAGGTGAGTAATTCTCAGGAGTGAGGGTGTTTGCAGGTAGGTGTATCGCTCTTCAGGGTGTCTGTCTGTCCCGTGGGCCATTGGATTAAAGCAGAGAGGGTAAAACCACAGCGAGAGTTCCAAACGTTCGTTAAGTTCCATGTTTTATTTTCGCCTGAAAGATCATTGAAAAGTTGAAAATTATATTGTGACGTAATGAAGTTATATAGACCATAATTATTCACGCTTGCTCTGTCTTAGTCAGTATTCCATGATCTTTGATTAAACTGCCTATGGCTATGGAGAAGTGAAGGTGGTAACCAGTATAGCGCCACCTGGTGTTTCCTCTTAACCTTTCTCATTTAGCTCCAGCACTTTGTCAGGGGTCGATCTGTAGGCTTAGGTCTTCACCGGCTCTTAGCTGTGCTGGCCAATCGGAGTGAGTACTGAAAGGGATGACATTGAACTCAAATGGTGCATTCCAGTGCGTAGCGTACATCTCAACCAAACAAGTATCTCATCACTGGGAAGCCAATGTATGCCAATGTATACAAGGTTTTCAGACAATTGGCACAAAGTAAAATAGTGTGAAAGTATTTGATGCAGCAGGCTAGGAAGGCAGGGCCTGATGACTCAAATGCAACACATTGTACAGAAGTGAATTTTCCTTCGTTTTTTACTGTAAAACAGCGAACACTGAGAAAAGCTGTATGCATTCTTCCCTATGCGTGTGTGTGTGTGTGTGTGTGTGTGTGTGTGTGTGTGTGTGTGTGTGTGTGTGTGTGTGTGTGTGTGTGTGTGTGTGTGTGTGTGTATTAAAGTGCATGTTTGTAGGTGACTCTATTTCTTTATGGAACTATCTCTGCATTTTTTTTTTATTTTTTTTTTTTGGTGGGATGGATGTAATATGTTTGTGCTCCTGTGTGTGTGTGTGTGTGTGTGTGTGTGTGTGTGTGTGTGTGTGTGTGTGTGTTTGTGCATGCAGGCATGCTTATTTGGAGGAAGGCGATCATCACTGGGCTGCCAAAGTAAAGTGTTTGCAAACGAGGGGGAAGCTGGCTGGGGCCCTTCGCTCAAGGGCACGCTAGTATTAAACTAACGATGGGACGTAAATGGACAAATTTCCTGTGTGTGTGTGTGTGTGTGTGTGTGTGTGTGTGTGTGTGTGTGTGTGTGTGTGTAAGGGAACGAGTCGCCCCACCCCTCACACACCCCTCACACAGACCATCGTGTTGATGGAGTCCAGAATCTCATTACGGATCTAATACAATAACTGGCGTGTCGATCTAGAGGTGTGTGTGTGTGTGTGTGTGTGTGTGTGTGTGTGTGTGTGTGTGTGTGTGAGGGGGTGGGGGGGTGGGTGGGAGAAACGCGATTAGCTGTATTACTTTATCATGCACGGCGCGCGGCACGACCAGCGCTGGACAATTGCATTAAAGCGCAGATGAGATCAAGAAAGAGAGGAGCGTGTGTGTGTGTCTGTGCATGTGTCTGTGCATGTGCATGTGTGTGTGTGTGTGTGTTTGCCCCCCTTTAGAAATGATTTAATTGATTCTACATGCAATTAGTCAGGAAAGCTCTGGGATACCTTGGCTGGTCATTTAGTGGGAAGAAGAAGTAGGTGGCATTATTGTTTGTATTTATACTTTCTACCGGAGTGGGTTTTTGTTTTCCTTTTGTTTTTTTTCTTTCTTCTCTCTGTTCACTCTCTCCTTCTCTCTATTCCCCTGGTATTTCTTTTTGGGCTAGTGGGGGTAGTGTTGGGGGGTGGGGGGTGAGAGTGAGTTTGTCATTGTCCTTTGGTCCAGAGGGGTGTGTGTGTGTGTGTGTGTGTGTGTGTGTGTGTGTGTGTTATTGTCCTGCAGTCCAGAGGGGTGTGTGTGTGTGTGTGTGTGTGTGTGTGTGTGTGTGTGTGTGTGTAGGGGGGTCTGACAGGCTAATGAAGATGACCTCTGCTTGTGCCGTTTGTTTTCTGCAGCTCCTCATCCCAATGACTGTTACTAAATATACTGGCCACACACACACCCTACATATGCAGCTACTAGAGTTGTATGTCTCGAGACCGGTCTTGGTCTCGAGACCGGTCTCGAGACCAATTTTACGTGGTCTCGGTCTCGTCTTGGTCTTGACAGTGTATTGTCTTGGTCTTGTCTTGGTCTCGGATCTCTTGGTCTTGTCTTGGTGTCTTGCAAGACCAAGACCAAGACAAGATAAATAAATGCAATAAATATATATTTTAACGATATCAAGTTGCCGGTTTAAATGACAGCCTAAACAATGAGACGCACCAAAACGAAAGTGAGTGTGCTCAAAAGACACCCCTTGCTGCAGCAGAGCAAGGCTCTCAAATGCATTTATGGGCCGGTCTCTCAGTGACAGAGAGCCGCGCACGTTCAGTTAGATGCAGCTCTAAATTACTCTCCTAAAAGTTTACTTTCCATTCGCAAAATGTAGGCAATTTAATTATGAAATGTTCGTGTATGCATAGGCATGTGTTACATGGCTGAACGAGATGTCATGCTAGTTAACGTGATCTCTAATGTATTTATGGGAATTAAATCTTTCATCTTTCATTTTCGTAAATTTTGTATAGGCTACCGAGACACAGACATCGTAAAAACTCCCGTATTTAGTGGTTCATGGACGCTTGTGAATGATGTCAAATCTCCTGCGAGTGACTCCTATCAGGCGATAAATGAACGCCGTTGATGTATTCTCAAAGTTATCTCTATTGCATCCCGAAAGAATCCATTCCACTTGATGTAATAGCGAATGTATACCGCTGATAATCCGCTCCGGGTTTTGCATTACCAACTCATGTAGTGATGAGAATCATCAAACAGTAAACGTGCAGGCTGCACCAGCCCTATTGTCATCTCACAAAGTAGGCTAGCTTCTGCTAAAACCATATCCTTGTATTGGATGTTCTCAAGATTAACTCAGGCCATGTTAAATTAATATTCAATTAGAAGTAGGCCTAGAGTCTTTGGTATAGACAGAGTATGCTGGTAGGCCTGGTTGGGTTGCCAACTTTCAGAAATCAAAATAAGCAGTTATGGGCAGATATGAATGAAATGCATCTCAGAAAAGTACAGGGGCTTAATCTTGTGCTCAACCTATTCTACTTTAAAAGTACAAATTTAAACTAAGTCAGTATTTCATTTTGTGTTATGAAGGCTGCATAGTGCCATGTCTTGCCCATTGTGTGGAACTATTTCTTATTTTTAATTACCGTTGGCACACTGCATTGTGCATTGTGTTACATCTAAAACTATAGGAAACAAAATAAAAAGTAGAATGCACCCATCAAGTTGGCCTATTGTGCCACATTCATCTCATTATAGCAGTAGGTTTAAATGCTTTAAAAGTTTAAAGGAGCTAGCTATCTAAAATGCACACACACAAAAAAAAAACATCCAAAAATTTCTAATGTGCCACCTGGCTTGAGAAACCCGCTCTCAAAGACTTACTTTTACCAGTAGAAGCAAGGCCAACATAGAGTAGAATTGAATGTAATGGAGTTGACTTTGTCATTCTCTCAGCTACCCAGAAATGATTTTCTACTGGTTGAAATGTCTGGAGCAGGGACATCTCGCTGGTAGACCTCAACTCATCATAGTGGGTGACTAGGTGATATCCCCCTGCTGGTATTTAATTAGCCTAATATTGCTATAGAGTAGGCCTGACACTCATTTTTGTCACCATGAGTTCAGTTGGCAGTTATGCTGGTAAAAGCAGGATCATTTTTTTAAATCATTGGTTCAACAAGATATCAAAACAGTTTTTATCTTCTGACCACACTGCTATCCCTATCCACATTGTTGCCAGCAGTTGAAATAATACTCTCTAATATGAGTTGAATGTTAACCAAGGTTGTTTTTCAAATCAAGTTATAACTTCCAATATAGCCTAGTCTATTTTTTTTTCTGGTCTCGGTCTCGGTCTTGATCTCGGCCTCAATTTTTCTTGGTCTCGTCTCGGTCTCGTTAGCCTCTGGTCTTGGTCTTGTCTTGGTCTCGTTAGCCTCTGGTCTTGGTATTGTCTTGGTCTTGGTCTAAGCGGTCTTGACTACAAGTCTAGCAGCTACACCGCTGTGTGTGTGTGTGTGTGTGTGTGTGTGTGTGTGTGTGTGTGTGTGTGTGTGTG
>JAODXP020000024.1:2370003-2372503 GCA_027497455.2 Sardinella longiceps | reverse complement strand
CTACGTTTCCCCCCAGCTGCACTGAATTCATTTGTACGGCAGACAACTAAATTCCGAGCTCGCCCGTGAGCTCGGTCCATCCGGAGCAGAGGTCAGCATGCTAACGTTGTTAGCTCGTCTCTCTCCCGTGCGCGGCGCGCGGCTTCCGGAGCCGCTGGGCTCTCTGGCTGTCATCTCAGGGCTGCTATCTCAGGGCTCGGACGCTGTAATTGGTCACTACTTACTGTCAGAGGAGCCTGCGCCCACCAGAGGAGATTATCTTCCAAACTCGTCCATACAGCTCCTCTCCAGCTTCCCGCCGTACCTCACACACACACACACACACACACACACACACACACACACACACATGCACACCGCGCCCAAAGCCACAGGAATTTATTTAATAATATTTATGCTGACTTTTGTTTTCTCCCAATATATGGATTTATTGGCCCCAACACAAGTCAAGATGTCACGGAAGGCTTGGCGGTTTACTATTTCAGGTCACCCTAAGTTCTGCTTCCTGCACCTGATACAAAATACTACACACCAGCTCAGCAGTTTGGATGTCGTTGTTCTTCCTCTGTTTTTGTCAAAACATCACTATTTGCCACAGGGGGAAATTACGTTTCAGGAAAGGGATTTTGTTTTTTTGTTTTTTGTTTTTTTTTTGCCCCACAAGAGATTTTAGAGAGGTGGAGGGTCCTTTGTCTGTGTGTGTGTGTGTGTGTGTGTGTGTGTGTGTGTGTGTGTGTGTGTGTGTGTGTGAATGTGTGTACAGTATATGGATATGTCTGAATTGTGCATACAGTGTGTGTGTGTGTGTGTGTGTGTGTGTGTGTGTGTGTGTGTGTGTGTGTGTGTGTGTGTGTGTGCTGGTGTGTGTTACATGTCTTAATATACATGTCTTAATTGTTTGTGAGGATATTACAATGCTTTTACTGTAAGACATTATAAGTCATAAGAAGGGAGAATCTCGTAAGTTTATTCATCAGCTAAACCTGCTCATCTAGCACTGTGTTCATCACTATAATACCCTTATGGACTTTCTGTAGATCAGAGATTATTGTATTTCTGCTCATATTATCCAAAATCGTAATTTGATAATCTCTGACCATTATTTATTCAGATGTGTCTGTCTGTATTTATGTGTGTGTAGGTTTATGTGTGTATGCGTAGGTGTGTGAATGTGTGTGCTTATTGCAGGTTTGCGTGTCTATGTGTGTGTGTGTGTTTGTGTGAGTATGTGTGTGTCATTTTGCGTGTGTGTGCTTATCGTGAGTTGTGTGTGTGTGTATGTGTGTGTCTTTGTGTGTGTGTGTGTGTGTGTGTGTGTGTGTGTGTGTGTGCATGTGTGTGCTTGTGTGTGTGTGTGTGAGTTTGCATGTGAGAGTGTGTGTGTGTGTGTGCATCAGTGCCTCACACTTACTTTTCCAGTGTGTGTGTTAGATTGTTTTCAGAATTACCCTCTGTCTGTGCACGCCTCCTGATCTCCCCCTGCCAGTTGCACGAGTGTAAGACAGGCATGTCTGATAACACACACCCATTCCACTCCTCCATCACTGATCAATGTGTGTGTGTGTGTGTGTGTGTGTGTGTGTGTGTGTGTGTGTGTGTGTAAGAGAGAGAGAAAGGGTGTGTGTTAGAGTGTGTATGTGCGAGTGTGTGCGTGTGTGAGTGTAATGTGTGTGTTTGTGTATGTGTATGTGTGTAAGTTTGGGTGTGTATGAGTGTGTGTGTGAGGGGGGGGCATAGTTGAGAAGAAAGAAGGGGGGAGAAAAGAGGGATGTGGCACCTTTAAAAATAAAGTTGGAAGCAGTTTTGGACAAGGTAGGGGAGAGGAAGAGTAATTTGAATGGTTGTGCTAATGACCGCGGGAGAAGCGGCGCAGCAGTCGTTTCGCTGATAGGATGGCAGGTCATCGCGACAGATGTTCCCAGCATATGTGAAGAATTAATTACCCACTAGTAAACAAAATCTGTGATGCAGAGAGTCGTTTTGTCCAAATTTCTTTCGTTTCGCCGTTATTAGGTGCATAATTTTTCTTGATCAGCCGGGGCCCACTCGAAAAACACGCCTAAAGAGTGCTCTTTAATGGGGTGTGTGCGGCGGCCAGGCCCTAAGAGGCACAGAAGGGACTTTAATTGGCCGAGCCCATCGTCACGCAGCACAGTGCGAGAGCCCCCTTGATTGTCTAATTGGTTGATTGAAGCACAGGGGGTCTGCCAGGACCCTTCTCTCCCTCCCCCCCCCCCCACCCCCCTCACCCACTGCACCCACCACCCTCTCCCATTCGCCCGTCATCTGCAGTGTTTTCACAGAGACGGCATCAGCTTGGCAGCGGTAGAAATCACAGTGAGTGGCCATAGGGGTGCGTTTGTGTTTGGAGCGTCTGTGCAGAAGGACAGTAGGGAACAGTGCAGACACGTGCAGTGCAGAAGAGCACGTCTTGTCTTTTAGTGTCTGCAGACAGCATCTATGATAAGGACTTTATGTAAAACCAGGCATGCCGATACAC
>JAODXP020000024.1:2365003-2367503 GCA_027497455.2 Sardinella longiceps | reverse complement strand
GTACGATGGAGACTAAAGGATAGCAGATAAACTTTGAGTTTGTTAAGTGTATGAATTGTCTCTGCAACCCAAAATACTGTACTTGAGTCTGTTATTTGTCCTCATAGTGTACAAATGTTGATAGTTGAATATTAGTGCGTGGTGGGTCCTGGTTAACAATGAAAAACATACTCAGAAGGGCTGATGAACTCGCAAGTGAGAGAGAGAGAGTGTGTGTGTGTGTGTGTGTGTGTGTGTTTGTAGTTATTAGGGAGCACAAGTCTTTCTTTCTTTTTTCTCCTTTTCCCCTCCCAGTGAGGGTGTTGAGGAGTGGGATGTGTCCTGCGTGTGCTGGGCGATGACGGGCTTACAGGAAGGGGAAAAATATCAATAATGACACGGGTGCTCCTGGCAGCAGACCGCTGGGTAAGGGGAGTGTGCCTGTGATGAATCTAAGCCCCTGTTTTCCTTTGCCTTTTTTTCACACTCCTCAGGTCTCCAACTTCCTACACAATCAATCAGACACCCCCCCCCCCCCTCCCCCCACATACACACACACACACACTCTCTCTCTCTCTCTCTCTCTCTCTCTCTCTCTCTCTCTCTCTCCACACACACACACACACACACCTCCTCCCTAAACCCTTATTTCCCTCTCCTTTTCTGGACCCAGGATCACTGATTTAAATCCCTGACAAGGGTATCTATATATAATATTAATGGGTGCCGTGGAGGGGGTTTGCCGTGAACAGAGAGCTCACTGACAAATAAAGAGTGATCAGGGGGCTACTCCACCACCACCACACACACACACACACTGTCTGTCCGTCCTCGGTGGAGCGCTCCTCTGCTCCTGTGCTTCGCCCACAGGATGGATGGAGCGTCATTAGCCAAAGGAGCGCGCCCATTCTCCACAGAAACGGCCAAGTCGGAGGTAGCCATCAATCTAGCCGGGCCTCTGCTCCCGCTGATACTGCCACACGTTACATACAAAGAGGACCCTCAGTGTGTGTGTCAGTGCGAGTGTGTGTGTGTGTGTTTGCGCATTTCAGTGTGTGCATGTGTGTGTCAATGTGTACATGTATGCATGTGTTATTGTGTGTGTGTGTGTGTGTGTGTGTGTGTGTGTGTGTGTGTGTGTGTGTGTGTGTGTGTGTGCGTGCTGAAGGCCCGGGCAGGTGAGGGAACCCACACACAGCCTGTCTTAGCTGCAGGTGTCTGGGGCTGCTGTTTTACTCTCCCATGCCGCCTCTCTCTCTCTCTCTCTCTCTCTCTCTCTCTCTCTCTCTCTCTCTCTCTCTCTCTCTCTCTCTCTCTCCCCTGCCTCTCCCGTGCTGCTAATTTATTTACTGCTGGATGTGGCCACCAAGGAGAAACCGGACAGGGAAGGAGAAACCAAATGCCAGCGCCACCGCCGCCTCCGTCCTGCCATCCCATCCCCTCTTCCCAGCACCCGGGCACGCAACTGATGGAGTGAGGGAGAGAGTGAGTGAGTGAGGGAATGAGAGAGAGAGAGGGAGGGAGGAAAGGAGAGAGCGAGTGAGTGAAGAGCAAATTTAATTCTGTCTTTCCATCTCCACGCACAACTGGAGGGTTGTTTTTTTTTGCCTCCATCTTTAACTCAGGGTGAAATTTCCTCGATCTGATACTAGGGGAAAATATGATTAGGCTTTTAGTCACATCCCGTGTTTGCTTTTATTTCTGACCAAAAAACATTTCCAAAATCACTTTTATGTGCCGGGGCGAATCGAATCGAATCGCTGATGGCCACTACCAGCATGTTGGTGTTGCATTTTAAAAACGTTCCCCCATCAAAAGAGTCAAGATCCTTGTACAGCCTCTTTGAAAACTTCCTCGTTCAAACAAAAAGGGACAGACCAAAAAAAAAAAAAGAAAAGAAAAAAAAACCTCACCCTCTCTTTCAAAGATAATATCTTGCCAGTGTACAAAGTGGCTGTAGAAAGCATGGCATCTAATTGATTCCCTTGTTTGTTATGTTAATAGCCGAGGCAAAGAGAAACAGTAGGATATTTAAATCAAAAGAGAACGCTTGACTCACAAAAGACAGCCAGGAGAATGGAGCAGATCTCAGAGTCAGGACTATAGATAATCAATGGGAATACAAGAGAGATTGAAAAACTGTCGGCTTTTCAATTGGGCCACCGTTTGAGGGACAATTTGAAAATAATGGTGATTTTGGAAGGGGGGGAAACAGCAGTCACGCAGAGACAAGTGAAGGACGAATTACAGAATTTGCTCGACACCTGGCTTTTGTTAGCTTATCTGACCAGGAGTTACTGACACCGGTGTATTGTCGGGGAGTCTTCAGAGAAGCTTTTTTTCAAAGGGACGATAATGAACACTGAAACATCATTAGACATCGTTCTTCATTCACAAACTTTCTGTCATTGTGTGTATTCCCTTGGCACTGTCATGATAAACAGCATACTGTATCGGTTATATAATTCAACAAGGAAGTATTCCCATATCAATAACAGTGTAAGGAACATTACAGTAATAC
>JAODXP020000024.1:2357503-2362503 GCA_027497455.2 Sardinella longiceps | reverse complement strand
GATTTTTTTTTTTTTTTAATTTTGAATGGAGGAAGCACATGTGTAGTTGTAAATTCTATATTGATCCTAATGTGTTTGTATTTTATTTGTGAGAATTTACACATCTTCGCAGACCACCTTCAAGCACAGGTGGAAAACATTTTATGTAAACAACATGTCCCATTCCATTTTATTCTATTTTCATTCATAAGGAGTTAAATATGGGTGTGTGTGTGTGTGTTAACAAAATGTTAATATTCTGAATTCTTTAACGATCATCATATTACACCTCTGTTCATGAGTGAATACAAACTTATGCAAAATTAACCTAAAAAATATGCAATTATGTTAAATTATGAATCAAATTTTAATGTGCACAAGCAATACAATGCAAAACAATCATGATGCATCTCATATATTCAAACCAATCCTGTATTTTGTCTTTGTCTTTTACACATGTTTAATGTCATTCACTTATCTAATTGCACCTCTAAAGATACCTCTGGTGTCACAGCTTTGAAACATCTCATTTGATTCCGTCAAGGTTCACTTAGTGCGTAAATAAATAAATAAAACACGTGCTTTCTGTATGGACTTCAATCAATTCTTTTTCATCTCCTGAAGCTGTCATTAAGCATAACAAGATTACAGCCGGAAGTTCATGTCACCAACTTCTCTCCTGGACATGATAACTTCATCTGTTGGCTGCTGTGCCTTGTCCAAATCCCCCATCCTCTCACATTCACACACACAGGCACGTACACCAGCTACCAGCATTTGCTCTTCGCGTAATTGAATCAAACGCGAGCTGGAGGGGCCAAAAAAACACACGTCAGCGCTTTCTCGCACTTTGCATGGCCCTGTTTTATTGTCCTTCCCCGAACCTTTTGAATGATAATGATACAAATGACAGTTTGGCCGAATTAATCGTTACTCCTCAAAAGCATGGGGAACAGGAAAGAGGGATAAGGGGGGAAAAGGGGGGGAGGTAAAAGAGAGGTGGTGAGCTTTCTCCTCCTCCCTTTTTTTATTATTCAACCACTCCTAAGTGCTAACTTGGGATTTCCTGGACCCATTGTGATGTCAGCCGAACCCCCAGCCATTCCATTGTGATGATAATGGATTCGGTGTTGTTGGCCACGGGGTCGCGGGGTCAACATAAGCTCCTTAATGGACTGTAAAATAAGTCTAACGGCATTAAGCTGCCCCGATCACACAGCATGGCGTAGCGAGGCGCACGCTCCCACTCCCCAAATCACATTCTTTTATGGGAACAATACAATTGGATTGAATTTTAATTGGCAAGGTGTACACCTGGACCTGGGCAAAGGCAGATTTAATCACCCAAATAGGCTGGACGAGGGGAAAAGAAATAAGCAGAGTGCAGAAAGATGTTCATTCTGCAACAAAGACATTATAACTGATGCGGATGATTGCCCGTCAGAGTCCTGTGACTCAATACAGACTGTTCTGAATTTCTTATATTTTTTTGCCTTTGTAAAAGATCTCTGAACAAATACTATTCATATTTTTCATGATGACTTCAAAACTCTTTCTCTTTCTAAAAAAAAAATTTTAAGATGACTTTGACTAAGGACATGCATAGTGATTTATCAAGATAATAATAAAATGTTTATTATTAACAGAATTATTTTAGTTTCCTGTGGTGTGTTTAGGGTTTTTTATATGGAGTCTATTTCAGCACATGTCAAAATATAAATAGAAATGTCTTCATTTCTCTGGCTAACTAGTTATGATGTCAGCTGCCTGCTACTTTATGATTGGTCCTCTGTAGTTCTGGATCTCCATGCTGATTGGTGGAGAATAATGCCTTAGTCCCTGATATAGCAACACCACTGATGCATTTGTCTTTTTTACCATACTATTACTAAGGACACCAAAGAGACTACTCATGATTTAGAGGCTTCGCATGAGTAGACATTTTCCTGTCCTAAAAAATAGAGGGCATTTTACCGGACAAATATTCACAACAGATTGGGAAGTTGGACAAAGACAAAGAGTTCTTTGTCGTTTTCAGTTATCTATCTATCTGTCTTCTAAAAGAAAAAAAAAAGTTTTATTGTACTCTGATGATACACACGGCAAAAGAAGAATATGAGAAATGGAAAATAATCATTATCTTGTGTACAAGACATTTTTTTTTATCTCTGGCTGACTCCAACGTGTCTGTGTCATTTATCACCTGGTGCTGCTTCTTCCACTATGTTTTGTATAAGAATTCTGCATGGCTGACTATGAAAAATTATTCTACATTTACAGTGTGTAGAGCAACTCCTTTCTTAATTTGATCAATTATCACCCATTCCTAAAGACACTCTTAAACCTTATCTACACCTAGTGTGTAAATTCTTTCAGCGTGTGAATGAGAACCTTTAAGAAAAGACAAATGATTAAAATTCATACTTTTTTTATAACCACCTAAAAAATGCATGTGACATGTATTACTAATAATTTCAAATGCACCGTGTTTATTTAACATATTTATATGCCGCTATGCTATCTTCTCTCCTGCTCTCTGCTAATAGGTGTAATTTTTTTATATTATTATTTTTTTTTGTGACAGTTCTCAGAGATCGTGTTGAACGTGCCCGACCAGATAGATGAACGCCCCCCTGCCTGACCAGGAGATGTCACTGATGAGTGATGGAGAGGCCAGAGGGGTCTGCTTCCTGCCCTGGGTCGAGTCTCCACTTCCTGTCCCAGAGACCAGCCTGTCAGTAGGGGGCCAGTCGAGGGATCCTGCTGCCGGTGGAGCCCAGGCCAGTGCTATATCCAATGAGAGACGGGTCCGACCCGGTGAGACACAGGGAGCCAAACCGGACCTGACCCAAATGATGCTCTCCGCATTCAGGTGACCCCTGCTCTCAAAATCGTTCTGCGCTGTGCTGCGTTCTGTTGCGGTGCTCACTTGTGACCCAGACGTCCTCTCAAGGTGTGGCGGCTCCACTTTAAGGAAACCGGAGCCACGCAGAACCACAGAGCGCCCGTTTCCCCAGCCTGGTGGACACCCCCAAGGTCATGTCCACTCACTCCCCGCCCGCCGCTCGCGCGCCTCCTCGCCTTCTCCGCACAGGAAGTGGAGCCGCTCCCCCTACTGAGGAGGTGAGGGAGGTGCAGCTTGATAATAAAGAGCAGTCAAAACAGCAGCTGCTCGTGCTCATACACACACACACACACACACACACACACACACACGCGCGCGCACATTCACTCATACACTGTACATTCACTAACATGCACACAAATACAAACACACATACATGTGAACACACACTTTACGGCCACAAATTCTCTCACGTAAAATCAAACATACTCATAGTCATACATTGAAATACTCTGTGCTCATATACATTCACACACACACACACACACACACACACACACACACACACACACACACAAACACACAGGTTCTGACCTGTGAGAATAAAGTAACACTCACTTTACTTTGGACACTTGTTTTCTGTTGTGCTCCCCTGAAACTCACTCAGTGCACCATGTCAGTGCATTGCATTGTGGGAATGTCTGAAAAAAAAATTGACCCAACCCAACACCACCCAGCACAACCCAACCCAACCCACCACACCAAGGCGATGTGAGCTCCGATCTTTGAGCTCCGCTCTGAGGAGGAGGAGAAGGTGCCTTTGCTTATAGCCGCCTTTGCTTCTCCATCCAGAGGCAAGTCAAGAAAAAGCTCAAGCTAAATTAGGGCACGCTTCAACAGCATTCAAAGTGTCCCCCCACCACACACACACACACACACACACACACACACACACACACACACCCTACTCCACCCCATCAACACCCCCCTCCTTCCTCCTCCTCCACCCCCCCTCCCCTCCCCTCCACCCCCAAAGTAAATCGCAAGTGACGAAGCGAGGTGTTGAACTGCGTAATGCTGATGGAGCGCGCTCCGTGCGGAGAAAGGATAAACAGCAATTAATTTCAGTCAATAAATAACGGTTTGAGGCCCGCGTCAAAAAGCCGAACAATTACTTTTCCATTTTTGCTGCCAAATGGCCTGGTGAGGAGAAAACAGAGGATTGGACCACGTAAATCAGTCTTAATTTTGCCTTCCCCATTAAAAAGGCGCCATTAGGGCCTTACTCGGCTCATTGCGTCTTCCTCTTGTTTCACTTTTTCAATTTGTGCGAAAGGGGGAGTTCACTCATCATAAAATTTCACTTTGGCTGGTCTATCATTTGCATCTCCGCCAATAAATAGCAATTAGCATTAACAATTAAACCAGCGAGTGGAACCACTGCCCGCTCCCTTGGAAAGCTGATGAATAGCCTCCGAGATGCACTTTTTTTTTCAAGGGAGGGTGTGTGTGTGTGTGTGTGTGTGTGTGTGTGTGTGGTGTGTGTGGGTGGGTGGGTGAGGGGGGGTGTAGTTAGAGAAGGGGGGATTGGGAGGGTGGGAGAGGATAGAGAAGAGAGAAGGAAGAGTGTGTGTATGTGTGTGTGTGTGGGGGGTGAGGACTGAGAACACTACCTTTTCCTGGTGTCGTAAAATAAAATAATATAAATAAAATAAAATTGATAATTAAAAAAAGAAAAAGAAAAAAAAAACAAACCGAACATCTGCAGTGGACTTGGGGTCGGGTTCTGATTCTGCCCCAAGTGACAGATCGGCAGACGTCAGACAGAGGTCGTGGGCTCTTGGGGTTTAAACCAGAGGTCGCACTCTTGGGGTTTAAACCAGAGGTTGTGCGTCTGGAGTTTAAACCCAAGGTCATATATCTGGGGGTTTATATCGTACATGTAAGTTAATGAATTGGTCACAGTATAAAAGCCATATTTATCATCAACATGGCACACTACGTGCTCTGTGTGCTATTTTTGTAACGTAATTACATTAATGACATTATAATTATAGTAACACAAATAATAATCCAAAGACTTTAAATGTCCAATGTGTCATTGCAAACTTTCAAACATGAATTGTTTACATATAGCCATTATTTGATTAATGATAATAGAAAAATAAGAGATTAT
>JAODXP020000024.1:2345003-2352503 GCA_027497455.2 Sardinella longiceps | reverse complement strand
GGAGAAGAGGAGCGGGGGAGAGAGGAGAGGAGAGGAGAGGGAGAGAGAGTGGCGAGCATCTGCTAAAGATAGGCCCATCAGACGAGACGGAGACAAAAAAAGAGAGAGACACAGAGACAGAGAGGGGAGAGAGCAGGAGAGAAAAGAGAGATGAGAGAGACAGGGAGGAGGAGAAAAGAGAGAGAGAGAGGAGGAGGAGAAAAGAGAGAGAGAGGAGGAGAGAGAGAGAGAGAGAGAAGAGAGAGAGAGAGAGTGAGAGAGAGAGAGAGAGAGAGAGAGAGAGAGAGAGAGAAAGAAAAGCTAAAAGAGAGAGAAAGCGAGAGAGAAAAGAGGGGGGTGGTGGAGGAGAAGAAGAGGAGAAGAGGGGGTGGTGAAACTTCCTTTGTCTCTGCTGCCATGCGGAGCGTTGGGGACGGGACGGGTCTAATTAGGAGGGTCCGTGGGGAGAGCTGGTGTCATTTCAGCTTGGCATCAGCACGCTGGCACGAGCCGCACACGCCTGGCACCGGGCACCACACGGGGAGCAGCGGGGTGGGGGTGTGTGTAGGGGGGGCAACGACGGGTGAGGGGTGCAGATTTGAGGGAAAAGATAAGTACGCGATGTGGGCGGATTTGGCACACATGCTCTATGTGTGTGTGTGTGTGTGTGTGTGTGTGTGTGTGTGTGTGTGTGTGTGTGTGTGTGTGTGTGTGTGAGTGATGTCCTGTGCTTTGGCATTCCCCCTGCATCAAGTATGAGTATCCCCACATGATTTGTTTGAGAGAGTGACGATATGTGTGTCTATGTGTGTGTGTGTGTGTGTGTGTGTGTGTGTGTGTGAGAGTGTGTGTGTGTGTGTGTGTGTAAGCGCGGCGCTGAGTGTGGAGTGTGGTGCCAGGTTGGACTGTCAGCACAGGTGCTACATGCTCTAATGGCGTGAGCATTAAAGGGAGCAGACAGGCTTTGATCAATTACAGGAGCAGATAGATGAAGACATCAATAAATAAAGCATCATTAGAGGGCCAGTTAAGAGCAGCGCCCGCCACAACACACACCACTCCAGCCCCCTCTGTGTGTTTGTGTGTGTGTGTGTGTGTGTGTGTGTGTGTGTCTCTCTCTCTCTCTCTCTCTCTCTCTCGTGCGTCTCTCTCTCTCTCTGAGTGTCTTGTGTGTGTGTGTGTGTGTGTGTGTGTGTGTGTGTGTGTGTGTGTGTGTGTGTCTGTCTGTCTGTCTGTGTGTGGACCAACTTAACAGAAGATGTAAGAACTAGTGCAATCAAAATTAATACTTTTTAACTCAAGTGATTAATCAAAAAAAAAAAAAAAAACAAAGAATTCCTGATTCATGATTAATTGTGATTCATATGGTTTCAATTTCCTGACATGCTCTATGTTTCTACTGCTACAAAAAAAAAACGCAATCAAGTCAAACTACACAAATACTTTGGACTCACTCCTGTATGTCCAACAACAGTGGAGGGTGAATTAAACAGTCATCCAATTGGACTAACATTGTCCAAAACTCCTCTTGACAATTTTGCCAGCATTTCTCTTTCCCCTGACCTTTTCAATATTGACATAATTTAGCCTATTGTGGATCTTGTTCGAGAAATTACTGTACTTGATATCTAGAGGATAGATGTGTGCATTGCCCCATTTGACAAAAACAAAGCCAGCTACTGTAATTAGCATCAGGGCAAAATAAGGATACAGCCTAGCCTAGCATTAACATTCTTAGTGCAGGAAATGAATTGTGATTAAAGGTTATTAAACATGCCTAATCGTGGTAAAATTTACAAGTAATTAGACCTACGTAAGTCAAAACCCAGGCACTCAGCCCTCTGCTGTACTGCCACCATCTATTTTGCAAATATCTACACATCACAACAGTGCTGTCACTCCTAGACCACCTCAGTTAACCAAAGCCAAAGATCGTGGAATACTGACCAAGATAAATCAACACAATATGTTTCAATGGGAGCAAACGTGAGTAATTCCAGTCTCCTTTATGTCACAATATGAACTTTTCAACAAAGAGCTCGACTTTTGTCTGTATAAAGGGGGACCCTGGGAAAATAGAACACGGAAACTAACAAACGTTTGGACCGCTCACTCTGCTTTTATCCTCTCTGCCCAAGCCTAGCCGTAGCGTAGCGTAGCTTAGCCCTGTATTTGGCCTCTGGCCTATGGGCCTTGGCCCCTCACCCTTCCCCACCAGCCAGTCAGGCAGCGCACCACAAATGGAGACCGGCACATAGAGCAGGGACACTGTCAGCCCGATGAGCCTGGGTGTCAGGGCAGGGGGCTCAACCAGGAGTGTGTGTGTGTGTGTGTGTGTGTGTGTGTGTGTGTGTGTGTTGTAGAAGAGGAGGGGGCTCTGGGGTGCATTCAGGCTTCAAAGGCCAGCCTGGGGCCGCTGCTTGTGTGTGTGTGTGTGTGTGTGTGTGTGTGGGGAGGGGATATACGTGAGTGTGTGTGTATGTGTGTGTGTGGTGGCGGTGAGGTGGCGTCCAGCGCGAGATGACAGGAGTGGACAGGATGTCAGCGTCGCGACGCGTCTCGTCTCTTCACCCCGGCGCAAGCGCTGGATCTGGCAGCGCCCCGTCCGCAGACACGATGCAAAGAGACAGGCTCGGAATGTTCTCTTTTTCCCAGACGTCACACGCACTCGCCACGCCACCCCGTCTGCCCCAAAATCATCTTTTCTGATCCCCCGTGTCACATTTCATGAATTCACACTTTCGCAAAAACTCCAGGTTTTTTTCTTTCCCTGTTTCTCACACACACACATACATTTTCTGTCTTTGCCATTCTCATGTTAGTGGCCTGTGTTTGTGTGTATAAGAGTGTATTTGTCGGTATATGTCAATGTGCGTTTGTATGTGTGTGTGTGTGTGAGTGTGTATGTTTGTGTGTGAGTCTTTGTGTGTGTGAGTCTTTGAGTGTGTGTGTGTGTGTGTGTGTGTGTGTGTGTGTGTGTGTGTGTGTGTGTGTGTGTGTGTGTGTGTGTGTGTGTGTGTGTGTGTGTATTTCTGCCATGCTGGCAGTGCCACAGGTACTTCTGCCTCCTCCAGCATTTTTCCCCTCCTCTTCCAGGTTGTCTCCAGTGGTAAGAATGGATGACACTCTAAACGCTTTGCAGAATAGCGAGTTGCATCCAATAAAGAGTGGTGTAAAAATAAACAGCCCAGACAAGCTCTCCTTAAGCGCTGTTAGGAGATGCCAGCTCTCGGCTCCCTTGCCACATCTCACTAGATATCTCTCTTACACTCTCTTACACTCTCCCACTTTGGAATCTTGGAGTGAAAAATACCTGTTTATGTTGTGTTGTTTACTTGTTTATTTCACAGTGGAACATCACTCGAGATTAACACAGTATTTTTACATGTACATTTGTACGTTTTTCTAATGAATGTAAACATAAAATGTATGAATATTCACTGTTAATATTCATATTATTATTTTTTATTATTTTTTTTTAAAACAGCATTTTCAAACACACATACGCTGACATTTAACTTCTAAAAAATATATATATTGCCACTTATTGATACTAGCATACTGTATCAAATATTGGTCAAATATTGTTCAAACATCAATAACTATTATCTGATTTACCTGTGTTATCTAACTGAATAAATGTATATATAAATAGGGCAATTCCAGCGTTATGGACGTGACATTTTACGTGCATTATTGATGAACAAAAGGCCACATAACCTCCGCAAACCTAGCAGTATTTCACAATTTTTTTTCATATTCTTCTGCAAACTCCATGGCTGAATACAGGCAAACAGTAAAAAATAATATCATGATTTAGCTATCATAAGAATATGAGCCTTATCAATTTGCGTTATGGACGATGACGCACAAAACGTGCTATCAATTACTTTTGATTGTTAGATTGCGTAGTTTTTGCTTGTGACAGTGTGTAAAATTCTCGTAGAGAAATGTATAATATTACTACATTCATACCAAACAGGACACCTCAGTAAAGACAGCCAGAAAGACTTAATTTCAAATGTAAATGTAAAATAAGTTGGTTTTCATTGGGAGACATGGCGTTATGGATGTGACGTTATGGACGTGACGTCTGGAAAAACCCTCCAAAACGATACAAAACAATTGTGAACGGTGGATTTTAACCTGTAACAAGAGAAATAGAAATACATATACTGATAGCATTGCAGCTTTGTGTGTGTTATCACCCACTTATGCCCATTATAAGCCCCTCCATAGACTTACATTATAGCTGAATAGGGTAAAAATTTTAACAAACAGATATCCTTTCGAAACTTGCTCAGTTGAATATTTACATCGAGACAATACTTTTTTGTATTGGAAGTTTTCTGAAAGAATTTGTATGTCCATGTAGGTGAGACTTAAAGTTTTAAGTTGAGGTTTACTTTATCGTGTGTATATATATACATATATATATATATACTGTACAAACTCCAAGTTGTGAATTTAAAAAGAAAATATCAAACTCGAAGTTTACTTTACATGGTGTACTTTGGTTTGTCTACAGCCCAGATGACAGTGTGAAGCATGCTTTATAATTTGTACGCTTTTCCCAAGGCTTTTGTTATTGTCTTTAAAGTAGCCACCATTGAAGTCTTTTAATATTTAGCCAGATATCCTTTATGCCCTGACTAATCACATTTACAGGTTAGTCAACACTATTAGTGAGCTACTGTATCTATTATCCTTTTTAACCTCGCGCATGTGTGTGGCCTTTGTGTGTCGCTGGAAAAGAAAAAGCTCCACTTCCTGCCGAAGACACAGCAAAAGTCCTTCCAGTAATTACAGCGTGTAAATTTTTCATACACATAAACACACACTCACACACACACACACACACACACACACACACACACACACACACACACACACACACTCACACCCACACCAAAAAAAAAAAAAGTTTAACGACTAATCTGCCAATGTCAGCGGGACACAAGCACACACAATGACATGCTTTCCCCCACTGTGAAATTTTATTGGTGCCTTCAACTCCTCATGGAAGTTCCCCTGTATGGTGGCGACTCTCTTGAAGCTTTCAACCTTGACGCCGCAGCAGCCCCTCTCGATCACAGAGGAGCCCAACGATTGGTTGGAAAGCAAGGTTTAATGAAACTCAATTCGTTGGGCACGGTTAAAAATAGACGGCGAGCCAAGTTGGATGACTTGTGTCCCGAGGTCAAAGAGGCAGAATTAAATAAATTATTAATTATGTTGCAGATTGGAGTATTGGCACCCCACCGTTGCGCAGGGGTAGATCCGATCCACGGGGAGAAAATTCGAAGGAAACCCAGGACACGTGTGAGAGCTGGACCAGCGCTCAGTGAAGTTCGAGAACTTGAGGGCAACGTTTTTGACACGTGTTTGAATGTGACTCTGCGTCTTAATTACCAGGCTTTTTGAGTTCATGCTTTAAGATATCCTTTCTTTGGGCTACAGTATGCTTACAAAGGACATGTTTCAGATACTAAACAGAGAAAAAATGTAACAATCAGGTCCCTGCTGATAAAGTTTAAGATACATTTCAATGAAAAAAAAAAAGTTTTTAAGATTTCTGTTCCTTATCCTGGTTTTTGTTTGTTTGTTTGTTTGTTTGTTTGTTTGTTTGTTTGTTTCCTTGGCCCAAGAGGTTGTTGTTTCACCAGCATCTGTCTGTCTGTCTGTGTCCAAAAGCAGAAGAGTAATGAATCTGAAGAGTAGTGCTCAAATTTTGATGAGATTTTTTTTGGACATAATTTTTGGATATCTGTATTGGACCAAGGGACAACTAGTTAAGTTTTGAGGCTGATTGATTATCCAGAACATCATTTTGAATTTATATGGCATCTGCGACCACATTGCCTTGGCGGAGGTCTGCACTCTCTGAATGATTTTCTAGTTAATCATATGCTGATTGTTTAGTAATTGACGGTGTTGTTTGTTCTTATGACTGCTTTCACATATCAGATAACAACTGAGCACTTTCCTGTGAGTGGGAATTCTAAGAAGCCTTCCAAATCCACTCTCTCTTTCTCCTATACTGGCTATCTGCCTGTCTCTCTCTCCCACCGTCTATGAATCTTTGTCAGTCTCTCTCTCTCACTCTCTCTCTCTCTCTCTCTCTCTCTCTCTCTCTCTCTCTCTGTCTTTCTGCCTGTCTCTCCCCCTCTGCTCTCTCTCTCCCTGTTTGTCTGCTATCTCTCTCCCTCCTTCTGCTCTCTCTCTCTCTCTCTCTTTCTCTCTCTCTATCTCTCCAGTTCTGCCTATCTGCCTCAGTGTCTCTGTATCCCTGAGTGTCTGTGTGTCTCAGTGTGTTTGTGTTTGTTTGTTCTTGTGCCTGTGTTTGGTGTGTGTCCTTTTGTCATAGGCCCCATGTGTAACATCTGCCTCTCTCTGCGGAGAATAAAATTGAATTTGTCTGTCATGTCAGATTGTCATCAAAGAGATCACAGTACAATGAGATTAACTTTCTCTCTCTCTCTCTCTCTCTCTCATTCTCCTTCTGTCTCTCTCTCTCTCTCTCTCTCTCTCTCTCTCTCTCTCTCTCTCTCCTTCTGTCTTTCTCTCTCTCTCTCTTGCCATCAGGGACTTGGGATATGGGACAAGGAAACATTAACTACAGCTTTAGTCTGTAAGTATTCACCAGTAATGGAAGGGAATGGGGACTTGCTCTCTGACAGAAACAATTAAAATAGTAAATCTCACAGGAGGCATTCTTCTCCTTCCCTTAAGACTGAAATCAGACCACTGCATCTGTGTGGAATTGCACGTTATTTCATTCCAATTCTGTGTGTGTCATACAGTGTGTGGAAAACTACAGTGTGTAGTGTATGGCAGACTACTGTGTGTGTGTGTGTGTGTGTGTGTGTGTGTGTGTGTGTGTGTGTGTGTGTGTGTGTGTGTGTGTGTGTGTGTGTTATACTGTGTACAGGTACATACTTGATGAGTCACATTACTTACATGAAGTCACCAGTTGATAAATAATTATTATGCAAATACATTATTTAATTCCACTCAGGAATCTACTAACTACTGTGTGTTGTACTGTGTACAGGTAAATCCTTGATGAGTCAGTATATATATCCTAATATGCATGACGTCGCCAGCTGATAAATAATTCTTACTTGAAATAAATTCAGTGCCTCCATTGAGCCCAAAATGCTGTTTTTCATAAATAAATAAATAAATAAATAAAAGATAGATAGATAGATAGATAGATAGATAGATAGATAGATAGTTTATTATATTGTTTATATTATAATAAATATTGTTACTATATTGTTTATAAATTTATTGTAATTGTAACATTTTTGTTCCCCAGACTGTAAAATGACAGTGGCCTCAGTAAGACGCTGGTTGATGTGTACTGTATGATTTCTCCACCCGTAGCTCAACCAGTCCCATAAAAAGCGTTTCATCACCCACGGGTGTGACTGACGGAATCACACACTCAAGCTGACTGGATGGGTGGTCACGATATTCTCTTCTTCATTTTCACCTGGAGTCTTCAAGGACACCACA
>JAODXP020000024.1:2340003-2342503 GCA_027497455.2 Sardinella longiceps | reverse complement strand
TCTTTAAGCTGCCGTCAGGCTCTTGCTGATGCAATTCCACACCTCCAGAATCTCCACTGAGGGAACAGAGGCTCAGTGCCGGTGTGTGTGTGTGTGTGTGTGTGTGTGTGTGTGTGTGTGTGTGTGTGTGTGTGTGTGTGTGTGTGTGTGTGTACTTTAGTCAAAGTCATTGTACCGTCAAACATTTCCATGCATCTTTGTTTCTCTCAACAGCAGCCAACAGCCAACACACCGTGCATTATAACAGAGAGAGGGAAAGCAGAACACAAACTTGGTTAAGTTCTGTGTTCTAATTCTGCAAGGGGGCTGAGGCGGGGATCACTTACAGGGATCATCTACTTAGTTGATGTTTGTATTTTAATCTCTTCATTGTTATGTTTTGTTGAACATTTTTGTGCAATGTCTACTGTATTTGTTGCAGTAAAAGAGGCTGAATGTTTTAATGAGATGCAGCAACTATGGAGCTTTCCCTACAGTAACAGTTCCACTATAGATTATTATAATCATTATAGATTATTTTTACACCAACATGGTAAAAACTCTCCACTACTTGTGGATTTGTTTCCATAGAGACCAGCGATGATCATTTTTCAAGAGTAATGTTGACTGACCAGATAATAAACACTATTTCATAAAGCTTATGAATTACTTTCGGTTTCATTATTCAGCGAAGCACTGATGGTATCTTGACAGTGTGGTAATCTGCCTTAATTTACCCTGCAAGGAGTCACTTAACCATACAAAAGACTATGAAGTTGGTGAATGAACCCAAAACTCTTATATAGAAAAAAAAAAAATCTCCACAATGACACACTGTGAGGAGGGTCTGTTTAGTAATGGAGGTTCTCGACCAATAGGAAGGCCCTTTTTTTCCCACCTTCCCTCGATTTATGCTAGTGGACCTCTTGGCCTAGCATAGGAAGGAGCTAAGAGAGTTCAATTCCTGTCCTAATTACTGCAGAGTAGTGGGGAGGGAAAGTGGAGCAGGAGGGCCTGTGATTTGAATGTGCCCTGTTTCTGAAATAGCTCCCCGGGTTCGCCCCCAAACATCTCTCTAGATTTCAGACGCAAACGCTGCTCCCGATATTTCACAGCCTGAGCTCTTATGCTCCGCTTTGTGTCAGAATAAATTCAGCCCTCTGTTTTGTGTCGGGAGAGGGAAAAAAAAGGCAGGCGACAGAGCGTTGAGTTGATAATCGGGGATCGTTTAAGCAGCCTTTTAGGAAACAGTTTGCCGGTTTAATTAACCTTTAACCACTGCCTTTATTTACAATGACTTCATTCCAGCAAAAGTAACCTTGCTAATAATAAGTCCAGATTTTCTTATGCTCTGAATTGCATTGTGATTAAAACTGTAAAAATCGTATGATGTGCCACTATATAGCCATATAGGTAGATAGGGAGGAGCTCATATATGTTATTATATGGGCATGCATGGCGCTCGTGTGTGTGTGTGTAGGTGTGTGTAGGTGTGTGTGCCAGTGTCCGAGATGGCACCAGTGTTATTTTCCCCGCGGCGTGACTAGGCGGTGGAATGAAAGTTGAATGCTAGGCATCAGCGCTTTCAAAAACACGGGGGATCCTCACTTTGGCCGGCTTTTATTAGTTGCAGCCGAAATAAAAATGACATTATTCTATAAATTACATTTTTTTAATCTCCAACTTTAAAAAGCTGTTGGCCCATTAAACCAGTGCAATTAAATCCTTCCAAACTCCCCCCACTTACACCATTAACTGCAATATCTAATTAAAACTGCAAAAGGGAGTCATCTTTGATTGATAGGATCTCTTTTCACTATTTTGCATTTTAATGTTCATTAATAAACTTTTATTGTTTTGTTAATTATAATACCCCCTTTAGATAATGACTTCTTGCAGTTTGTTATAAAAAAAAAAAAAATAATAATAATTAAAAAAAAGCATAGAGCTACATATGGAGCCTTTGCTATTAAATCTCTCTAGAAAGTGCACACAGGGCCTTCTTATTCTTGAAGATAATTTCAAGACATTCAAAAACAAACAAAAGCCAGCCTTGCCTATTTACTTTACTTTGTCTGGGGACTTTTCCTCCATAACAGACGTTTCGCCCCTTTGAGACTTGGAGTGGTATATGTGATTGTAATCTATCTGCCTCCATTGTGGACTGCGTGATTGTTTATTCTTCTAGTGGCTGCTAATGTTTTTGTTACTTTGAAATACACACACACACACACACACACACACACACACACACACACACACACAAACACACATAGACAAAGAGGAAAACACCACACATACAGAGGGAGGGAGAGAGAGAGAGAGAGAGAGAGAGAGAGAGAGAGAGAGAGAGAGAGAGAGAGAGAGAGAGAGAGAGAGGAGTAGCTTTAGAAAGATGTATAAAGTCCCCAGTCAGTAGAAGAACTTAATCATTCCTCTCATATGCGGCATATTCAAAGACATCCTCAGTAGAGTTTTGGACTGCGTTGAGTTCCAGTGGAACTTACTGGAAGACCTTTAG
>JAODXP020000024.1:2320003-2335003 GCA_027497455.2 Sardinella longiceps | reverse complement strand
CTAGCCAAACTTTTGCCAGGGCAACTCTGCCTCATAGATCATCCTGATTAGAACTAATGGCTAAAAAATGTACAGAACAGCTGCATAATGATGAATTAGGCGCACAACTAAAAATATATCACCAAATAATATCACCTTACTACTACTAAGAATAAAGTAGATCTTATGCTGTAATGATTTTTACATTGCATTGAAACTGTCATTACAATCCTTAATTACCTTCGGGATCAAGTAAAGTTCCTTTATCTATTACTTTACTTCGGTGATTAAGGGTGTAATATTAGTCATCTAAACTGAATATGGATCTAATCAATGTCAGTTTTTCTTTTTTTAATCAACCAAGTAAATCAAATGAATGTCAAATGAATGTATTAATGTCTCTTTTTCATATCATTACAAGTACTCAGCCATAAACACTATCACAGTTTGGAAATGTTTGGATGGATTTCACCCAGCACCTCTCTAACACACACACACACACACACACACACACACACACACACACACACACACACACACACACACACATATCATGTTTGATTAGTGTTTGGGAGATGAGGAGGGAGGTTTCTCTCCCCTCTCTCTCTCTCTCTCTCTCTCTCTCTCTCTCTCTCTCTCTCTCCGCTGACCAGGCCATCTCTGTCCAGTGAACTTTGGCTGACATCGTCTCTCCTAACGCCGGCCCAACTCTCGCTGTGCTGCACATGTCCGTCCCCCTCCGATGCCATTTACTCATGTCAAAATAGCTTTCCATCTTCTCTCTCTCTCTCTCTCTCTCTCTCTCTCTCTCTCTCTCTCTCTCCCTCTCTCATTTACTAATGTCAACATATTAACTGCACCACTCTCCACTCGTTCGCTATCGTAGATCTCTCTCTTTCTCTCTCTCTCTCATTCTGTTTTTATCAACAATTTTTATCTCTCTCTTCCAATTTCTTCTCTCTCTCTTTTTTTCCGTTCAGACCCCCCCTCCCCCCCCAACTCTTTTTCTTTTCTCCCCTCTCTCTCTCTCTCTCTCTCTCTCTCTCTCTCTCTCTCTCTCTCTCTCTCTCTCTCTCTCTCTTTCTGTCAGTGTCTAAGCAGACATGATGTGAGTAGTGTGTGTCTTGTGTTTGACTGTGAAGATGAAGAAACAGGAAATAACCATGTTGAGGGGAAAACTGCTGGCAAGACATCAACCCACCCTACACACACACACACACACACACACACACACACACACACAGATACCCTCAGATGAATTAACATATGACTCTTAACTTCGGACTGCCAAGCTCCAGGCTTCCTTTTCCCTTGCCCTGCTCCCTTACTCGATCGTCCGCTTGTCTGCCTGGTAGGAGCAGCATCTGTGTGTGTGTGTGTGTGTGTGTGTGTGTGTGTGTGTGTGTGTGTGTGTGTGTGTGTGTGTGTGTGTGTGTGTGTGTGTGTGTGTGTGTGCATGTGTGTGTGTGTGTGTATGTGTGTGTGTGTCTGCTGTCACATGCTACAACTGTGCCGGTTTATCAAACACTTGAATAAGCAGGCATTAGTATGCTAGCTTTAATCTTGGAAAGGCTTGAGCTATTTCCGGCAGCAATTGTACGGGTGTCAAGCCCACCCTCCACAACAACTGCCCCCACCCTCCCCCACACACACACACACACACACACACACACACACACACACACACACACACACACACACACACACATCTCTTCCCTTCCTTGTTTTCTGAAATTGAACAGAGCAGCAGATGTTTGTGTCTGTCACGGTTCTGTCTAACCTGGTTTGGGATGGAACACTTACTTCTGAAAGCTATTTCACCCGGAGTGAAATCTTAACCATTCAAAAGCACTGACAGCCCGTCCTAAGGCCTGTCACGCAGTTAAATATTTACTTATTCAGAATCTCCACGAAACACAGAAACACACACCACACACACAGCTGGGGGTTCAATTTGCCATTAATGCTATTAGATTTGGGGGCATATAAATGTGTGCTTTGTCACTGTAATTGATATAATACACAAACTGCTGGCAATTAATTTTTCCGTAATTAAGGTTGGAAGCATGTATTCACATTCAATAATGAGGTGTCATTTTTGCAATAAGTCTCCTAAATTAGTGGAATTGTGATGGTTGTGGGAAACGCTAATGATCGACTATTAATTCACTGTCAAAATGCATATTTTAAACTCGTAACAGAGAGGCGTTTAATGGTATTATTTGGGATGTAAACAGAATTGACACAGCACTACACAAAAGCATCACATGATATCTCAGTGGGATGATGCGCAGTAACAAATATTCTTTTTTTTGGGGGGGGGGGGGGGGCTGTGTGCTTGAGTGTTTGGATTGTTTGTGTGTGTGTTGGTTTGTGTGTGTTTGTTTGTTTTTGTTGTTCCTGTCTGAGACTGTCTTTGTTTGTGCTTAATGGAGGTGTAAGATTGCTACACACACACACACACACACACACACACACACACACACACACACACACACATACACAGATGTGCTGTTGATTGGGCTCCTAGCAGCAGAGAGTCAGATTTTGAGAGCAGGGGGAAAATTCAAAAAGACTGACTAGCTCGACACAAATTGAAGTTTAGTGGTTAATTAGCATTAAATGGCCCTGTTAATTGGGCTGAAACGCAATGAGAAAAACATCCATATTTCACTTCGTCTTCATTAGCGGCCCCGAGAAGCACTCATTTGATTTATAATAATGAAGTTAAATAGCAGATATTTATTTCACAGCGTGAAACATTTGCGGAGGCATTTGCTGATCCAGACAGAGGAAACAAACATGTAGAAGGAGCTAAATGAGCGATTAGCAGAGGACTCTCTTCATTGGTGAAGAGCCCTCAGCTGGATCCTCCCCACCCCGCATCTGGACCGGAGACAAGCCGGATCTGATCCAAAGGAGACTCAAATTTAGGCGCGCGTGTGTGTGTGTGTGTTTGTGAGTGCTTGCTTTTGTGTGTGTGTGTGTGTGTGTGTGTGTGTGTTTGCGTACGTGTGTGTGCGTTCGTGTGTATGTGTGCATGCTTGTGTGTGTGTGTATATGTGTGTGTGTGTGTGTGTGTGTGTGTGTGTGTGTGTGTGTGTGTGTGTGTGTGTGTGTGTGTGTGTGTGTGTGTGTGTGTGTGTGTGTGTGTGTGTGTGTGTGTGTGGACAAAAGACAGGGTGCTAACACTAACACTTCCTCTTTACGAGCCTTTCAAACGCCTTTCAAAATAGCAGCTGACAAGCCGTGGCCATACAGGAACATTTATTATGCTCTAAATATTGAAGCGGTTCACAAATGATCTCGGCCAATCTGTTGGGAAAAACTATATCTAGACATGTTAATGGTAGGCATTTAAAAAGCAAAGTTTTTTTTTCTTTCCCCCCACCACCCTTGTCATCATCAGGAAAGGCAGCAGGCCTCATAGGCTAGCTCTCTGGATGGAGGAGGCCGTGGGGAATCAAGCCATATGTTTAAGCTTTGTCTTGTCCTACAAAGTTAGTCTGCCCTTCACATGCTTTTGTCAAAGGGGGTCCGACGCCGACTCCTGGAATGTGGGTTGGTGCAAGCGAGCGAGCGAGCGACATGGAATCAGGGGGAATAACGCTCAGAGAGGCGTTCGCTTGCTTCTGGCTTTTCTTTCTCTCTCTCTCTCTCTCTCTCTCTCTCTCTCTCTCTCTCTCTCTCTCTCTCTCTCATTCTCTCTCTCACACACACACACACACACGCACACACTACCTGTCTCTCTCTCTCTCTCTCTCTCTCTCTCTCTCTCTCTCTCTCTCTCTCTCACTGTTTCTCTTTTGCTTTGCTTTTTTTTTTTGAAGGCCAACTGCTGAACTGATTATGGCATAATTAACGCTGTAAAGCTGTAAGATTATCCACCTGGTTATGCGCTAAAGTCAGCGACTAATAAGGTAAATGAGCAACTCCAGCTTGCAGCCCCGGGCCCGGCATTCACCTGATTAATGCAGTTTATTGGGATCTGTTAAAAGCATTAAGGGAAGACAAGTGCAGTAATTCGTCATGTTTAAGGGCTCGGAAATTAAATCACGCCGAGCCAGATGAGAGCGGATAGCAGCTAAAACGCTCTTTTGGAGGTTATGTGTTTGCAAGCTGTTTTTTCTCTCTCCCTTCCCCTCCCTCTCTCTCTCTCTCTCTCCCTCCCTCTCTCACTCTTTCTATCTCTCTCTCTCTCTTTCTGAGAGGCCCTGGTGGACCACTTCCAGTCTCCTTTAAGTGGGTAAATTGAAAATAATTGCCACAACAGTAAACAGGATTTGATTAAAGGACAAAAGATACCTGCGAGGTCCCATAACTGCTATTTAAATTGGATTTGTATAACTGCTAAGTGTTGCAGGTGGAATGAGGGCAGCCCCTCGCCCCGTTCCAACCGTCTGGCACGCTCGCTCCCCGAAGCTACACACCCAACACAAATTAAACGAGCATGGGAAATTTCAGTATTTAGCACGGATTCGTTGGGAGGAAACATATGTACATTTATTCAAATGGCACAGCTCAGGGCGGGGAGTCTCCTGGCTTGTGTGTGTGTGTGTGTTTGTGTCGTTCAAATGATAGGGCAGATAAAACAACATGATAAAATCAAAATAGAATAGATTACAACAGAATAGATCTGAAAATATTAGAATAGAGTACAATAGAACAGAATACAGTGTTCCATTATCTGTTTTCATTTGTTTTTCCAATTTGTTCATATTGCATTAAGATTTTTTCCATTAAGATTTTTTATTGTAGATTCACTTCTGAAATGGAACTTCAAACAATATTGACAAAGGAAGACTGACAGAAATACATAAAGGGGAAAAAAATTTAAACACTACAGTAGGCTATGCCTTAATCATGATTTCTTAGTCCTAATCTCTGTTTATCCATGATCTCCATATCTAAACCTGATTAAAATCAGTTGTAATGAATGACAGAAAAAGGTAGTAAATAAATTACATAAATGGTATTATAATTTCTTTCTCTTTTTCTAGTAATTAGTTGCCTTGCTCTCCACCCACCAGCTACACACACACACACACACACACACACACACACACACACACACACACACACACACACACACACACACTCACAAATATGTTTCTGATGACATACATTCTCAGTTATTCTTACTGAGGATTGACACATTATCAAATTCACTTACAGAAAGAGGTTGCTTAATTGATATATGCACTTTGAACATATTTAACCGTTTCACTCGTGTTATATTATTTCAAAATGTTGTCAGTGTCATATTGCTTTTATTTGCAAAGTGTCTGAACCTCACTTGAGACAAAATTACAAAATTAATCAATTGTGGACAAAAAACAAAATACAAAAAATTGGACGTCAAGAAGAACGCATACATATTGCAAAAGCTTGGGGTTGTTCATGAAAAACACGCTTATTACTACCCACAATCACCTCATCCAAAGGTCTTGAAATACACACCAAAGCAAGCTCACCTTTTCATTCTCTCTCTCTCTCTCTCCCTCTCTCTCTCTCTCTCTCTCTCTCTCTCTCTCTCTCTCTCTCTCTCTCTCTCTCCCTCACTTTCTCTCCCTCTCTCCCAAGGACGCCCTTACACAGGTAAACAGAGGGTAGACAGTTGTGCAAGGTGAGATACACATACAAGACCATACAAGTTTACAAGCGCTTCATTTACATACAGTGGAGCTCTATGTCACATGCAATTGCATGAATTTCATCAAATATGTGCATGCACACACACACACACACACACACACACACACACACAGAGAGAGAGAGAGAGAGAGAGAGAGAGAGAGAGAGAGAGAGAGAGAGAGAGAGAGAGGTCTACACACAAACCTTGTTGATATGGGTAAAAACATTTAAAGATTGTAAATTGTATATAGGGGATGTTATGTCAGTATGGGCTTAAACATGTATGAAATCTTACAACTATACTACACAACTTATACTAAAGAACTAACACAAAAGTAGATTCCACATCAACATTTTCAGAATATCCCAATAGCCACTGTATGTATCATAAACAAAAGCACATTATGCTAAATTGTCTACTTGTAGTTTTAATTGGGGCATTTAAAATACAAATAAAACAAACAAACAAACAAACAAAAAAACTGATTAAGATATAAAGAACTGATATTACCTTTTGTGACACAGATGATTTCTTGCCACAGCTGAGTGCAATGATTCAAATGCCAGCCACTGATATACTGCTGTTTAGGCTTCACCAATCAATTGTGTCTTTCCAAGGACAACCAAGGAGACACGGGATGGACTCTGTAACTTTTAACTGAAGTTTCTGTTGCAGCAGAAAAACCTCCGAACAGCACTTTACTGCATAGAACTTTCCTGAAACGTTGCCGGGAGCAATGCATCGCCCCCATATGCCGTTGCTTGTTATTTCATGGTAGACAGGGCCATCTGCTGGACACATGTGGAACAGCAAAAAAACAATAACATTACGGTAAAGGAAGACCATAGCATGAATAATTTTATCACTTAAATAAAAAACATTGTGAATAATTCTTAAGTTTTTATTGTTGTTGTTGTTTATTTGCTTTTGCAGTGTGCAGAATTTGCAGAGTGTGTTATGCATGCACAGGCTTATTGTTTGAATGTATGCATGAAAATATACGGTGCTTGTGCATGGATGTATGTTTCGTGTCTATGTATATGTGTGTGCCCATATTGTCTCCTGTACATACGTGTGTGTGTGTGTGTGTGTGTGTGTGTGTGTGTGTGTGTGTGTGTGTGTGTGTGTGTGTGTGTTTGTGATAAAGAGGTGAACCCAAACAAAAATATGCTGCTTTTGCTTTTGTTTTGTGGTGCTGTTGTTTTGTGCTCTCATCTATTTTGCGAGGAGGCAGGCACAATGCAACAGTGGTCTGATGGGCCAGGGGATGATGAATTAGGTGGCCGAGCTCATTCCTCTCCCCGTGAGGGTGCCAGGCAGGCACGCGCTCCACTCACCCCGCTACCACGCACCCTCAAAGTCACGGCTACCCTGGAGATGGGTCAGCAGCGTGGTCAAAACCCTGGGTGACTCTACACGCAGCTGGAGAAGCTAGCTAGCTAGCACTCTCTCTCTCTCTCTCTCTCTCTCTCTCTCTCTCTCTCTCTCTCTCTCTCTGTCTCTCTCTTGCTGTCCACAGATGCATCTGTCTCGCTTTTTTTCCCCAACTCTGTTTCTCTACCCATCCTTTTCATTGTGTCTCTCTCTCTCTCTACCGCTCTCTTTCCATCACTCTATACTTTTACTCTTTTTCATCTCACTCTTTTTTAGTTCCACACTCTTTTTATATCTCTGTGTTATTCTTTCACTCCATTTCTCCCTCTCTCTCTCTCTCCCTCTCTATCTTCCTCTCCACTATTCCCTCTGTATCTCCCTCTCACAGAGAAGTGGAAACAAAACAGTTATGAGGGAGGGATGCACATTGATGCCCAGTACTGATGCCATATTGCACAGCACCTCTCAGGAGAAAATCTATGATATACAAAGTACTTATTGCATGCATAACCACCTAAAATCGAACCCAAAATTTGCCATTTTATATGTGTTTGTTTGTTTATTTGTTTTTACCTCCAAGCAATTTTTCAAAATTGTTGGTTAGGAATTATAAGGGGAATTTGTAAAAAGGGGGAAAAAAGCTGAAATACAATATACTTACTGTACTACAGCAAAATTTCATATTTGTTTAGTGAATTGTAATTAATACTGTATGTCATTTTCATTTGTGCAACATACTGCGTGATTGATTCCTGATTCGAATGAAGATTTTGAGAACGTCAATATATAGTCTGTGCATTTTCTGTGCAAAGGCTGTGCAATATATTTTTTCTGTGCATTTTTGCTATGCTAAATCGTTTAAAAATTACATTTATCTCTATGTTCCTCAAGTAATCCCTGAACTTTCTCCACAATTAAATGACAGTTAAATTTTTTTTTTTATTGTTTTGTCTTGTTTTTTGTCTTAATACATTTTAAACACTTTCCATATTGCCATGAATATTTATATATTCATGTTCATGTGATGTCAAGTTTGTATATGACCAAATGCAGGGTAGAAATTGATAAAGGGGTAAAATAATTCAGAAGAGGAGAGAACAAAGAAGAATAAAAGATGGACATAAAAAAAGAGAGAGAAAAGTAATCCAACCAGAGAGAAAAAAGAGAGAAAAGTAAGGAGCGGGATTTTAAAGAAAGAAAAAAAAAGGAAAAAAGGAAAAGAAAAAAATCCGGAGTGCGGTGAGACTTGCCGTAGCAAGACCACCAGGGAGGAGGAGGAGGAGGAAGCGGAGGAGGAGGAGGTGGGGGGAACAAGGAAAAGAAGGAGGAGGAGGAGAAGGAGGAGAAGGAGGAGGAGGGGGCGGCCGTGTGAAACAGTCAGAGACGTGCCAGCGCAGTGCCCCCTGGTCCCCACCACCCGAGAGGCCTGGTGGCCAGTGCGGGCAGCACACCTTATTAAACGCCGCCTGATAGGGTCAGCAGACCCCTTCTCCCAGTGCCACCCAAGAACAATTTCAATTTTAATAGCTTTTACTATGTATTTCATAGGCAAGCCCCCCATTGAAATAGAGCCATCAAAAAGTGGCGCGGTCGGACAGCTCTCGGCCCGCCAGCCTTTTCATAATTATCCCGGTGGAGCGGACGGGGACCTGTGTAGCTGTTTCAGCCTCGTTCATCATGTGCGACCCCCCCTCTCACACACAGACACACACACACACACACACACACACACACACACGCACACACACACACACACACACACACACACACTCTCTCTTCTCTCTCTCTCTCTCGCTTTCTGTTTCTCGGCCTGCTAATTTCATCCACGGGATTAGCTTTGCTCACTTGTCTATCTTGTTATATTTCTGGGGGGTGAAATATCGCCTCTTTCCACTTTTAATAAGGCTGAGCGGGCCATGCACCACTGCTTGTGTGGCTCTCCCTCTCACCCCCCCACTCTCTTTCTCTTCATCTCTCTATCTCACTCTTTCTTAACCTCTCTCTCTCTCTCTCTCTCTCTCTCTCTCTCTCTCCTCCTTCATGTTCTTCCATATTTGCATTCCTCCACTTCCAATTGCACTCCCATTCTTTCCCTCTCTTTCTCTCTCTCTCTCTCTCTCTCTATTACACACACAAACACAAACCCAAACACACACACACACACAAAAGCATCTCGCTATCGCACTGTGTACACGCACTACACACACTTCCTTTCTTTTGCTCTCTCTCTTCACACACTCACACTTCACTCACTCCTATTCTATCCCTCTCTCGCTCTTTCTCTCTCTCTCTCTCGCACACACTACACATACTTTTGTTCACCTTTTCCTTTACCCACTCATATTCCCTCTATCTCCCTTTTGTTCATTTTTTCTTCCCCCCCCCTCTCTCTCTCTCTCTATTCCTCTCTTCCTTCTGGGTTCTGTAAAGTTCTTTAGGGAACCGGCCCGGGTGGAGGGAGTGAAGGTGAAACTTTGCTGTAGCTGCAGGCCAATGCAAGCTGTTTTCATCTCTGCATACGAAATAAAATTAGAGTGTACATGGATGTGTGTGTGTGTGTGTGTGTGTGTGTGTGTGTGTGTGTGTGTGTGTGTGTGTGTATGTGTGTGTGAGTGTGCATGTAGTGTGTGTGAGTGTGTATGTGTGTGTGTGTGTGTGTGTGTGTGTGTGTGTGTGTGTGTGTGTGTGGTTAGGGTAATATTTCAGGGGTGGAAACGGAAGCAGACGATGTGGAACTGGCTGTTCCCTTCCCTCACTGCCTCTGCTGAGACTCTCCCAGCAGCACTGAAATTAGCAGGTGCTTAAGGGCCTGTGAGTTTGGGCGTGACACTATGGCGCCACGACTGACACGTGACACTATCATATGGGCTCAAAACACACACACACACACACACACACACACACACACACACACACACACACACACACACGCACACACACACACACACACACACACACTCACTCACTCACACACGCACACACACACACACACACACACACACACACACACACACACGCACGCACACACACACACACACTTACACACACACTCACTCACTTACACACACTCTCTCTCACACACACACACACACACACACAAACATAAACACACAACCTTCACCTTTCACACTCAATCCATTATGTCCGGCTTTTCTCTAGTTAATTACACTGTCCTCTTATGGGCCTCTTGTGTCAGTGACATGGTCAGACACCATGTTTTAGTGAGCTGTCACTAGCGCTGCGGCTAATCTGCTACCATACCTTCGCTTTAATGTATCTGAGCTCCTGCGTCGTTGTCTGTGACGTCGCTATCTTTACAGGGTGCCGGCTCTTTCTCGCCGTGAGAGTCGAGTGTCTTATCAGGGCCTATGGGACATGCCAGGGGTAATCTTGGCTGCCATATCCCTAAAGAAAGGAATGAATAACAATGAACAATTCTCAGCCCACCCATACACACACACACACACACACACACACATACACACACACACACACACACACACACCCGCACGAACAGAGGCTCTGGGCTTCTGCTGCGGTCACATTGACTTGACAGATTTCAAAACACTGCTGAATGCGAAAACACGACTTTCTTGTCCACCTGAAAATATTTAAAGGCTCGTTTATCACTCAATGCAGGGGGTGGGGTGGGGTGGGGTGCGGAGTGCACAAAAGGGTGAAAGAAAGATAGAAGAGAGAGAAAGAAAAAGAGAGAGACAGAGAAAGAGAGAGAGAGAGAGAGAGGGAAAAAAAATGAAAATTGAGAGTGAGAAATATAATTAACCTTGTTACAGCCAGGTCAGCGCCAAGCAGGCCCATTGTTATTCTTTTTTTTTCTTTTTTTTTTTCCCTGACAGCCCCAAATAGCGCCCTAACTCCCCAGGCTCCCTGTGCCACCGGGTATAAATTGCGATCAAATGAAAACAAGGAACCTGAATTAATACCACTGTATCTTATAAAAGGCCTCTCCAGCCCTGGCGCTGAGGAGATTGCCCGCCGCCCCGAAGCCGTTCAGCTTCGCAATCAAATCCTAACTTAACCGGGCCCTTCGGCCAGCGGAAGGGGGGGGGGGGTTGATTGGCTGACAGAGAGGCCGAGGAAGCTTCTACTCTCTCTCTCTCTCTCTCTTTCTCTCTCTCTCTCTCTTTTTCTCCTCTCTCTCTCTCTCTCTCTCTCTCTCTCTCTTTTAGCCAGGGTATATGAAGGAGCCTGTGGGCATCTCGGATTAACGCTGAGACAACGGAAGGCTCCGGAACGAAGCTGGCACAGATCTCCCACAAATCCCCATGATCTGCTCATGGCGGGGAAGCGCTGGCCGTATGCGTCTGTGAGTGACTGACTGTGTCCATGATTAGGGCCTGCTCAGGGAGAAAAAGGTCTCTTGGCAACTGTGCCTGACTGACTTGATTCACATCAGAAAACTGAGTCTGTATCTGGGGAACCATATTTGGCTGACGGTGGGGTGTGGCATTTTTACTGACCAAATATGTAAGTGGTAAATTATAGTGTAGACCACTAAAAATTGGAATGATTTGTTCAATTGCCGTAATCTGTAAGTGGCAGTTGGATAAACCCCCCCAAAATCTTAAAAGTTTAAAAGTTATTTCTTGCATAATTGAGTGTGTAGCATCCACTTTAGTGCAGACTGTATCTCCTCCCTGTTATGTCAATGGATTGCATATCAACTTTTAAATTATTTCACAGTTATTGCACATCATTGGGCATGATTTAGAATTAAATCTCTGCAAGACAATTAAGATCCCTTTAAGAGTCCTGAGGAAAAACTCTCAAGGGTTGCTTTAAACACACTCAAGTTGTCAGCACCTGTTTGTGTGTCTGCGTGTGTGTGTGTGTGTGTGTGTGTGTGTGTGTGTGTGTGTGTGTGTGTGTGTAATTAAGGCTGTGCTGTCCTGCTCTTCATTACCTCGTGAGTGCTATTGCTATTGCCTATTAATATTTACTGCCTAATATCTACAACCCATTACCATGAGAAAAAAGGCCAAAGCACTCAAATGATATGTCAGATAATTAAACCAATCGTTATAAATGATCAACAAGCCAAAAGCAATATTTCATGAGTAGTTATGTATTTAGTTTTCATTTTTCAACATTTAAATGTGTTCTTTATGCAAATGAGCACAGGACACATTTCAATTAACTTTGAGGGGCATTCAGTCACAAGCATCCTCACACACTCACACTCCCAGGTTAATGAATACTTCCTGTGATTTATACGTCTCCAAACAAGGAAAAGAAAACAAGTTCAAGTGTTTGTGTTTACTGGTTTCCTTTGAACATCCTGAATGTATATTTTTGCTTTTTGTTGTATTCAAAGTATACAACAAAAAATTCGCATTTACTTTGTAGTTAATTCATTTTACTTAAAATCAATGCAATCACCACTAAAACAGTCTATAAAATATTATTAAACTTGTTTTAAGAATATAACATTTTAAAATTCTGTTACAAAAAGGCTACAGTAAATTTAGCATGTCATTTCTAATACGTGAACTTGTTATCCATAGAACAATGTCCATCTTATTCTCTCTGGCATAGCCTACTGTAGTGTATTCACAGCCTGTGTTCCCGACACTATATTATGGCTTGCCACATTACAGCGAACTCTCACTTCACGGTGGGTGAGCAACATCCATCCCTGTTATAGCCATAGTCTGCGCCGGCCTCTCCCGCCGCCCCCCTCTCTCATTTACGGTAATTGACCCACAGCGAACCTCACTGAAGCAGTTCTCTTTTACCTTGTTGAGCGGGGACTGGGAGAGAGAGAGAGAGAGAGAGAGAGAGAGAGAGAGAGAGAGAGAGAGATTCTAGCCCTTTGCTCAGTATCTCGTCTAAATTCCCCCTCAGTTTGCCACACAGTGCACTTCCCCGCTCGCAGAAAGATGTCCATTAATTGAATCACCTAATTTTCCACCCCTCTCCTGGAAAAGCTAGTCGCCACTTCAGGTGTGGCGGATAATCAAGGATGACATTTCTATCATACTACGCCAGCGGCGGACTTTGATACATCATTTTCTATCTGAAGGTTAAACTTAGATAACCTGCCTTTGGCATTTAATTAACTACTTGTTAAATACTCTTTTGGTAATAAAATGATTAAAAATTTTATTGCTGCTCAAATGAGGTTCTTTTTAAAAACGAATTTAATGACTTTGTTAAGGTTCTGGACTTTGCAGAGGTACGCTTAAGCCACCGAGAAAGATGATAGTCAGTAGGCTACTATGAAGTTTGCAAAGTAGGCTACTGGTGATGCCCAAACTCACAAAAGTGATAAGCTAATGTGAGCGTAATTGTAGCCTAGATTTATACTGACTAATCATCCGATTGAAAGATTCCTAAACTTCCAAGGCCAATACCAGCTAAATAGACTAAATTTTTCTATTTTAGCTTTTAGGTCTATTTGTTTTCCATTGTATTCAAATCATGGTCCAGCCAGTTTACACCTTTTGTTGTGGATTTGTTGTCTTAGGGAAATAGGTAGGCCTAAATTGCATCGCCCTGGCCTGGACACGTCACCTCTGCAGAAGACTCCATTGTCTGGCCTGCCCTTCAGACTCTCGAGCAGTCAGAGATGCACGTGCGCTTCCCGTACGTTGACACCCATATAAATGGCCTTATCATCTTCCCTTGAGGGGCGGGGGGGACCTGGCAAGGGCCGGCCCAATGAATCACCGACGTGCCCGCGCGGCTGGCCCAGCTCCCGCTCTTGTTTTCTCATTAGGTGCCGGTTTCCGTGTCCGACACCGGGACAATAACTCACATGGATTAAAAGCCACAGTGAGTGGCAGTCGGGCCGACTAATGAGTAGCGTTGGGGTAAATTGTTGACAGAGCCTTCTACAGAACGGGAGGGGCCCCGTTAATTTACCAACGCATGACGAAAAAATGACGGCAGCGGGAATGAGCAAGTCAACCAGATGAAGATGAATACACTAGCGGGGGTCTCTGGGAACTTTTGCATTAGGGCATGACAACCTGAAATGCTCTTGTCACCGACGACTGTCTGACTCGCCTGTAGGCACTTAGTGGGGGAACGAGAAGCCGTCAGGATGACAGATTGCGGCAGAGGGGGGACTTCTGCGTGGGGAAAATGAGAAATGAACATTTGCGTGGCGGCTGTGCCACGGTGGGCGACCGGACGTGATACTCTCGTGTCAATTTAATAATTCTGTCATGGGAGCGAGACCGGGGATATTTTTAGTAATTTTATGGGTAATGTCCCAGGCATGAACGCATACCTATGCTAAATTCTCTTGCTTGATATAGGCCCGGCGCGTCTGGGGGGAAGATGGAGAAACGAGACCCCATTTCCTCCAGCACATCATGTCACTGTAGTGTTAACCATTTATAGGCTGAGGGACATAAGCATAACAAGGCCTCAACAGCCGGTTATTTGCCCTTGCTCACTCTCACACAAATGAAGGTGTAAATAAAGTGTAAATAAAGTTACAAAATATAGACTACAATGCGTTTGAGTGTGTTGTCGACTTAATATTGCTCGTATCACTGATGTGCTGTCTGTTGTGTGTGGCATCTGTAACAGGCTCATGGCAAATGCTGTAGGCTTATTAGGCCTATGTTGTTCGCTGTAATAATCATGTTTATGCATACCAGAATACCAAGTAGGCTATTGGGCTAGTGTTTTATTATTGCATGTGTATGGCATATGTTCGAAAATATATTTGTTAATTTAATTTATGGGCCCTTTTTAATGATTCTTTAGGCTATAGACCTACCCTATCCTTACTTGTTTGGGAGGCTATGGTTATGCCCTACACTGAATTCTTGCAGTGCACCCATATGTCCTGTAGATGGAGACAAATAAGAACACAATGCAAAAATCTAGTTGTAAAAAAAAAAAAACTAGAAAAGCAAAGATGAATGTTATGGGCTTTGGTTAAACATTTTTATCCACCTTTCTTTACTCAAAGGTGTAATGAACCGCAATGCTAGAGGTATGGATATAGAGAATTTAGATGTATTTTAGATGTATTT
>JAODXP020000024.1:2307503-2315003 GCA_027497455.2 Sardinella longiceps | reverse complement strand
GAAGCTGACAATTACTGTAAATAAGCCAAACCTTATTTGAATGCATTTGTTACATGGCAGAGACACATGTCTACAATACAGAAAGCTAGTAGACTTATGTTTGTTGGTGTTGATAATGTGGCTATTTGTTATTTATATTGTAATTTTTAATTTTAAGTGTAATTTTTTATTGTAATATAGATATATAAATTTAGATAATTATCCACCACCCAAATGTAAAATCCTCAGCTCTGAATTAGGTGACAGAATAAATATAAAAACCCTCTTATGAGAGACAACAACAACAACAACAATGGCAACAATAATCCTCTTTTCACTACTTTTCTCTCTTTCTTTTTCTTTTTCTTTTGTACACAGACTTTAGTTCTTTGAAAGTGTGGATCTCAGCATCAGACTGTTATCTTTGATGGAGGACAAATGTGCCTTTAGATGTTCCTGTGTGAAAGAGGGCTTAATCCTCCCGAGGTGCATTTGAAACCGCTGTGTGAAGAATGTCTCAGAGGGAATGGAGAGAGAGAGAGAGAGAGAGAGAGAGAGAGAGAGAGAGAGAGAGAGAGAGAGAGAGATCCACCACAGATGAGACAGTTCTATTGAAAATTAGCAAGGGAGGGATAGAGACAGAAAGAGAGAGAGAGAGGGGGGAGAAAGGGGATTTGGAGAGGTCATAAACAGACACAATGGCCAGGCAAGCCCCCTGAGGAGAGATCTACTCTCAAAGGAAAGCTGCTACAGTCCCCCTCTCAACTCAGTGGAGGAGGAGGAAGAGGAGGAGGAGGAGGAGGAAGAACACCTTACAAACATCACTGGGCTCTAATATCATCAGACACAGTTTTTAGACTGACTCTGACTCTTTCAGGCGTACTTACAATATTGATAATTATCGGCTTCAAAAAGAAATCTGTATTTTGCTGTCACAGTTTGCACTATTAAGTCTTCTGAGGCTGCATTTGACTGCTGTGAAGAGGATGAGCGGGAAAGGTGTTGTTGTGTTGTGTGTGTGTGTGTGTGTGTGTGTGTGTGTGTGTGTGTGTGTGTGTGTGTGTGTGTGTGTGTGTGTGCACATGCACACGCATTGCAGTAGGGTCAATTACTGTATGTGTTTGGGCCCCAGACTGGTCATAGCATCAGGGTGCTGCTGTCTCAGCTCAGAGCATATGGGCCAGTGGGTTTAAAGGCCAGGATTAGGGAGAAGGGGATTTCAGAGGCCAAAGGGAACCCACTTTAATATAATTCATAAGCTGACCAGGCCCACCACCTCTAGCAACCTGTAGCACGCAGACTAAACATTGTCACACAGTAAAAACCTAAGTTAAGTTAAAAACGTAATGTTGAATTTTTGAAATGGAATCACATTTTGATTCATGGTGATGCTGGCAACAGCTGTGTGGTTGAAGAAGACACTGATACTTTGTAAATTATCTGATCAAACAATATTAAGATCCCCGTTGCACTGAGAGGTAATTAATGTTCTCTGTCATTTTGGATTGTATGACTTTCTTTTGCTTAGTAGCCTACAGCACGGCACTAAATTCGTCTTGCCACCCGTGGATGTCATGTTACGGTGCTTTCATGATTTACTAATGAGAGATTATGACGCCGGGAGGCGGCCTGGACTTGCGCCAAGAGCCTCTCCCGTTTTATGAGGAGTAAAACGCGACAGTAATCTGTGACTGAGAGGTGTGATAATTCAGCCGATTGAGCTGGAAACATGACTCGCTTCACTCCGCTAAACGCGCTGAACTCGAAGTTGAGCGTCGAGCCGCGCAATGAAGCGGCACCCTGCCATAAACTTTTGTTTACCGTGGGGGGAGTCAGGCGGTGAGTAAGCCGTCTAGGTCGGGGCGACCTGACATTGGATCAGATTAGTTTATGAGCCTGCAAATTGGACACTCTGCAAGAATCCAGGGCTTCTGCTCCAAACCCCGACCTTGCCATAGAAGTAGCTGTATCAGGGAGAGCTATTAGGCAAAACCGGAGATGATATTGCTCCACTCCCCGCTTTGCGTCTGTCATTCATTAAATTCTCTCTCTCGCTCACTCGCCTGCTTCGCTCTTTCCCCGCTACTCTGTGTGTGTGTGTGTGTGTGTGTGTGTGCGTGCGTGCGTGCGTGTGTGCTTGTGTGTGTTTGTGTTTAGGTCTCAAAGATCGCATTAAAAGTAGACTGTTGCTGGATCAGTCGTACGTCCCAGGGGTCAGAGGGGTTTGGTGACTGCAATAGCATGCAGAATACTTCCCCCGCCATGCCCAGTTTCAACAGCAATGTTAGGAAATGTTATTCTTACTGTTGCTCGCTTCACCCTTTCTCTTCACTCATACAGTTTTTTAAGACTATACAAGCATTGCCTGTTAACTGCACCAGCACAAATAGTATTAAAAAAACACATTAGCAAAATTAATATGTTTAATATTGATATTATTTCGGAATAATATATCATACATCTAGTCACTAGTATCTGATTACAGTATGAATCTCTGTCAACTTCTTAGCATGTGGCTTAAGCTACTTCCTTCACTTTCATGTTATTTAGCCCACATTTCTGTGGCACACTGACTTCCTTAATGAATATATTTGCAATGACAGTACTGTGTATGTGGCCAGCCTGTGTTTGATCTTGGTGGCACTGTGGAAGCTTGTTGTGATGTTTGAAGGGGAAGGTGTTGCAGTGCTCTTTCAAGTCCCCCTGGTCAAAAAGGCCCATCCTGTCATTACACAGTGGGTGGTCCATCCACTCCTCATTCCTCTCATCCCCTCTCTCTCTCTCTCTCTCTCTCTCTGTTCCTGTCTTTTTCCCTCTCTTTTTCCCCCTCTCTCTGTCTGTCTCTACCTTCTGTCTCTCTATCGCTCCACCTCTTCCCTCTCTCTCCCTCTCTCTCTCTCTCTCTCTCTCTCTCTCTCTCTCTCTCTCTCTCTCTCTGTCTCTCTTTCTGTTTCCTCTCGCGTGTGTTTGCTTTACATCCTCATGAATGTCAAACTGCTAGAAGAAGCTGTGAATCATTTTCTGGAGGTGGTGTGGACTAGGAAATCCCTAATGTGTCAAAGGTCTAGCAAGAGCTGCTTTGGTGAAAATAGAAAGACAAACAATTCAGCACTTTTGCTCTGATGGGAAATGATGATTTATGTTTTAATATATGGTGGCAGATTTATATATTTGCAATATATGATTATTATATATATTATATTCCTGCTGATAAGTTACTCTGTCTGTATCCCCCTTGTTGTACCTTAGTAATGATGCTTGAGTTGAGCATGCACAAAAAAGTCTAGCCTCGGAAACCCCTCCTCATCTTTATTTTTTTTTTATTCAGTGTTTTTTATTTTTATTTTTTTGGCCATCAGGAATTCAATCAAAAGTACAATGTGAATTTTTTTGACTATTCAGTCTTTTGCAATTTTAGTAATCTGTTTTCTGACTCAATTTTTATCCTATTTCTACTTTGCCATTTAATTTGCCGGACATGATGGAAGCAGGCTTAAAATGTGATTTGTTCCATATCATGACATGCCTCACACTAGCTTGCCTCTGGAAATGTCGGTAGGTCTCTCCATCTGAGGGAAGTGGGAAATCAGTCAATAAAATATGCAGACAAAACCCAGTTTTGGATTGAGACAGTCGTGACAACCACAAAAGAAATGTAAAATGAAAAAGTAGACTGATTAAATTGAATCTCTTTCAGTAAAAGCCCCACTGGAAATGTCAGTGTAGTCATTGGTCTGCTACTTAGGTATGCTCAGTAATGCATTAAGGCCACTGTTTGACTCCATCTCAGGGAGGTGGGAAATATCACTCAATAAAACATGCAGACAAAACACAGTTTTAGTTTGAGACGGTCATGATGACAACCAGGCTACAAAAAAAGTGTTAAAAGAAAGAGAAGACTGATTGAATTGAATCTCTTAACGCCCTGGTGAGTGAGTCATCAGACACTGGTGCTTGTAGTCTGTGAGAAGTCTGTGTCTCACTCTTCTTCCTCCTCTGTGTCTCTGTCTCCAGTAGGCCATGGGGAACTCGTACGCCGGACAGCTGCGGACCACTCGCTTCGAGGAGGTGCTGCACAGCTCCATCGAGGCGTCGCTGCGTTCCAACACCGTCGTGCCCCGGCCCGTCTTCTCCCAGCTCTACCTGGAGTCTGAGAATCACCCCGCCACACCGAATGGTAATCTGTCGGTCTACCACGTTGCCCACTATATTGCTTTTAGTATTGAATCATCGGTTTCCATATGTGTGTGTGTTTGTATGTGTGTATGTGCATGTGTATGTGTGTGTGTTTGGATGCACGTGTGTATGTGTGTATGTGTGTTTTTTTTTTCTGTGTGTGTGTGTGTGTATGTATGTATGTATTGTGTGTGTTTGTACGCACGTGTGTGTGTGTGTCTGTGGTAGCATGATCTGTGCTCCAGTGAGTCCTGTTAGTTGTCCACGCGGAGCCTAATATAAACACCTGCACATGTTCCCCTAGAGTGACAGATCCAACACACACAGCCACAGACACAGACACACACACACACTCTGTAGTATTTACCTAACAACCGGGACTGTTTACAACACGAGTCTGTGTGTAGCAGGTCGAGCAGAGCACGAGGAAGACGAGGAGGAGGATGGATCTGAGTCCAATAGCCCCCCCATCCCCTACCAGGTGAAGCCCCCACCTGATGGCAGTTGCACAACAGATGGTAAGGCCATGTCTGGGCTGCCAGGGCTCTGACTCATCAGGGATACACAGGAGCTGTGGTGTTTTGACTCTAGTATTGCTCTGTTCTGCAGCCAGGACTTTATTTATTATTTATGTACAGTATAAGGCAAATGAAGAGTTTGGATTGGCGACAAGTTTACAGACAAAAATTTATATACAGTAACTTGGATTTGATAGTTTTTGAAACTTTATTGTCTTGTCTTTTGACTTGGTTTGTTTTTTATCTATAATAATAATATAATAACATAATAATAATACTTATAATAATAACATTTAAATTGCAGTTTGATATTGATCATTTGTAAATTATTATCAAAACTACTACGATTTCTGAAAATGAACTTGGAAGGTTTTCTATCTGAACTCTTCAAACACTCAGAATAATTCAGCATTCATAATTCACTAAGGAATAATTATATCTATTTCTGTTAGTCAATCATGTTTTTGTATTAGAATTTGCTCTGCAGCTCTCAATGTACGGATGCCACACTTTACCCCATTCAGTATGTCACTCACAAGACAAAGTATTCAGTATTCAGACAAAAAGGACTGACAGACAGTCAGAGACAAACACTGGGCCTCTAATACATGCTGTACAATCTGCTGAAGATGGAACGCGACGCCTACCTGTTCATTTTACCTGGAAAAACAAACTCGTGTCACCATGGCAACGTGTTGCCAACGACATTCGTCTGGATGATTGAGCTGAACACTCAGCGAGGCGGATGAAGTTCCATCTGAACAGCACATAGATAATAATAGTAATAATAATAATAATAATAATAATTTGATAATAATAATAATAATAATAATAATAAAACACTGAAAGCTGTAATAACACTACAGCAGTATTCAAGACATCTTCTAACCGAACAAAACTGATAGTATCTTGCACCTTTTTTAAATACATTGAAATACAATGCCAAACTAGTTTTTGAATCCTTTTAACTCAACTTTACCAGGGCGTGCCAATAAAAGTGCAGGGCGTTGAACATGCAGAACAGATCCATTTCATTTCCATCAGTTACAGTCCTATAATTAGCAGCTATTGAGTGTGTTGTCCTGGCCTCACTGCATGTGTGTGTGTGTGTGTGTGTGTGTGTGTGTGTGTGCGTGTGCGTGTGCGTGTGTGTGTCCTTGATCTCCGAAGGTTTCTGCCAGGCGGGCAAGGACCTCAGGCTGGGCTCCATGGCAACGGAATCCCTGGAAGTTCCTCCCGGTTTCCTGCTCGTGGGTGCCAAGTCTCCCAGTGTTCCTGATCACATCCTGGTATGCGCCGTGGACCAGAGGTTCCTGCCAGACGAGCGAGGACGCAATGCACTTTTAGGTGAGGTTCCACCTGCCACGGTCTGACTGAAGTGTGAGGTAACTTTCAGCTATGATCGAGTTAAAGTGTTGCTCCGGAGTGATTTCAAGCGTAGCCATGTTGAATGAGCCTGCTAAATGCATTACAGTAGTTAGCGAGAGGTACAGAAGAATTTGGAACAGCATAGACCGAGTGCAAACACAGAACCGAACAAGCACTTTACATTGAGTCAATGGAAACTCAGATTATTCGAAATCGAAAGTAAGTTCCGATGACTCAATGTAAAGTACTTGTTCGCCATTGCGTTCACGTTCGGTCTATTCTGTTCTAAATTATTTCATTCCATGCGCTGTGCTTTGCATGTGCTGTTGGAAGGCCTGTGCAACAGGGCTATGCTTAAAATTACTACACAAAAAAGCTACACTATAAGATCCCAATACCAGAGAAAGGTTCTAGATGAGGTTTCATTAAGATCACGGTACTTGAGAAAGGTCTTAATATCAATATATTTCTCAGACACGTAAAATATACACTTGATCTGATATCTCCTATATTCATTGACCACCGATACATGTAGGGACTATTCCAGTTGTAAACAGAACATTGAGGATATTTGGTTTATGCTAAATACCGGAATCCGGCCAAATTTATCGATGTCAATCTGAATGAGAAGTTTACAGAACTCGGGCACAAACTATATCACCACTTTACCTTTTAAAAAAGCATTACATTTTGTTGTCTTTTGTTTGTTTGCTTAAAATGCTGACTTGATGTAATACATAGTGCAGTTGGTATTGTACTTAGTGGATGTATGACATGACTGGAAAAAGTTTGATGAAAGTCTGAATAAGGGCTATTAAATCACATCATTTTTATTCCTAATGCGGGATATAAATGATCAGATACTGAGTTCTCTGTCAAAGGCAGAGGCAACTATTTGGGTCAAGCCTTGGATGTTACCCTGCAGAATAAGCAAAAAAAAAAAAAAAAGATTTGACGAAAATCACTTCCCTCGTATTTATTTTTTTTTTTTCCTTTTCTGGAAAAGTGTTAGCGTAAAATGCATCCTCCACTTTCTGCCTCAACCCTCAAAGGTGTCAGTAAGGTCCAGATACAGGAGGAGTGTAAGAGGGTCACACATACTGTAGAACTAGACTCAGCCAAAATCATGGATGATATGCACAATTAAGGCTGTAGAGACGCTGTCAGGGAGAGTAATTCTAGCAAATGAGGTGAAAGTAGACTTGTGGTTTTTCTCGGTGGCTGATTGCCAATCTCAGTGCGCATAAGAATGAGGGTGATGACTGGCAGAGAGGGGTGAGCTGGGTTCAGTCTTTACGGGAACCAACTGGGTCAGGCTGTCCTGACCGCTCGCTTCTCCTCTCTCTGACAGGAGTTTGTCAGAGAGACGTTTTTAGATTTTTCAATTTGAGTTTCCGCGTGTATATATGTGCCTGTGTGTGTGTGTGTGTGTGTGTGTGTGTGTGTGTGTGTGTGTGTG
>JAODXP020000024.1:2300003-2302503 GCA_027497455.2 Sardinella longiceps | reverse complement strand
GCAGCCTGGTGGGGCCACTCATGGCAGACCCACTGTAATAGGTAACGCCATGCCACCCACACAAACACACACACACACACACACACACACACGTGTGCACTAGATAACCTAAACCAACCTACACACACACACACACACACACACACACACACACACACACACACACACACACACACACACGTGTGTGTACTAGATAACCTAAATCAACCTAAACACACACACACACACACACACACACACACACATGTGTGTGTGCACTAGATAACCTAAACCAACCTAAACACACACACACACACACACACACACACACACACACACACACACACACACACACACACACACACACAATGAACAAGAGAGAGCCAACCTCTCTTCACACACACCTCACACCTCCATGAAACAGACCACCCCACACACACACACACACAGCACCTCCACCTCTACCTCCTTCCCCACCCCCCAGCCTTGCCCACCCCCCTATTAAAAGTCTTAACTGCTTTAGGAAGATCCTGCTGAATCGTCTGGCCCTTTCTTCTGCCTGCTCCTTTGTCCTGCCCGCCTGTCATCAGACAACACTCAGGGCCCTAAACTCCCCCCTCCCCTCCCTCTCTGCTGCCTCACAGACAGACTGTGACACCCCCATAAAGTAGGGCTGTAAAACAGCCCCCCCACCCCACCCTCTCTCTCTCTCTCTCTCTCTCTCTCTCTCTCTCTCTCTCTCTCTCTCTCTCTCTCTCTCTCTCTCTCTCTCTCTACGCATCTTTCTCCCTCTCTTTTAGCATCTCTCTCTCTTCCTCCTCTCTCTTCTTCGCTCTCCCTTTTGCTCTCTCCCTTTCTCTCTTTCTCTGTCTCTCACGTTCTCCCTCTCTCTCTATCTGTCTGTATGCTTGTAAAGACCCAGGCTTCCTTCCTGGCTCTTTTCTCTTCATGAGGGCCTTATTAACACTTAGAGCTGCTGCTGCACTTTGTCTCAGTGGCCTTGCATATGAACAGGCCAGTGGGGCAATCACCCACTTCCTGGTTAATGTTACACCAAAGCAACACCAGGAATCACAATAGAAATCACCTTTTTTAGCCCAATTTAGAAATCACCTTCTTTAAGCCCAATTCTGGTTATTAGACACCAATCATATAGGATTCTTCTTAAATTTCCTTCGGGATGAATAAAGTACTATCTTATCTTATTCAAGTCTTTCTGTGGGACATCTTTCCTCTGTAAGCTCTGGCTTACAGTAATATTCACTCAAATATTTTAATCAGATAATGACACTGTTCCCTCTCTCTCTCTCTCTCTCTCTCTCTCTCTCTCTCTCTCTCTCTCTCTCTCTCTCTCTGTCTCTAAGGTACAATCACAAATTCGGGTCCCCCGAAGAAGAGACACAAGGGTTGGTCACCTGAGTCTTCATCAGCTAATGACACAGCTGCAAAGGCCATTTCTACGGCAACCACTGGTCTCAGATCAGGTAGGTGGAGAGGTGACACAAATACTGTAGTTTTATAGCCCTACAAAGGTGGAACTTTACAAACAGGTTTTTATAATTTTTATTTATTAAAAATAATTGTGGGTGTAATTATTCTAAAAACATTGAGCATACATTTTTTTCAAGGCATTTAGGTGGAGAGGTGATAAAATTAGTTTTATTGTAAAGCCCCACAAAGATGGGATTTATTTATTTATTTATTTACTTACTTACTTACTTATTATGAAGGTTTTATTTACATACAAAAGATAGGACAGATACAAAAAACATAGATACGCTTGAACAGTCATCTGATGTATGCATCATAGTGATTTTAGCTTAAGCTAACACTTGTTCATGGGTTTTATCATTCTATAGAGATCGAGTATAGGCCTACAGTTGAAACTAGTTATTAAAGCATTTATTATTTACTTTTTTATTATAGAACCTACTTACCTGCTTTTGAAAAAAAAAATATATATATATATAAAAATCCTCAAATATGGAGCCTACAAAAATGTTTTTAAAAAGATTCCCACAAACACAAGCAAGTGTACGCTACAGGCTGCTGGCTCAGTGAATGAATTTGTCTGAATCTCTGAATGATTCAGAGAGAGAAAGGAATAGGTAGAGAGAGAGAGAAAAAATAAAGAGGGAGAGAGAAAGAGAGAGGGAAAGAAAAGGGAGAGAGAGTGAGAGAGAGAGAGAGAGAGAGAGATAGATAAATAGAGAGAGAGAGAGAGAGAGAGAGAGAGAGAGAGAGAGAGAGAGAGAGAGAGAGAGAGAGAGAGAGAGAGAGAGATTAATGAAAGCAGCCAGAAGTGACTCACGGCTGTTTTTAGCGGCGACTCCCGCACTTAGACCCAGAATAGCATGTTCTTCACGTCGTCTCAAGTTGGAAATTAACTGCCTGAACAAGTTGAAATCACAAACAATCAAGAACAGGAACAGACAGTGTGGCACTGTGTGAGTGTGTGTGTGTGTCTGCCAGACAGTTCTCTCTGCGGTTCATTTCCATTACATGATGTACTTCCTCACAG
>JAODXP020000024.1:2225003-2297503 GCA_027497455.2 Sardinella longiceps | reverse complement strand
GGCTCAGCCCCTCACCCCATCTCAGCTCCCCTGGTTAGCACGCCTGGCGGCTAGCTCCTGTGGAGATGGAGTACTGATGCTGGATACGGCTGCTTCTCTGGCCCACGGTCTCAGGGACACCTTCCAGAGGCTCATGGACGGCAAGCTGACCCAGACCAACTACGTGGTCATCATCTGTATGGGCAAGAGCCAGGACATCGAGTCCTGTGTGGTGGTCACAGGTAGGGAAGAAAGACAGGGAGTCAGATAGATCTCCTGACATAAGGGTCAATGACTATCTTAATCAAAGATACTATTTTACTGTAATTAAGCAACAAGCGCCAATAGGCTGTATATATGCTCTAATAAAGAAACCTAACCTAACCTAACCTATCCTATACCAGGGGCCGTAGTTTGGCTACACCTGCTGTGCACCATGTCTTTGAACACCATTCAGCCAGTCATAATCAAGAACTGGAGCTATCTGTTTTAGATTTCAGTTTTCTCTCTCAGTTTTCTCTCATTTTCATTTTCATTTAAACAGCAACACAGCAAATATATTTTCTGGTACATACAGTACACTCAGTGGTACACTTATATAGTACTATTGCTCTTATATAGCACTTATATAGCACTTATATAGTACTATTGCTCTTATATAGCACTTATATAGCACTTATATAGTACTATTGCTCTTATATAGCACTTATATAGCACTTATATAGTACTATTACACACATATTGTTTTAGACAGAAGCCTGTACAAAATGACACATGATTTACAGTACATATCTACCGTTGGCTATGGATAAACTATCCTCTGTCTCATAATCAGTCATAATCATATGGGCTGGTTTGGGGGGTCAAAGGTTAACCGCTGGTTATTCCCACCCCAGGCAAACATCAGACCAGAGCTCTGGCCGAGAGCATGCTTTCCCCCAGTGACAACCTGAAAGAGGTCAACTACGAGGTCTACTCCGGAATGACCACAGAACTCAGAGCCTACTTTAACTCACTGGGACCTGGTAAGGCCATCATATTTGGGCTTCTATAAGATGGACACTGGCCTATCTAACATTGTGTGGAGTTCTGGAAGGGGATTTCATTCTACTTATTTGTATTAGTATAAGATATTTGTTCATTATTCTGTTAAACAATCGATTGAGCTCTGTATACTGCCTGTAAAGTACTGTAACATAAGGCAATTGTATTGTTTTTGACACTGTACACATTTTTTTTTATTAAATTGAATTGAATTATTTGAACACCTACAGGAATAACTTAATAAACTCCTTTTCTCAGCTACATGCAGAGTATGTGTAATAAATATTGGTGCAGTAGAAATGGTTAGACAGTGAAACCAGTCTAAGGCTGAACGCTTTGCTGTGATTGGTGTAGATGGGGACATGGAGAGTTTGCTGGAGAAGACCAGTGCGGAGAGCAGCGGCCACACCTCTCTACCCAGCAGCCAAGAGTCACCTGGGGATAGCCCCAAAGCTACCTGCTCAGGTGAGACTACTGACAGACCCAAACCCACCTGCTCAGGTGAAACTATATACTCAGCCCCAAAGCCACATGAATCCACATGAGTCTCTATCCTGTATCCATAGGTGTAGTATTACTGTCTGTATCCTGCATTCAAAGATTTAGTGTAAGATGTATGTATCATGTGTCCATAGTATCCTAAGAGTCTGTATCCTGAATCCATGTGTGTAGTCTAACAGTCTATCGATCTATGTGTTGCGCAGAGTACCGTGCGGAATGGCATGAGATCCGTCCGATCCAGTTGGCCGTGGCCCGCAAACTGCTGTCCCATGTGTGCGCCATCGCCGACTCCAGCACGCAGAACCTGGACCTCGGTTCCTTCGACAAAGTGGAGTTCCTCATCTGTGTTCCACCCTCTGAGGTCACGTTCCAGCAAGTCATCCACCACCTGTGGAACTCAGGTGAGTTCTGATGTCACAGGTGTACTGTAATCACTCACAGGTATTGTGGAGCTAAGGTGCCGCATTAGACCTGTTCAAAAAAAACTTTTTTTGTTATTTTAAAGCCAATTGCTGTGATTCCCATTCTCCAAGCTGTGGAATGACCAGATATAAAATTATTTTGATTTTGGACCATGGGAAGGCCTGCCTCATGAGCCATGAAGTTTTAATGCTGATTTTTGTTAAAAACGCCTGAGATTTTGGCCCATTTTGCCTCATAACTTCCATATAATTAGTCATAGAACATTATGAAAGGTGCCATATGAAAGCTGGGGACATGTACTTTCAGATGATACCCAATATGTTAGTGATCTAGACAGTCATTGTTGTTTTTAAAGCCAAAAAGTGCTAAATTTTAGGCGATTTTGGAGGTTTCAGATCAGACATCACATAATTTTACCTGTTACATGTACTAAATCAACAAATATAATGACAAAGTGAACTTTGCAATGAAATATATTTACAGTAATAGCATTGGAACATTGAAAATAACATTTTCTGCACATTAGGGACAGAAAACCAGGTGTATTAGGTTGAACATGAAAGTAATTACATATTATACATAGGAACTGGAGAGTCAATTATTGCAATAACATTATCATTAGTTCAGTATGGCTTTCTTGAAGCTGTCAAATTTCCTCATTATGTACTCCACAACCTAAAGCAGACAACTTCTCTGTTCTAGATTTGTTGTCATCTCAGTGGCAAAATCAGACAGTCTGTTTCCCCATCATCAATCGATCGACAACACTTACTGATTTGGTAGGGCCAGAATCACACTTCTTATTTGATGCACTTGGAGTTGAGACTGATTGGATAACTCAACCAGGGGAAACCCGGAAAGAGTATAATCTGGGTTCCCACTCTTTCTTCAACATCAAATGTAAGGACATTTCTAGGCTTTTTTCCGCAAATTCAAGGACAGGGATCACCAACTATCAAAGCTACGATACACCAACATGCGGTGCATTTGTGCAGGCACAGTGAGCAAATTCATAATGTCTTAAAGTGAAGACTTGGTGTAGGCATAACTCAAGCATGTCTGAGTATACAGTACTTATTGCACTAGATAGCGAGTGGAATGAAAGAATTTGTAACAACATTGGCCGAACGCAAAATGTTTTGTCATTGGATCAATGTAAACTGCTTTTTCGCGTTTGTGTTCACAGTCGATCTATTTCTTCATTCTTTCATACAATTCTTTCATTGTACTTGCTTTATAGTGCAGTCAGCAGGCTCCTGCAACAGGGCTATGCTTGAATTACACCAAAAACTTTGCTTTAATGAAGATATGGCTTACGTCAAAATCTCCAAGATGGCCTCTGAGCGAAGGGACTTGCAATAAAAGGACTTCAAAAGGACTGCAACTAGCAAGGATGAACATCTGGTCAAACTAAACTATCAAAATCATGGAAAACACAATTGAACAGCTCTTTGTTCAACACTTTCTTTTGTACAGAGACTCTGCCCATTCACTAGTGAGAAACAATTAACGAGTAGGCCTACTCTAGAGAGATGATAATCAAGTGGAAGAGCATAGGAAGGTACTGCCAGGTTGCTGTAACTTTGCTATTTTGGTCAGCCTTGATGGTTATAACTGGTTTGGGCATTGCTAGAGGAGTCAAATTATGCTGGTGTGGAATCTATATTTTCTGCAGAAAGGACATCATTCTCCAATACAGTACTAATATTTTTTCTAAATCATTGATATTTAAAATAAGAGGGTTCAAGAAGGCTATTTTTACCATGCTTTGACATCATACATTTTGAAAACACAATCAAGATAAATGTATCTCCTCAGTATACTGTACGAGGGCTATACGAATCTGAATGAAGGATTAAATGCAATTACAATTTTCCTGGACAATACAGATTTTTTCCAGGACAATACAGATGTTTTCCATAACTGGAAAAGCCACCCCTAAGATTTCAGGTTTTCTAGGTTTTCCAGGATGTGTGGGAACCCAGTAATGGGTATCATTCAGCTGAAAAGTTTGTGAAGTCTATCAAGGAGACTAGGCCTAATGATGTTTCTGAACGAGGGGTGAAAATGATGTCTGATTTTGCCACTGAGATAACAGCAAATCTAGAACAGAGAAGTTGTCTGCTTTAGGTTGTGGAGTACATTACGAGGAAATTTGACAGCTTTGACAGCTTTCCTGTTCAACCTAATACACCTGGTGTCGCATGGACTGTCCTGTATACAACAACAGTTCAGTAGTTTGTATTTGTTAAACTGAGTTCTTCAAGATTTACATGTCAAAAAGTAATTATTTGTAATATCTGGGCAATGTGGAGTTGGAAGTCTTTTTCTTTTCAGACTGCAACCAACCTGCAGCCAGAGTTGATTTGAGTTGAGTTGAGTTGAGTTGAATTGAATTGAATTGAATTGAATTGAATTGAATTGAATTGAATTGAATTGAGTTGAGTTGAGTTGAGTTGAGTTGAGTTGAGTTGAGTTGAGTTGAGTTGAGTTGAATTGAACTTTATTGAGTCAAATTGAGTTGAGTTGAGTTCAATTGAGTTGAGTTCAGTTGAATGTAATTGAGTTGAAATGAATTAGATTCAATTGAGTCAAATTGAATTGAATTGAATTGAATCACCCTGGCGTTGCAGCCCTAGCTAACCCCCCTTGCTGGTCCCCAGGTGTTCTCCATGAGCTGGGCCTGGACCAGGAGTGCTTGTCCCTGAAGCAGGTGGAGCAGTATGTGGTCAAGCTGGACCAGGAGGCTGTGGGCAAGATCGACAGCCTCATCCAGAAGTCCAAGATGAACCCCTACACGCTCTACATCCTAGTGCATGACCACGCACACTGGGACCTCAGCAGGTAATGTAGGCCCTCCAGCCAATCCACCAGTGAGAAAAGATGTCTTCATGGCTGGTGTTCTTTCTGTCTTACTTGCTTATTTTATATCTTCATGTATCTCTCTTTCTCTCTCTCTCTCTTCCTTTCTTTATCTATCTATGACAAATGTTTACACACGTATGGAGCCCTGTAAGCAACACTGGAAAAAAAAGAATTCATATGACTTTAGGCTCCCAGAATACATGCACTATTGATAAGTTCTAAATATACTGTATGTTCAAAATAAAGTACAGTATTGGTAACTGTGTTGGTAAAAATGTATAGTTTTTCCAAGAGTGAATAGGTTCCATTCCTAACTTTGGCATTGTCTTCTTCCCTTAGTGCCCACTACAGTAGTGGAGGCAGTAGCCGTGCGGGGCTAGTGGACAGTCTGCTGAACTGCCGTCAGATCCGTGACGCTCCTAACATCCTGACGCTCCACGTCACCTCATTCCCCTTCGCCCTGCAAACCCAGTACACGCGTGTTAGCCCCTACAACGAGATCCACTGGCCCTCTGCTTTCAATAATGTAAGCACTGCTTCACTTCAGCCTTTACATCAAAATGATCTGTCAGCCTGTACATGTATGTGTGTTTTTGCATAATATGCATGTGCTGCCTGAGTGTGGGTGTGTCTGTTTGTGTGCATGTTCATGTGCTGTATGTGTGTGTGTGTTTGACCATCTGTGTTTGTCTGTGTCTGTGCATGTTACGTGTTACGTGTTTATGTGTTGTATGTGTGTGTGTGTGTGTGTGTGTGTGTGTGTGTGTTTGTCTTCACTCACCTCTCTCCATCATGTGTGTATGTGTGTGTGTGTGTGTGTGTGTGTGTGTGTGTGTGTGTGTGTGTGTGTGTGTGTGTGTGTGATGTAGGATGTTGACCTGTATCATGAGAAGACCAAGTACTTTGGCATCTCTGAGCTGCTGGACTCCACCCACTCTGGGACCGGTCTGCCTCTGCTGCGCTTCGACAGCTCCTTTGAGAACATGGCCGCCACCGTGGAGGAGAGGTAAGACACTGCTATACACCTGACAGACTACACATTCACACCTGCCTAGGTAATATCGGCCAGGATTCAGTTTCCCAAATGAATAGTTGCTAACCAGGCATCTGTTTCCTAAAAGAATTGTTGCTAACTAAGTAACTAGGTAACTAAGATAGCAACTACGTTGGTTGCAATGCAATTTCTCATTGCCAACTAACTTAGTTGCAACTAATTAGCAACTATGCTTTTGGGAAACGGACGCTAGGTAACTTATTCGCAGGCTGAAACGCATGGAGCTAAGCACTTTTTTGGTCTTAAGAACCTGGAAGAATACTGTCCTTAGTTAGCAACTTTGCATTTAGAAAACGCACCCATGAGCTGTTTTTTTTGTGCCGCAGGTTTCCAAAGCTGCACAGCGCGGTGATCCGCACCCACATCCTGATCCAGCACTACTCCGTGGCCCTGATGGTGGCGGCGGGCCAGACGCACCTGCAGAAACACACCTCCGTGGAGACGCTGGAGATCGTCCAATGCCTGCTCAGCTCCGCCCAGCGATGCCCCAGCCACCACGGTCACATGGTGCTGCTACGCGTGCCGTCCCCAGCGCTCGGCCTCATCGCCCAGCAGAGGCTCACCCACGTCCGAGACAAACTGGGCCTCCAGAACCAGTTTGAGGTCGTCCTGGGCAACGGCACCTCTTCAATCACGCTGGGGAAGCACTTCCTGGAGCAGCTCAAGGTGGGCGTGGCTACTGTATGTGATGGAAGCGTATGTTTCATGTCCTTTAAGGCCTGAGCACACCGTGTCCGACAGTATTGTGAAGCACTTTCGAATTTGAAAATTTTGTTTGCCGGCAACGCACTACTAGCGCACTACTAGCAATGAACATAGTACAGTAGCCTATGGAATCAACAATGGATGTTCTGAATGGCTCAGACAAAATAGACCTTAACAGCAATCCACAATCGACGGCTGAAGAGTTTGTCGTTATAATGGAATAGAATGTGTGTGTGTGTGTGTGTGTGTGTGTGTGTGTGTGTGTGTGTGTGTGCGTACGTGTGTGCATTCGTGCGTGTGTGTGTGTTTGTGTGTGTGTGACTCATGAAATGTGTTATGTCCAGGTGTGGATGAAGGTCCAGGACCCGGACTGGACCCCGCAGACTTACTTAGAGCTGGAAGCCCTGCCCTGCATCCTTGTTCTGACTGGGATGGACCCGCTGGGGGAGTCTCTGCCACGGTAAACACACACACACACACACACGCACACGTACACACACACACATGCACACACACACACACACACACACACACACACACATGTATACACATTAAATTATTATGTCAGTGAGTGATTTCTTCTAATTTTTACATCAGTGCTACATACATACTGTACAATCACTGCTAATGTACATACCGATATACAGTATATCTCATACAGAAAGCACCTTGAATTACTTTGTCAAATGTGCAAATATAAGTAAACAGCAAATATAATGTGTAAATATAAGTAAACTGCAAATATGATCTGCAAATATAAGTAAACAACAAATAAGAGTAAACAGCAAATAAAAATGTGCAAATATAAGTAAACAGTCTTTGTTTTGTTCTATCCTAATACCATGACAAGGCATTTACATTATACTGTTACATATAAGAATCATGTTTTCAATAAGATTTTTCCATTTTGGGCTCTCTTATTTATATTTCCTGATTAATTAAGGATAAGCCCTCAAGCCTAGAGTATAATAAGATATGGTGTCCTGTGTCCTGTGTCCTGTAAGAAGCTGTAGGTATTGTTTTTGTAGTGTGTGTATCCTAGTGTGTCTTGTCTCTGAGAAGCGTCTGTGCAGACAGACTCTAGGGAGAGCAGACACCAGGTTCACTGGGTTCAGGAGCATCACGTCAGGAGATGGGAACACTTGAGTGTGTTTTTGTACTGAGTGGAGAGAGAGAGAGAGAGAGAGAGAGTGTGTGTGTGTGTGTGTGTGTGTGTGTGTGTGTGTGTGTGTGTGTGTGTGTGTGTGTGTGTGTGTGTGTGTGTGTGTGTGTGTGTGTGTGTGTGTGTGTATGTATCTGTGCCTGTGTGTGCCCCTGTGTGTGTGTGTGTGTGTGTGTGTGTGTGTGTGTGTGTGTGTGTGTGTGTGTGTGTGTGTGTGTGTGTGCCTCTATGTGTGTATGTGTGTGTGTCTGTGTCTGTGTGTGTATGTGTGTGCGTGCGCCTGCATGTGTGTGTCTATGTGTGTACACTGTACAGTGTGTGTGTGTGTGTGTGTGTGTGTGTGTGTGTGTGTGTGTGTGTGTGTGTGTGTGTGTGTGTGTGAATTTCAGTAATAAGAGCCAGGTCAGTCTGACCAGCCAACAGTGAAGAGATAATTACTGATGTCCCAGTCATGGCTGTGGCAGCCGCAGGCTCCCTGGGAAAAACACAGAGTGAATCATCTCCCCCTAGCTGACAATCACTCAACATTACACAGCCCCTCTTCTCTCTCTCTCTCTCTCTCTCTCTCTCTCTCTCTCTCTCTCTCTCTCTCTCTCTCTCTCTCTCTCTCTCTCTCTCTCTCTCTCTCTCTCTCTCTCTCTCCCCCTAGCTGACAATCACTCAACATTACACAGCCCCTCTCTCTCTCTCTCTCTCTCTCTCTCTCTCTCTCTCTCTCTCTCTCTCTCTCTCTCTCTCTCTCTCTCTCTCTCTCTCTCTAGCTGACAATCACTCAGCATTACACAGCCTCTCCCTCTCTCTCTCTCCCTCTCTCCCCTTATCACTTTTCCTCTCTTTCTCAGAAACACTCAGGAATATAGCAGGACTTGTGTTCAAAGCTGTCCTTTTGGATTTGTGCCTAACTTTCTTTTCTTCTTTTTCTCACCTCTCTCTCTCTCTCTCTCTCTCTCTCTCTCTCTCTCTCTCTCTCTCTCTCTCTCTCTCTCTCTCTCTCTCTCTCTCTCTCTCTGTATGTGTCTCCTTTTCTTTTTGCATCTCTGTCTCTCATTACCATCTCTTTCTCATTCTTCCCCTCCTTCTCTTCTTCCTTTTGTTCTTCCTATCTGTCTCGTTGCTTCTCTCCATCTCTCTCTCCTCCTCTCAGCTCTCTGAAGTACTGTGACCTGCGCGTCATCAGTTCAGCGTACCTGCAGCGGACTCCTATGGAGCAGGAGCTGGGTTTGGCGGCGTACCTGGTGAAGGCGGGGGCCCGTGACCCCCACGACCCCCGTGGACCCACCACCGGCAGCGACCTGTCCGAGAGTGACCACGAGAAACTCAGCAGCACAGACAATGAGGAGGAAGAGGTGGTGGTCGACGGTGAGTCAGTTCCCTCTGTCACCTCTAGAGGGCTAACATCTGTCACGAGCCTGCATTGGAGAAGAGACTATTTGTCACCTGTTCACAAAATACAATTTTGGATTCTAACTGAATGCTATACATTTGATTTTCACAAAAAGCATTTTTTTAGACATTCACTTATTTAAGATGAAGAGATAAATATTAAGGGGGTTTGTGTTTGGGTGGGTCCAGTGTGGCCAGTTTGTCTGTGTTGTGTGTGTGAATGTGTGTGTGAATATATATCTGTGAGTGTGTTGATATTGGTTTGTGTGTGTGTGTGTGTGTGTGTGTATATGTGTGTGTGTGTGTGTGTGTGTGTGTGTGTGTGTGTGTGTGTGTGTGTGTGTGTGTGTGTGTGTGTTGCTTCAGTTATGACGTTATATGAAAGTGTGCATGTATTCACACAGCCCTCATCTGTAGAAAGAGGAATGTTGCTCACTCCCACGGCTCTGGGAGCCCCATCTCGCTCTCCTCCAGAACTTCAAGTAAGAGAGACTCGCCTCTCTCTGGACCTTACAAACATGGTGGAGGGATATAAGACTCACCTCTCTTTCTATAGACCTTACAAACATGGTGGTCTCATGGTGGTTTACTACCATTGAAAAATGTAGCAAACTACATTCCGCATTGTCTAACAAGTTCTGTGGGATTGAACATATTCATGCGACCGCTATCTAGCCAGGGACATTTCCTGAAAATAATGAATGGAAGTCAAGTAGGGATTTCCTGTTCTCTTTGGTGCATACTGCCACCTACTGTAGTTGTATTATGTTAAGGGATTTAGTTGTCCCTAGCAAGTTGTCCCTAGCAAGATATCGGTGTTGTTGACTGAAAGCCCAATGTGGCTTGTACCTACATGTATCTATTACTATGCTCACTCCTCTCTCTAGACCTCACAAACATGGTGGAGGGACGTTCATCTCTTTACTTTAATGTAGAAGTGGAGGGCTGATCTTTCACAACTCTCCACTCTGCTGGGAAACAAACTAAACATCACATCTTTGTCCCCTTGTGACAAAAATGGGAATTGAACTTGTGGTGTTTTTACCTTTGTGTCAACCTTTTAACCCTCCTCTCACTCCTTATTACCAGATGTTTTTTACATACTGTATATGAATCATTTAGATATATGTGTATGTATGTATTTATGTATGTGTATGTTTAGTAAATGTATGTTAGTCATTACTGTAATATAAATATCCTCCTCCACTGCCTCCACCCCACAGTAAACAGTGATCTCCCAGTCCTGGATCCATCCCCACCAGCGGTCTCCCAGCACTCCCAGTCAGACACCTCCACCCTGGACCCGGATAAGACCCAGGCTCCACCCCAGCTTCTCCCAGAGCCCAGAGACTCCAGCCGGGCCGCACCTCCCATGGGTGACCCCTCCACCACCCAGCGTAGGTCATCCAAGTCCACATCATCAGGCTCGTCCTCGACACGTGCTTCAACGCTTCGCCAGCGCTGCTCGTGGGCGCGGAACTTAAATCGCCCGCCGGTGGTGCTCCTGCCGAGGGCGGCCTACGAGGTCCTGACGGCGTTGGATTCGAGCGGGTTGCCGAAAAGTACGTCGCTGCTGCCGCACGCCTCGGTGGAGTGGGCCAGCTCGTTCCGGCCGCTGCTCAGTAAGATCATGACGTGCACGGAGCAGTCGCTCTACTACCGCCAGTGGACAGTGCCTAAGCCTAACCACATGGACAGCAGCAACCGCGCAGAGGGACGCTCCGACAACTTCCACCCACGCAGGCTACTGCTCAGTGGCCCACCACAGGTGACAAACACACGCACACTCACACACACTCAGAACGCACGGACACACACTCTCACACATAGACACACACACACACACACACATAAACACACACACACACAGTCATGCAATGTCTTTTTTTTAATTTGACAGTTAATTTGACAAGTCTTTATGTGTATGAATGTGTGTGAGAATGAATGACTGTGAAATATAAATTGTAAAGCACTTTGAGTGCTCGTAGAAGTAGAAATTTATCATTTAATAAGAAATATGTAAATGTCAGTGGTTAAATATGTAATTTTCATGCCACTCAGGTGGGGAAGACAGGAGCGTACCTGCAGTTCCTGGGCATCCTCTCCCGAATGCTCATCAGACTGATGGAGGTGGACATCTACGATGAGGAGGACATCAACTGCAGTCAGTACCAAACACACATAAGCATAAGCTACAGTATTTGGAGATTCCATACTGGAGAATGGGCTCCTTGCACATAAACATTTTTAATACGGCTCACTGACTTCCGATTACATCGGCCACATAACAGTCACTACAAAAGAGAGCTCACACAAACTTGCGTTTGGACATTAGGTGACAAGTCTATCAGTGACAGTTAAATGAAGCCATTAACTTTAACTGTAGTCATGTAATCGTTCATTTAAGATTACACTAGCTGCTAATATTGTAGCATGACTACCGATGACTGCTGTGACCAATGTACAGTAACTGGGTATATCTGAGCCATATATCGATGACCCTGCCAGAATTTTATGTGCAATGAGCAAATTGATTGATTCTGTAGCAATCCCACATCTCAAGTTATATTTATGTGTACATACTGTATATCGTCAGTGTTAAGCCGGCCGCACACCGGTTCCAACAGCATTGCGGAGCACTTTCGAATCAGACAATTTCGCCTAGCACATAGCACAGTAGCCTGTGAAATTAACATTGGATGTCAATGGGCGGCTCCGACAAAATAGACTTGAATCGTAATTCACAACCGACGGCGGAAGGGTTCGGCGCTGGTGTGCGGGGTTGCATTGAAAACAATGGAATAGAATGTTGGAAGCAGAGTGCTCAGCACTGTGTCGGAACCGGTGTGCGGTGGCCTTTAGTGTGTGAGTGAGGATGATACTCACCAAAATTTCAAAGCATTATCATAAAAGCATGTGTTCTGTAAACTGTGTACTTTACTTGAAACATGAAATGCCTTGTTTGTTTGTTACTCCTTCACTGTGTGACTAAATGCATCTATCATTGCCCCTGTGTGTCCCTGGCTATCTTCTCAGGTGATAAGCTGCCCCTGGTGCAGTACCACCAGCCTGGCGTGTCGTGGCCCAGTACTGACATCCTGAAGAGCATGCCCTTCGACTACACCATCCACGACCCCAAATATGAGGGCATCAGCCCCGTCTACACCCCAGAGCACCTGCCCAAAGAGGAAGGTAGGAGAAGAACGCATAGATATCATGTCTTGATTGTATTTTTTGCCCTCAACGGCACATTTCAGGCAACCCTTCCTGCAAGGTACTACCTTAACCCTAACCCTCATCCTAACCCTATTTGTGGAGGTAGTCCCTTGAAGGCAGTGCTGCCTGGAAGGCACTGTTCAGGGCAGAAAATACCAAAGACTGATATGCTTTAGTATTGTTACCATATAATTAAATCTGTGAGAGCATACACATGCAGTACATACTGTACATCCACAATGTCTGTGTGGACAGGATGAGTAGTAATATGGAAAGTTATTTTGGTGAAGTTAAGTTTTTATGGAACTTATGAAACCACATCATAAAAACAAAACAAATATTGAATATGAGTCTATTCAATTCAATTCAATTTAATTGTATTTGTAGAGGACCAAATACAATACAACTGCCTTGCGGTGCTTTACAGACAGTACGAGGAGCACCAATATTATTAATATGCACCAGTATTAATTATGATGTAGTCTACAAATATTGAATAAGCACCACTACTCTATTGAATTCCTCCCCCCAACCCTTCGCCAATCTCAACCTTTCTCCAATCTGACTTTCATCATTCCATGCAGGTAACCCACGGCGACAGGAGGATGTTTACCTGCGCAGACGCACCTCCCGCATCAAGCTGTCCAAATATGCTGCCTACAATACCTACCACCACTGCGAGCAGTGCCACCAGTACATGGGCTTCAACCCACGCTACCAGGTGACTAAACAAGACAGGCACACTCCATTACAGTCACTGGATTATTGCACTGGATTATGCATTCCACAGCAGGTTTAGAATTAACATTACATATACAGTATATTATACCACGCTCCCAGGTGACTTAACAAGACAGCCTCCATTGGATTACAGTCTGAACTGAAAATTATTATGTACAGTATTCAACAGTGGTCCTGATAATTATTATGTATTCGACAGCAGGTATAGAATTCAGATTACATCAGGCTGAGATTATTACAATGTGTAGATTACTGATTTTTTTGGACAGAGAAAAAAATAAGAAATATGTGTAAAGATAAGTATAAGTATAAGATAAGTATAAAATAAGTATAAATATTAATGGGTCTCTGTCTTCGTGTGTGTGTGTGTGTGTGTGTGTGTGTGTGTGTGTGTGTGTGTGTCAACACAGCTGTACGAGTCTACCCTACACACCTTCACCTTCTCCCACCTGCTGTTGGGAGAGGAGATCCAACTCTATTTCATCATCCCCAAGTCTAAAGAACACCACTTTGCCTTCAGCCAGCCTGGGGGACAGCTAGAGAGCCTCAGACTGCCTCTCGCCTCAGACTGGGTAAGTCACTACCAGCTCTCACCACCAGGGGGCACCAGTGGACTTTACTAACTCTCACCACTAGAGAGCACCAAAGGGCTATACAAGATTTCATCACTACTTTCTGTTCTGTTAGGCCAAATGTCAGAGAAGTCTTACCTGACATGAAACTGAGCATTCAGCAATGTTATTTTTTGACATTTTTATTATAATACATATAGTGTATAAGTGTATTATATTATATATTGACATGCTTTCATCGCTAAAACAGAATAAGATAAGATAGACCTTTATTAATCCCGCAGGAAATTCAAAATTCACTTCTGTCCTTATTCATAAGAAAGAAAAAATAAGAAAATCTTCCTCCATCTCTTCCTGACAGAATCCTGACTGTATAAAGAGCCCCATCTTCACCCCGACTACCGGTCGCCATGAGCACGGCCTGTTTAACCTCTACCATGCCATGGACGGGGCTGCCCACCTCCACATCCTGGTCATCAAGGAGTACGAGATGGCCGTCTACAAGAAGTACTGGCCCAATCACATCATGCTGGTGCTGCCTACCACCTTCAACGGAGCAGGGATTGGTAGGTGTCAATTTCAGCAGTGTCCTGTCTGTAAAGTCTTACTGTATGTTCAGATTGCAAGCGATAAAAGTCTCAGTGTAGCTGAAGAATTCTGAAACACCATGCTGGACACAATCAGTATTCACTCATGTCGTTCTAACCGATTATGACGTGTCCGTTGACTTTTAATTTTTTGACGAAAGGTGTCATAGCTAATTTGCATAAAATTGCCCCAGTTTTAACTTTATTGGTGACAGCAATGGGAGTTATGTGGGACTGAGTGTTTAGTCTAGGGTCAGTCCAGTTAATTCTCTCTCTCTCTCTGTCTCTCTCTCTCTCTCTCTCTCTCTCTCTCTCTCTCTCTCTCTCTCTCTCTCCCTCTCTCTCAGGTGCGGCACACTTCCTGATAAAGGAGCTCTCCTACCATAACCTGGAACTGGAGAGGAGTCGGCGTGTGGAACACGGTAGTCGAGCGCAGGACGTCTGGCCCTTCATCATCCTCGCCGACGACTCCTGCGTCATGTGGAACGCTCTGGACGTCGACCCCAAGAGGTAACCCCCCCAACACACACACACACACACACACACACACACAACCCCACCCATCTTGCCCCATCTTCTTGCCTGCAATATCTGCCCCTCCATCAGCATACACACATCTAGAGAGTGCCCCTTATGGACCTTATAGACCCTTATTCACCTATGCATCTCTGGGGGATTATAGCTTTATACAGTATTGTGAGTGTTTCTCCTCCTCTTCATCAAGGAGAAATAGAATACATGTCACAGAATGTAATTAGCTGGCTATCAATCAAGACCGTATGTAATTTATATTATTTACATTATAAGTTTACAGGACAACAGTAAAGTACTGTTTATAGGATAAACAGGCGCTGCATGCTGGATTGAAAATGGAACTGAACCCGTAGTTTTCCAGACTCTAGACTCTTCTAACTGTGTGTGTTTGTGTGTGTGTGTGTGTGTGTGTGTGTGTGTGTGTGTGTGTGTGTGTGTGTGTGTGTGTGTGTGTGTGTTCTCCTTATACAGTGGCAGTATGGGCACGGAGAGGAACGTGTCTTTAAAGCAGGTGCTTCAGCACATGGAGTCGTCTGCTGACATCACACAGTATGGCCTGTGCGGACTCAGGAAGTGGTCCAGTCGCTACGGCAACCAGACAGTGCGGCACCGCGAGCCCTTCTCACGCGGACACCTGCATGACTTCCTGTTGCTGAACGTGGACCTGACGCAGAACGTTCAGTACAACCAGAACCGGTGAGGGGAGCGTAAACAAACAGAACCGTGATGATATGGAATATGACGAGACAAGACAAAACAGATCTATCAGATGCAGCCAGACACAAACACAGACAATCACTGAACCAGAGAGTACTTTAGGAGTTAGAACATAATTATCAGGTTATAGTGTTCACCTTTTTCATAATTATCAGGTTATCAGGTTATCGTGTTCACTGTTTTCTCTCCAAACTTTTAGCTGATGATGAACCTGTGACAAACATGGATGAATTGTCATCTGAAGCAGCATTGTAGTGTACTGTGGTTGGGTTTGATGCAGTCTCTAATATTGAGAAAGCGAAGAGCAATAGGGACTGTTATTTAAGCTACCAGTATATTCATGCGCCAGAGCACATAGCCTCCTTGGCAGAGGTGCTGTAATTACCTCCGCCAAGGAGGCTATGTTTTCACTGGCGTCTGTCTGTGCCTGTATGTGTGTCTGTATGTGTACAAAATAACCCGAAAAGAACTCAACGGATTAGGATGAAATTTTCGGACAACGTGTGTAATGGAACAAATAACAACTAATTAAATGTTGATGGTGATCCGTGATCCAGAACACAATCTGAAATTTATATTTTGTCATGATCACATTGCCTTGAGGGAGGTCTGCACTCTCCAAGTGCTTTTCTAGTTATTAAGTATATGGATTGAATAGCCTGAAGATGTTTGGAGTCTCTTCATTAATGGTGATGTTGATGTCTGTTGATGTTGATGTTTGCTCATCGTCGTTGTCAGGTTCACGTGTGACGATGTGGACTTCAACCTGAGAGCCCACAGCGCTGGACTCCTCATCTGTCGCTTCAACAACTTCAGCGTGATGAAGAAACAGATCACCATCGGAGGCTATCGCACCTTCATCGTCAAGACCAAGGTCAGCCACAATATATATATCATCACACAATCTCTTGATCTAATGTTAGCCTGCATAACCTGGCCCTTGGATCGGCTCCCCAAAAACAAAAGCTAGTTGCTACTAAGTTAAAACACAATCACACAGCTAAGTTCAAACACGGTCACACACAAAAACAAACATAATACTAAGTTAGCAACTATGTTGGTTGCAATGCAATTTCCCATTGGAAACTAATTAAGTTGCTAACCAGTTAGCAACTATGCTTTTGGGAAACGGACGCCTGGTCTCTGCATATCAGAATAGAATCTAGAAACAATAGAATCACATTAGAAATTTCTAGAACACTGAGTGTGTGTGTGTGTGTGTGTGTGTGTGTGTGTGTGTGTGTGTGTGTGTGTGTGTGTGTGTTGCAGATGACGGATGTCCCAACGACGGTGCAGCCATCCCAGTACATCTGTGCCCCTGACAGTAAGCACATGTTCCTGTCCACGCCGGCCCAGCTACTGCTGGAGAAGTACTTGCAGCACACCAGCCACAAGCTCTTCCCCCTCAGCGCACACAGCTACAGGCACCCAGTGCTCTCTGTCGACTGTTACCTCAACCTGGGGCCAGAGGTACATACACACACACACACACACACACACACACACACACACACACACACACACACACACACACACACACACACACATACAAGCACATACCTCAGTGCCTATATCTATAGACAGCCAAGTGGACTGCCACCTAAAATGGGTTAGAAATACACCACATCATCATCACCACACACACACACACACACACACACACACACACACACACACACACACACACACACATACACAGCATCATAGCTGTATTGGCAGTAGGATCTCTAGTTATTAATTAGCCTCAAGATTTTCTCTATTTTTTTGCTGTTAACTAACTCATCTTTCCGCCTATTTCTCTGTGTGTGTATGTGTGTGTGTGTGTGTGTGTGTGTGTGTGTGTATGTGTGCGTGTGTGTGTGTGTGTGTGTGTGTGTGTGTGTGTGTGTGTGTGTGTGTGTGTGTGTGTCTCAGGTGACGGTGTGTTTTGTCAGCTCCAGACCTCACTCCATTAATTTGAGCACCACTGATCTGCTGTTTGGTGGCCTGCTGCTCTACTTCTGCGACTCCTTCGTCACGCCCGGCTTCCTCAAGAAGTTCCAGTTCCTTAAAGGTATCAGCTGAGCAGTCTACTAGTTCATTACAAACATTACAAATAGTTTAGTACAAACACAGAAATTATGTTATATATATTACAAAACACTATTATATATACAATACTGGCATATTACAAGCACAAATATATTATTGTATAAATACAGTTCTTGTTTATTACAAATAAAATATTCTATTATAGATATTATAGTTACAAAATTGATGAAGCTATCAACGGATTCTGGAAATAAAAAGTCAAAAAATGAAAGAAAATATAAAAACTTCTCTTCTCCTCCCCTCCTCCCCTCTTCTTTTCTCTTCTCTTCTTTTTCCTCCTCTTCTCTCTTCTCCCCATCCCCATCTCCATCTCCTCTCCCAGGGGCCACTCTGTGTGTAATCTGCCCCAACCGCAGCTCCCTGCGTCAGACTGTGGTGCGCCTGGAACTGGAGGACGAGTGGAGGTTCCGTCTGAGTGATGAGTTCCAGACGGCCAACGCCAAAGAGGACCAGCCCCTCTTCTTCCTCACCGGCAAACACATATAATAATCCCTAATCTCCCACTTTCCTCCGTGACAAATACGTATAATAAGCCCTAAACTCCAGCCTTTCTCCTTGACAAATACGTATAATAATCCCTAAACTCCAGCCTTCTTCAGTGACAAACACATAATAATCCTTAAACTCCAGCCTTCTTCAGTGACAAACACATATAATAATCCCTCGTCTCCTCCCTTCCTCACTAACAAACACAAATTGAAACCCCCTTCACTCCCTCATCCTCACAGGCAAACATACTGTACATAAATTCCTTTTGCTTCTGTTTGCTATGCTGTACATCCTCACAGGTGTAACACCGGTGGCTAAGTGATGGATATCTGTGTGATGGTGTGTATGTTAAATCCCTCCTGATGCCTTAAACTTAAAGAGTGCCGCTAGTGAGTGAAACTAGCACCTTAGGGTTGTAGCTCACTTGCTAGCGTGCGCTACTAACTCCCCGTCTGTGGTGCAGTGAGTTGCCAGTTTGAGACGACTGTACTGTAGTAGGCGTTTGCAGAACTGGACTGTGCTGGTCACACAGGCAATCATATATATTCCTTAAACCCTCTGCTGTCCTTTTCTTTCTCACTGGTAAGCATATTTACTTAACCCCATATAAACCCCCCATCCTCCCCCACTTCAGTCAGTCCTCATACTGTGGGTAAACACAACTAACCCCCAAGGCTTCAATCTTCGCTATTAAACATATCAAACCCTCTCTAGCAGTCCTCGCTATCAAACTTATCTAACCCCCTCCTCCTCTCTTAACATCCCTAACTCCAACTAGACTGAGACTAGAGAACGCCTCTGGCCCAGATCCGGGCCACATCTGGCCATGAATCACTTCCGGGTCATCTGCGGCCTGGTGTGCTGTCAGAGATTATTAATCTGCAAGGACAATGGTGTTATCCTCTGTGTGTATATATATGACATAAATTGTATATGTATATCTGCTTGATATGTCTGAATAGGACTTTGTGTCTTTCTTTCTCTGTGTAGCAAACCTGAATTGCTTTAAAAAAAAGTTAATTTATAGTATTTGCATATGGCATCATTATTGCCTTGTGGGAGGTGACATTTTGTTACTATGCACCTGGTTTAAAAAGGCTTTTATTTTTTCTTGTCTTGTATTGTGATTGTTTCGTGCTTTTACTTGTTTTCTTTTGCTTTTTTAATCATTTTTAATCATTCCATAACATGGAGGTAAACTTTAATCATATTGTGCCGTACCAACACAATATCGGTGTATTTTCTTTTTGAGATGTTTTGTAAAAACAATATTTTTGTAGGTGTCGGTCTGTTTGCCAGATCAGATGTTCTGATGTGAAGATGGACCTGTTTTTTTGTGTGTAAAGTACTTATTTGGTTGCCTTGGGAAATTAGTTTTTTCAAGCATCGTCATGACAATTTAGGAAATAAGGACAATGTAATCACACTCTGAGTGGCTTTATGAATGAATTCGTATCACTTTATTGTTTTAGTACAATCCATGCCTGAATGTTATGCACTGTACAAATGTCCTCTGTAAATACTTGCTATTTGACTTGTTTACCACAAGGGGGAGCTGTTACTGCAATATTTGTCAATGTTGAGAAGTTACTGTAGCCAAAGTGTCTCCTCGGTTTTTTCAATGTGTATAAATTTATGAATTAAAATGTGTTAAACCAAAGCATAAACTGTTAAGCTGTGAATTTGTTGTTTGTGAATAGAATAGCATAGAATATAATAATAGAACAAAGCTTTAGCCTACTGTCCCGGCTTTACTGAAAATAGTTTTCAACAAGTGACCATGTTTTTTTGGCTTGTCTTTACCATAAAAACACATAAACATTGTGCACGTAGATTTCCCTGTCCCTGAGCAAATATTAGGTTTCATCAAAACAACAAGATTACAGGTAATCTGAACTAAAGTCTGAACGTGCCTTAGGAGGAGCCTGAGGAGGCTTTTGTTTAGGTGTCAGTGTGTAGCCTACCTTCACTGCCATTATCCCTCCGTGTGTGTAAGGGGTCGGGCACGTGTGTTTGTGTGTGTGTGTGTGTGTGCGTGCGTGTGTTGGGGGGGATGAGGAGTGTAAGTGCAACAGAAGGAGCAGGTGGACAGGTGTGTTCTCTAAGGGCCCCCTTCTACACACACACACACACACAACCCCTCACGTGATGAGAAGTTTCCTATCCAACCAGTTCCCAGACCCTCCATTGATGACCCCTTACGCAAGCAGGTCATTCAAGAACAACTCAAGTAAGGCGTCTCAAAGTCACAGCATTCTGAGTGAGTGTTTGTCCTGGGTGTGTCCTTACAATGCCTTACAGTACATACACTTGCTCAGCCAGGTGACCAGACACACACACACACACACAGCGACACACACGCACACACTCACATTTCCTGTAAATATGAGCTAACACACAATTCCTGAAACAAAACTGTACAAAGTAGATATTTCACCAATCTAAGTCTGAGCAACACTTCAACACTGAATATAACCCTATAATAATCAGTGTTACTGTGAATCTTGCTTGAACAAGTAACTACGGTAAATTAAATCTTGCAGTGAAAAGCAGTAATACCCTATCTTAGGCCTACATGCTCTATCTGTCTTACTGTGTACATTTCTGCTGGCTTTGGTTGCACAGAAGAGGCCATATATCACGTTACGTAATGGCATGATTGGCCTATAGATCGATAGAGCTTATCTGTGGAAGTGTAACTAAGGGGAACATCTTTCATAAAGAACACAAATACAGATAGAAGTACATTATCAATGCAAACTCCTTACTGTACTGTAAAGTCAGCTTCCTTTAGTACAGTCACAGATCACAGTCACAATGTGGTCACAGACACAATATAAATTCCAGAGGGTGTTCTGGATCATCCAAATCACCACCAAAATTGAATCAGTTTTTACTTGTCCCATCCCAATACAGACATTGTCCAAAAATTGCATCCAAATCCGTACAGTAGTTTGCGAGTTATGTTATACACACACACACACACACACACACACACACACACACACACACAGACAGATGCTGTTATCGTACTGTAATAGTTAATGTGATACCATAAAGGCGTGACTGAAATACAAATGTGTGCGAGAGACGAAAAGGTTGTCTTCTGATATTTTTTGTTTTTGGGCTCCCATGAAAGTCAGGAGTCACACACATACAGTATTCACCTGTGTCTCGCTTGGCTTGGGTTCCTCTGGCAGGATGCAAGTAGCTGGTAGCAGTCCCACTGCGTGCACACACACACACACATGCACACACACACACACACACACACACACACACACACACTCAGAAGTGCATGTGAGTCCAGTTTGACAGCTTCAAAATGTATTTTCTAACCTGTTAAGCATGTACACACACTTACTCACACATACACATTTAGACACACACACACACACCCCTCACTCAGTCTCTCTCTCTCTCACACACACACACACACACACACACACACACACACACACACACACACACACCTACAGTATGTCCGTTACCCAAGGCCCAGGGTCAGAGGGGTCTCAGTCACTGTTCCTTACCCTCTCCCCCCTGCCAGCGCTCTCAAGTAATTTACTCAGCTTCAGTGCCAGCAGTCCTCTGTGACTGGCACAGCTCCAGCTCCAATGCCAGCTCCAGCGCTCCTGTGTGTGTGTGTGTGTGATTGGCACTCGAGTCCAGTGCCAGCAGTGAGTGTGTGAGTGTGTGTGTGTGTGTGTGTGTGTGTGTGAGTGAGGGTGTGTGTGTGTGTGTGTGTGTGTGTGTGTCTGCGTGTGTGTGCCCTGCTCTCTGCGTGATTGGCACATGGGTCAGGGGTGAGGTGTAAGGTAGGTCGGGGGGTGGAGCTTCGAGTGCCCACTCTGTCCCGTGTCGTGAACGTCTTGTTTGTGCCAACGGCGAGGTCGCACTAAGCATTTCATCACATCACGAGGAGATCGTGTTACGCATGAGCGAGAGGCTGGACAGGACGGCAGGATGGAGATAGGGCAGGGGTCAGTCACCTGATAGTTCCTGGGCTGGACACTGGGGTTCCAGGAGGACAGAGACGGGAGGGGAGGGGAGAGAAGGGCAGCAACAACCTGCTGCTATACCTGCCTTTCCCCTCTTCTGTGGGAAGTGTAACTGCCTGAAAGGCCACTTAATCTGGCAGAATGGGGTCTACCTGACCTGAAATTACCTGATTACCTATTATTCCAGATTATATCTATATACACCTGATAGGCCTGGGCTGGTCACTGGGATTCCAGGAGGAGAGAGAGAGAATGGGGAGAGTGGAGAGGGGCAGCAACAACCTGTGGCTACCTTACTTACCTTACCTTATTACTGTTATTATTATTATATTATTATACTATCAAATAAAGCCATTAGGGATTGGGGTTTCTTTCTACTACTGTCTTTGAGATGTGTAGTCTTTGTGTGTGTGTGTGTGTGTGTGTGTGTGTGTGTGTGTGTGTGTGTGTGTGTGTGTGTGTGTGTGTGTGTGTGTGTGAGAGAGAGAGAGAGAGCGAGAGAGAGAGAGAGAGAGTAAGTGTGTGTGTGTAGTGATGCATGTAAGGGCTCTCCCTGTGCCTGTGCCCACTATGTTGTAGTAAACATCCCATCCCATCCCTGTCAGTGGTGGTGGTGGTGATGTTCTAAGGGACTCACCCACTCCCATCAAGCCCTGCGAAAGCAATATGGCCCAGAGCCTCTCAGGTTTCCGTCGGCAACCCCATTCCAAGAACGCTCCCGGTAAAATTAGTAAGAAACAACCTCCCCGTGCTTAGATGCTTAGTATATAGACTGCACCACTCACACAACTCTACACACACACACTCTCTCTCTCTCTCTCTTAGACTCACTCACACTTGTGTTTAACTGGCTTTCAAACCGAAGATCTGAAAACCTTGTGAGAAGCTTGTGTACAACTGTACTCTAGTTGGACTATACTATTCAGTGCTCTACTGTACTGTGTACTACTCTACTGTAAGTGGATTGCACTATAGTGTGTACTACTATACTGTAGGTGGACTGTACTACTATACTGCAGGTGGACTGTACTCCCAGAGGCCTTCAGTCACGGCACGCAGACGCACAGACGCTCATGCCTGGGCGAGGGCGAGCGAGGATGGAACCATGATATCGGAGGAGTACCATGAGCCGTTCTGTGAGGGCATCAGCCCCAACGACACCAGCTGGTCCTGGGTAAGGGCTGGCTACTGACTAGCTGCTGCACTAGCGAGCTATGAGCATGAGTGTGCTGGAAATGGAACTAGGCTGCTGTACTGCTAGTAGTGGGCTGTGTGTGTGTTTGTCTCTCTCTCTCTCTCTCTGTGTGTGTGTGTGTGTGTGTGTGTGTGTGTGTGTGTGTGTGTGTGTGTGTGTGTGTGTGTGTGTGTGTGTTTTTGACCGCCGTGTAGTATGAATCAGGATAGTGAAGGGTATGATGATGTGGACTTAGTGTGTGTGTGTGTGTGTGTGTGTGTGTGTGTGTGTGTGTGTGTGTGTGTGTGTGTGTGTGTGCGTGTATGTGTGTGTGAGAGAGTGTGTGTGGCATAACTTAGGGTATTTGCTGGAGGCAATATTCCAGAATCAGTTAGAGTTGCTGTTCAAGTTTGGCTTGAGAAGAATCAAACCCCCACTGGTATTTATGTAGACTCGCTGAGTGGACCAACACCATCATCAACAGATAAATAAGGCATCAGATAGATTACTTTAATGCTTTATTGACCTCCAAAGGGAGAATGCTGTGATTCAGTGGCAGTTTGCATAAATTCTGATCACTCAAGGAAAGAGAGAGAGAGAGAGAGAGAGAGAGAGAGAGAGAGAGAGAGAGAGAGAGAGAGAGAGAGAGAGAGCCAACAGCCACCACCATCAGCAGCAGGTTCACTCTCTTCTCCCTCTCATCCATTGGCAATTACTCTCCTGCTCTCAGAGATAAATAACCATCATGTTTAAGTGCACACATCCGTCTTCCCCTCCTCATTGCCCCTAATGGAAACAGCTCTCAATGGATGATGATGATGGCCTGGTCTTTCCAATGGCCACATTATCAGTGGGGCTTTGATGTTGGCAGGCAGGCCCGGGGATGAGGGTGAGGAGGGATGGGGGTGAAAACGGGGAGAGGTTTTTAAAGTAAGATCTGGGAGAGGCATGCACAGACCCCTAGACAATGCTCAGATTGCTGTCAAATGTTTCTAGTGCAAATCTCTCTCTCTCTCTCTCTCTCTCTCTCTCTCTCTCTCTGATCTGTCTTTTGCCCATTCATTCTTTCTCTCTCTCTTTGTCATGATCTCTCTCTCTCTCTCTCTCTCTCTCTCTCTCTCTCTCTCTCTCTCTCTCTCTCTCTCTCTCTGTCACTGTCTCCATTGGCAAGCAAGACAACACAGTCACAGAGTCATTTGCAAAGATGTCTGTCTGTTGTTTTTGGGATGAACTGCACTATGTACTGTGTGTGTGTGTTCAACAACAGATTGTCCAGGAGGTCTAACAGTGAGTGGAGTGTGTGTCTGTTTATTCCCAAACTACTACGGTATGCACTAGAAGAAGTTACGCCATCCTACAGTAGCTATGTTTATCTCACAGCCTGTTTGTTTTGCCTGAGGGGTTTCTTCTTCATTGCTTTCCTTTTTTCTCGGCAGTTTACATCTTACATGAATTGGTAAAATAATATGAAGGCTAAAAACTTGAACAAAACTTTTTTTTTCTTTAGCCTTTTTGTCTTTAACGACTATAATATAGTAGCTGTTTTGTATTGCCCACATACTGTAGTCCATTATAGTCTAGAGTCAGAGGTGTTGTGGGGATTTTTTAAGTGTGGGTACGCAATATCATGTTAAAAATGGAATGCCCAATATAAACTTGCTACAAATATCCTACATAAATGATCTGCTTAGAGAAGTGGGGGTACTCTGTACCCCCGCGTGCAACGCCCACTACACCCCTGCTGTAGTCCATTATAGTCTAGAGTGGAGAGAACGCACAAGCAACAGATAGCTGGAGTGTCATCCTTGTAAAGTATTCCCAGTACTTGGCAAAGACATATTTCAGCCAGGGCACATTTTGAATTCGAGATAGCGTGTTCCCTCTGGCGGAATTCACGTTCTCCAATCACTGCGCTTGCCTCCAGGGGACAAGCTGTGTAAGCAATTGGGTGCCTTGGGTGTCAATCAAGGTCATGGTCCATTGAGGGCTGTTATGTAACAAAGAGGGGTGGCAACCCTTGTGCCTGTGAATGATCCAATAACTTTCTAAAGATAGATGGGGGGTCCCGTCTGATTATGGAGTGTGGAGTAATGTGTGTGTGTGTGTGTGTGTGTGTGTGTGTGTGTGTGTGTGTGTGTGTGTGTGTGTGTGTGTGTGTGTGTGTGTGTGTGTGTGTGTGTGTGGTGCTGTGTGTGTGTGAACTGAGGACACCATGTACGGTTTGGTGACGAGGTGAAAAGAGGCCACATTTCTCCTGGTATAGTGCAGTCTCTGACGTAATCAGAAGCACAGAGTAGAACAGGTGTTTACCAACATAGTTGGTGCTTTGGGAGATCAACTAGTATCCTTATAGTTGCTGCTATACCACTCAGAAATTACTCTCTGGTTGGTTATGCATCAGGTTTCAAGAGAGATAAATGGTCAATAGCACAAAATCCCTTGACACAGTAATAACCATGTGTTAGTTATGTTTGCTGGAACTTTTCCCTGTTTATGAGACACATTTCTCCTGGGTGTAGAACAATACAGAAACCTAAACATAAACACAATTATCTACTGATATCCAGTAACCTATGAGGAGGATATCCTAATAGTTGCTGCAGTTCAGATCACTCTGGTTGGTTATGTATTCAGCATCAAAAAATATATATAGTCAAAGGTCAAAGCCTCAATCACAGGAACAGACACACTCATATACTGGTGTCCAGTAAGAGTAGTGAAACAGTCCCCTGGCTTGTGAGACTGGGCACCTAGGCCCATGCTGTCCCATGCGGTCCCCCTGTCTCTCTCATGCATATATACATACATATATGCATACATATGCAAAGTCTCTGGTTTAAGGACAGATGGAATCCCTATATGGTTTAAAAAGCAGATGGGATTTTTGCATAGCACAGCAATGGCAAGACAATGCCATTGTCCCTCAAAGCTGCTGACTTTGAGCAAGGGTGAAATGTTTGTCCTCTCGCAAGAATATAGTGGCTAGTGTTAGTGGTTAGAATATAGTGGTGGTTACAACACAAGAATAATAATCTCACCACAATAATTATTATATTGGGCCTTATATTCTAGAAGAGTCACTGGAATGCTCAATGGTATTTTTTTGCCCTCAACGGCATCTTCAGGCAGCCCTGCCTGCAAGGCCCTACCTTAACCATAACTCGAACCCTAACCCCCTTTACCCTCACTATAAGCCTAGATTTAGGGGGGTAGTGCCTTGAAGGCAGCGCTGCCTTGTAGGCGCCATTGGGGGAAACCAAAGACCCATTGGAATTGTCCTAACTTCACCCCTTTTCCATCTAACTATGCCTGGGTCTAGGGGCAGACCTGCTCTGGCTGGGTGGGTTGTTGATCTGCATCTGTGCCCTAGTCTATGCCAGATCTCTGCCAAGGGCATCATAGCTGAGGGCTCCTTGTTGTGTTTCTTCCTCCTTCCTCTCAGGTCACAGCCTGTTCACTCACTTCGCTGGAGGCAGTGATGGGGGTGCACGAGAACCACTAGAGATTTACAGATAGTGTCAAGGACTACACAAATAACCTCCATGTTTGGCTGAGAGAGTCCAATTACATTTAGCTTTCATCCATACACATGCCGATGCCGTCACCACTTGCTTCTTTTTTTTTAGTTTGTTTTCCAATCACTTTCTGAATGATTGACACTGTAATTTGAGGTGTCCATTTGCGCAATGTTCACACTTTAAACCGCTTAACAGCATGATTGCATAACTAATTTACACACACACACACACACACAAAACCAAACGGGCCATATTGGGTGTTGTCATGTGACTCACACACCCTCTGATATTGACTAAATAGTGGAAGAGTATTGACAGAGGCCAGGCAGCTGGGCCTGGGTGGAAGTAGATGGTGTGTGTGTGTGTGTGTGTGTGTGTGTGTGTGTGTGTGTGTGTGTGTGTGTGTGTGTGGGTGGTAGTAGATGGTGTGTAGGCCCATGGTCTGCATTTACATAGCCCAGGAGGGGACAAGATGTCCCGAGGCACCACTGAACACACAATGAATCGTAAACAATAGGAAGCGAGCAAGTGTGGAAGAATGTCTTAGTGTCAAACACACACACACACACACACACACACACACACACATTCCTGGTGTTCTGCACAGGGTCAGGCACTCACACTCAGAGGTCACGAATCAGGAGCCTCCCCCTGGGCCCAGCGTTACGGTTGTCATAGTGATCCGTAGGAGATGATTGGCCAAGAGAGCCAAGCCCACGCCGCCTCCCACTTCTCTGTGGAGACAGAATGAATGAAAGGTTGACCCCACGGTGCTTGAGAAAATTACTACACACTTGGTCACGTGCCTCTTGTCTCTGCTGTATACTAATACAACTTTATGCTAAAAAGTTAAGTAAGTTAAATCTGCAGAAATAGCTACTCATCTTACATCAGTAGAACAGCATTTACAATTACATTTAATTGCTCAAATGCATTGAATTGCATTTGCGACTTCAAAAATCACAACTAAAAACACAAAAAACACAACAAGAAATTATTTACTGGTCAGATGTTTAGATTACAAACAGTAGGTTTATGTAAAGAAAAAACAGCTGAGTCAGGCATAAACAGGAGTATAACCACATTAATGACCCGAGCCGCACTCTCAAACAGCAGATTTTCTGCTGAGTCACCTAATGCATGGCCAGTGGAAGATAAAGCAGAGAAGCAAAATAGCAGTGGTTTGTTTTGTTCTTTAGGCTGTTGGTGGACCAGACTTGTGTCAGTTTGGGCAAAGAGTCTGGACAATCTTAATAGGCATACTGTATGTTTTGTTGTGTAGCCGGTGGCGATCCGCACTGCACACAGGTCTCGAACCTGCTACACCGCCAGCCACAACAACCCCCCAGCGTGGGAGTCGGACACTCTAACCACTGAGCTAAAAGAACAGGCTTCTAACTCAGCAGTTAGAAACGCCCAAGGAATTGAGTTGTGAGGATTTACACATACTGCCGCCAGCTAGCCGAGCTAGCTGACATCCGTTAGGCTACACATCACAGTCCTGTACCGGTACAGTTGGTGGGCACTTTGCTTGAAATTTACACCTATTGGTTACTGGCTTCAATTTCTGTTTGCTAATTGGTTGGTAGTAAATCTAGTTAGGGGAAACCTAGGGGAAGTCTTGAGCCCTTGAAGCCCTGATATAGTATTTTGGGGGAATAAAAAACTGATTCTGATACTGTAGCAAAATATTGCATTATTAAAAAGTATTCTTATTTTACTGTAAGAAGAAGTACTTTGACATCACTATCCTTGCTAATGGCATGGTCATCTGCCCAGAATAAAACAAGTATTCTGAGAAAACTGTTGAAAAAGTCTTGAAAAGTTAGTGGTGAGATGTGGCCTCACAGGACCTGTTTTCCTCCTGTTGGTTTTCTTCGCTGTTGAACTTGTGGCGCTTCCTAGAAGTTCTGCACGTGCAGCATAAAAATACTCTTGGGCACTGGAAGAGTGTTGGCAGGGAATCAGGCAGAAATAAAATCGACGTCCAGATCCATCTGCATGGGAGGCCGGCCCAGGGCAACACTACTGTACCTCCCCTTCTTGCACACCATTGGCTGGGCTTTGGAGAGAAGCAAATCACAGAGCACTGTTCTTTCCTCCCTCATACACTCTCTCTCTCTCTCTCTTAATATAAACATTCTTTTCTCCCTTTCTTTTCTCCCCCACACTCATCCCCCATTTACACACACACACACACACACACACACACACACACACACACACACACACACACACACACACACACATCCCCATACACACACAAACACAGTAAGACAACCCTGTTGAGTGGGCCCCATTTCCAGGAGAAACGTCAGTGTGTTTCCAAACAGACTCGCCCCCACATGGAGGCTGGAGCTATGTGTGTGTGTGTGTGTGTGTGTGTGTGTGTGTGTGTGTGTGTGTGTTCTTCCAGACTCGCCCCCACATGTGGAGCTGGAGCTGCTCCTCTCATTACAGGAGTGTAGAAAGCCTAAACCAACACAAGAACTGCTCTCCTCCCCGCCATTCAGGACTGATGAGGTTACTGCAGGACAGGACTGTGTGTGTGTGTGTGTGTGTGTGTGTGTGTGTGTGTGTGTGTGTGTGTGTGTGTGTGTGTGTGTGTGTGTGTGTAAATGTGTATGTGTGAGTAAGTGTGTGTACATGCTTAACAGGTTAGAAAATACATTTTGGAGCTGTCAAACTGGACTCACGTGCACTTCTCTGTGTGTGTGTGTGTGTGTGTGTGTGTGTGTGTGTGTGTGTGTGTGTGTGTGTGTGTGTGTGTGTGTGTGTGTGCCCGCTCACTGCTTAAAGAAATACATTCTGGAGATGCTTTAAAGAGATAGGATATCCTCCTGACGGCTGTTGACAGCAAGTTGGCTTTTCGGTGCAGTTGTTGTTGTTGTTGTTGTTGTCAATGTTTGTTTCCATCTCAGGCCTGGCTCTCATTATGCAGTATACATTTACTAAGGGGGGGATTGACTGTCCCCAGGCTGCCCACAGTCCTACTGGATGCACTCCACAACAAACAGACTTTCAGATGCACCAAAATAACTAATCCCACACACAGACATGGCCTATATCATTGCACTACAGCAAGAGGAGAAGAGAAGGGAGAGAGAGTGAAAGAGGAAAAAAGAAAGAAGAGAGAGAGAGAGAGAGAGAGAGAGAGAGAGAGAGAGAGAGAGAGAGAGAGAGACTCACTTGTAAAAAGCCCTTTAGGCCCTAAACTGCATGATGGGCCTCTAACCTCTAACTAAAGTGGAACTACACTTTTACTACTAAAGTACCCGCCTTTTAAATTAGGGCCTTTCATGGCCTTCATGCCACACTGCTAGTAATAGTCAAATTTCACTAGTTGAAAACAAGCCATCCAAAAGTCACCACTGTAAATGGAACTGTGAAAAGCAGAGAGCTTTTACACACCTCTACTACTGTATTCTCTCATCAACCCAGCCCTGATCTTTTCTCAGAAATTCATTCATTCATTCATTCATTCATTCATTCATTTAGAAATGAGGCACATTTATTTACTGAACCTCTAACCACACAGTCAGAACTGTCTGGCCCAGTTCCGTTTCCCATCTGGCCCAAAATCGGCTGCTGTCTGTACTGTAAGTGGGTCTGACATGTGACCATTAGCCAGCCTCAGTAAAGCTCAGCTAGGCTCAGCTCAGCTTGGCTCTAGTCTAGTGTGTGCCTGAGGGGAGATTGGAGCAGTGGCAGTGGAATAGACCACAGGCCTTGCCTTTCCCAGTATACTGTGTAGGCTATACCGTAGCTCCTCCCATCCCCAACCCCTATCTATCCGTCCGCTCTGTTCTACAGCCATTATATATCTCACTGTCGGAGCTGCTGGCTGCAAGCCAAGTCTGCCACGTGAGGACTGCAATCATTGTATATGTGTGTGTGTGTGTGTGTGTGTGTGTGTGTGTGTGTGTGTGTGTGTGGGAGAGAGAGAGAGAGAGAGAGAGAGAGAGAGAGAGAGAGAGAGAGAGAGAGAGCGGGAGAGGCAGAGAATGAAGAGATCATGTGCACATGGGAGTGTGTCAATATTTCTGTGTGTGTGTGTGTGTGTGTGTGTGTGTGTGTGTGAGAGAGAGAGAGAGAGAGAGAGAGAGAGAGAGAGAGAGAGAGAGAGAGAGAGAGAGAAAACTATGTACAAAAAAATGAGAGAGAGGGCAGGGCAGAGGAATCTCCATGGCGCTTAGAGAACACTGGAGTGTTGAGGGATTTTAGCATGAGTGCAGTCGTCTGAAACGGTCAACAGCATTCCAGCACTCTCTTTACTCCTGAGTATGCAATGGCCTTTGGTTTTACAGTGTGTGTGTGTGTGTGTGTGTGTGTGTGTCTGTATTCGTCTGAAGTGGTCTACAGTATTCCAGCCCTCTCTCTATTCCTGAGTATGCAATGTCCTTTGGTTTTACAGTGTGTGTGTGTCTGTGTGTGTGTGTACTGTACATGTGCCCATGCTTGTGAAATGGTCAACAGCATTCCAGTGTGTGTGTGTGTGTGTGCACATGTTTGCGTGCTGCTATCTCCATTGCTGTGATACCAGGAAACGATTATATCTGGGCATTTGTGCATCCCCTTGTTCACCTTAAACCTGACCAAGGCTCTGACTCCAGAATGATACAATCCAGACCTGCTGTGCACCCGTTTCCAGCACCAGACTCAGACCAGACCAGTGCCAAACCAGTGCCACAATGGCACCAAACATTGAGTAAAATCAGTGTAGTTAGTTAACATTATGGAAAACTCATAGTCACCTGATGGCATGATGAACAATCTGCTTAAATTACTTTTAACAAATATAGAATTCCTTATAAAGCGTAGGCACAACTAGCTTGATGCCTGAATCAATGTACAATTAATGTGATTAGATTATGTTAATTTTTCACTGTATAACCAACCATAAAATATTGAACATTTATCATCAGAATATTTCATGATGAAATCACAAAGAGCAGGAAATGGGGATGAAACTGTAACCACATTGGACACGTGGTCAGTCTGTTTACCAAACAACCGAGCCGCAAACCCACCCTTACTGTGCGTAAACGCCATATTTGGCTAATGCGGCAGAAGGCATTATAACCGGATAAACAATATTTGCCATCAGTATTCCATAGGGGAAATCTTAACTGGTGATATTTCACTGGTTCCCACGGGGTCTTCACGTCCAGAAACGTGTAGTAGTTTTCGATCGCGAATCTGATTGGTCCGCCGGAGGGGTTTACTCCCCACAACGTCACCGGCAGAGGCAGGGAAGGGCTTCTTCATTGAAAGGAATTTCAAGTCTGTTTTAAATGCGACCGCAGTCGCTGTCAAGGATGAACGGTTCCTCTCAGCGTAATGGTCAATGATATTTGCTGGAGATTTTTTTAAAAATAGAAAAATATTCGTGGACGAATAGATGGTGGTGGGAAGATCCGAAGTATTGCAGCGCTCACCTTCAAGAATGTATGTATCCACATAAATAAATTCTGTCTTATTCTATCATGCAGAATCAGTCCATGACATTTTCTATTTATACATCGACGTTAGCATCTCAGCCTTCTCTTATTTACGAAATTAGAGGGGCATGCACGATAGACTGAATATTGTTGCCAATTCAGCGGTTATGTTTTGACGAAGTGACCCGTAGGTTACAGTGTTTTTAGAGACTGTAAACATCACCTTCTTGCTGCCTCGTTTCTCACTCGCTCGCCATTAGAATCTCTCTCTATCTCTGTTTACTCCCTGTCTGACTTGACTTCAACCTCATAGATCTGTTGGTGTCAATTTTTCTCATGTATATCTGTAGATGTAAGATGTCTGGATGTCTACCTCTGTAAACAGAGGTATTTTGGGTTTAGTGTTTGACTGTTCTGTAGGCTACTCTGACTTTAACGTTACCGAAGACAAGTCTCCTCTGTTCTGTCCATACTGGGTCTGGGTCACATTGATTTGGTTAGGCTACTGCTGACACTGTACTGAATATGAGGCTACTGAATGAGAATGTCCCCAATTTTATATGATGTGGAAGGCCTACACAGCAGGAGCTCTTTCTTTTTCCTCCTTTTTTTTTTTGCAATGACCTTCTATGTTGACATTTCCTGTGATTTTTGTGCTGAGCTTGTTAAAGGTATGAGTGTTGGTGTGTGTGTGTGTGTGTGTGTGTGTGTGTGTGTGTGTGTGTGTGTGTGTGTGTGTGAGAGAGAGCGCATATGGGCGTGTGTGTTTGTTTGTACTTGTTTTGTGTTTGTGTGTGTGTGTGTGTGTGTGTGTGTGTGTGTGTGTGTGTGTGTGTGTGTTTTGTGTTTTGTGTTTTGGGATGGGGGGGGGGACGTGACTAATTATGTAATTGTCCTCATATGCCACTGTAACAAGCTGTGAATTACGCCCCACACTGTCCCAGCTCCATTAAAACTCTGCCCAGCAAGCTGTTCCTGGCACCTGCGTGCCTCTCCGCCTTCGTCATCACTGCCACACATGCACCAACACTGGAAAAGCACACTGCGGACCTAGGTGCCAGTGGCATAGGTGGCATGGGTGGCATAGCATGACGGGCATTTAGTGGCAGAGTGCCATGATATTACTGTCATGCTACCTTTGAAAATGATCATTGGTCCACACTGTGTTTTTCCATTACCAGTGTCTTGCTATTCAAATTGGATAAAGACCCTCACCACGGATGTATGCAGGCTGTCAGATTAATATTCAAACACTTCCTGTTCATGTCTTGAGAGTGAAGTGACATACAGCCGGAATTGGGCCATAGTTACCCCAGATCTGAGCCAGATGCAGGGTGAAGGAGAGAGAATGGCAGCCAGTGATAAGGTTACATGAGATCTGGTAGTAGCCATTGTGGTCTGACATTCAGTGTAAATATACAAAAGATATGAATAAAGACACAGTAGAGATCAGGAAGTAGGATCATCATCAAGTCTGTATTTCACACATACTGTACGACTCATCTAGCGTGTGAAGGCTTGCCTGCTTTCCCCTTATAGTTCAAGCATGGCGTGTAGAAACAGTAGCCTACAGCTCGTATACTGTCTGGGAAACCTTTAGTCTCAATTCTCCCAATTCACTTCTTGAAATGGTGCCAGTTTTTTTTCTGTTCTTTTAGCACTTCAATCTAGGGCCAACACCCATGTGAGGAGACTGTCTGGGTTGGTCCAGTCTAGGGGGGATGGAGACAGTTTGGATGTGTCATCTTTTTCTGTCCTGAGTTGTCTGCCAGTCAGAGTCAGTCAGTCAGTCAGAGAGAGAACATTAGGAAGGGAAATTAATCAAATCATGCCAATGTGACTTCATTCCTGAGAAAATTGAGAGAGTTTGTTCTTTGTATGTCGTGTGTGTGTGTGTGTGTGTGTGTGTGTGTGTGTGTGTGTGTGTGTGTGTGTGTGTGTGTGTGTGTGTGTGTGTGTGTGTGTGTGTGTGCAATCTTTTTGGACATTGGGTCATTGAGTCCTGACTCTGGAGCAGTTTTATATGCCGTCTTGTTTGTGTCTATTATGATGAAACAACATATTTATTATTAAGGTGTAGTGAGAGAGATCCTTATTATTGTCATGTCATCCTTCGCCAGTGTTGTTTTGTTGACTCTGGCAGAGCACATGTGCCAGAGGCTGTTTGTGCTGTTTTGTGGGTCTCTGTGTTCAGCAGACTGTGGCAGTGATTGAGACTTCAGATGGAGGGAAGGGATGAGGCCTTTAAATACTTAAAACAATAGTCATCTGGCTGGGGTAGGTTAATTATTGCCCCATGGCTGTTGAGGATCTCATTTAACCCTTCACTAAGCACACACACACACACACACACACACACACACACACACACACACACACACACACACACACACACACACACACACACATCTATTGGTCAATTGGTCTCTCACTCTTTCTTAAACTGTGTCTTTCAAGACATCCTTCCCCAAATATCTTCCTGCGCTCTCTTTCTCTCTCTCTCTCTCTCTCTCTCTCTCTCTCTCTCTCTCTCTCTCTCTCTCTCTCTCTCTCTCTTTCTCTCTCTCCCTCTTTGTTGTTGAGTTAGAGCTTCCTGAGAGAAGCCAGTGTGCTGATGTCGCTCCAGGGTAGCCAAACTGCTTGTTGTGTCTGAGTGACCTCAAAACACACTGATTCAGCCTTTTCTGCTACGGTGCATTTTATTAGGGGCTGCTGCTGCTGCTGCTTCTCTTCTCTTGTGCCAGTCTGAAAGCACAAACCAAAAACTAGGCCGGGGAACACAGCAGGGCCGGACTGGGACAAAAAAATGGCCTGGGCATTTTTGGCCATGGCGGCCCTCCATGATTTTATTCAATAATAATAATGTTGTGGCTAGCTAAAATAACCCTCTAAGTTGGACATGTTGCATGAACATTAGAGATTTAATTAAACTAGCCCAATATCCTTCATGAAAATTAAGAGTAAATGACAGCCTTGGCCCAAAAATGACCGTCGGCCCACCAGGCATTGCCCTGTATGCCCTATGGCCAGTCCATGCCTGAAACACAGTGGCTAAACTCAACACAGCCACAGGACTTGAGAAATTTGAACGGGCTTGGCATCAGTAATGCTGCAATGCTGTTTGATTCTGCCATGAGGTCACCTCTGCTAGGAACAGACAGTAGGAGCTTTGGACTCTCAAGAAGAATGGGAATCTCCCATCCAGTAGAAAAAGAAATGGGAATCTCTCCTATTCTGTTTCAGCAAATTGGGTCCGTATAATGGTTGCTTGACAGGCTGGCCCTAGTACAACTCCCAAATTTGTTCTAAGGTGTCATTTTGTATTAGTGTTAGTTCATTCACCCCTGGTCCCCCGCTGTTTTCAGCACATTTGCCTCCATTTACTGTGCATACAGTTTACGTGCCATCAAAAAGTCATCAGTGAGTGAATGACTTTAATTCTAATTTGCTCTAATTTGCTTTCCACCCTCTCTCTCTCTCTCTCTCTCTCTCTCTCTCTCTCTCTCTCTCTCTCTCTCTCGGACAGACCCAGACCATGAACTACGTGGGCCAGCTTGCAGGCCAGGTGTTTGTGCAGGTGAAGGAGCTGTACCGGGGCCTGAACCCGGCCACCCTGTCCGGCTGCATCGATGTGATCGTGGTGCGTCAGCCCGATGGCAGCTTGCAGTGCTCGCCCTTCCACGTCCGCTTCGGCAAGATGGGCGTGCTTCGCTCACGAGAGAAGCTGGTAAGAAGCTACTGCCACACAGAGACCACCATTAACATGCAGGGGATATTCCGGCTTCAAACGGAATATTGGGAAATGGGAAAACCGGAATATTCCCAGTGGGACGGACACTGACTCAGAACAGAGCCCAATCTGGAATGCATCTGCTACTCTCTAAATCTGTGACTGACTGTCATCTTACATCAAAATCTATCATAATTAAATGTATTTAAATTAATTAAATGTAATTTAATTAGAATTCCCAAAGCCATGATCACTCCAGGACAGTGCCAGATTTTGGGGCTGCATCCGGCTCGTGTTCCAACATCAGTCATGCTGTTGAACTCACAAGTTGCATGTGATTTTACGAACAAAAGAAATCGAATCGCTTTAAAGTCTGATTTGTTATTTCTCGGGAAAATCAGTCCAAAGACTTGGCATGATCAGCACTATGCAACAGTCGTTTATCATAGAGAGCAAACTAACACACAGGTGGCTACTGGGAATGTGTTGACCTAAGGAAATGATATTGCCATGAGAGAGGCTATCAGCAGCAGCTGCTTCTGTTGGTGTGTGGTGTGTGTTTACATAGAATAAGTGGACATGCTGTATCTCCTGTGTTATAAGCATGTGCTTTCCTCAGTCAATTCAAACTCTGTATTGTTTTGACTAGGTGGACATTGAGATTAACGGCGAGCCTGTGAACCTGCATATGAAGCTGGGGGAGAATGGAGAGGCCTTCTTCGTCAAGGAGACCGAGAACGATCAGGTATGGAACACATGCTGGAACCATATGTACTGTATATGTTCCACATGAGAATGCCATGTGTGACTAAGTTGCGGCCATCAAATTATATGGTGCGGTTTAGACGAGAGTATTTTTTCTACTGGACATAGTCAGTTTAGACGACCTTCCCAGCAAACAAACAAACACTGTGTATTGAGAGAGAGAGAGAGAGAGAGAGAGAGAGAGAGAGAGAGAGAGAGAGAGAGAGAGAGAGAGAGAGGGAGGACTAGACATCTATTAGCATCTGGCATTGTCAAGGCCGTAGTCTAACCTGAAGAGATAGCCCTGCCACAATGACAAAGAGAAAACACATTCCTATGTTTATTAGCCTACAGAACAGATTTATTATCAAGACAAAATGGGCATGGGCAAAAACAAATAAGTAGATAATATGAGGAATAATCAATCATTAACAGTGATATAAGATGAAATGATCATTAATCAATTTTTCATTTCGATCAATTCAATAACTGTATCTTGAGCATTCATATAATCTGCTTCTCTGATTGGTCATTAACTGGAGAAGTAAAAGCCCCAGTTAGCATTTATAAAGGTCTCTCTGATGCCCTAATAAAATGTGTGTGTGTGTGTGTGTGTGTGTGTGTGTGTGTGTGTGTGTGTGTGTGTGTGTGTGTGTGTGTGGCAGAAGCCCCTCTGGCTGTCGCTCTAAACACGTGCTTCCTCCATTCTCTCTCATGAGTGGAGCAGACAGACTTCAGGCTGAGTCCCGGCCGTGTTGTCTTTTGTGCTCCACGGTAGCGCTGCTCGGCTCTTTCAGTTCAGTCAACCAAACATGTGCGGAAGCCAGCAGGAAGATGAATTCTCCAGTGAGAAGCCAAAACTCTGTGTTGCGAAGATTCTTTATTTTTGTCAGTGTTACATAAAAGACTTGAATAAAACACCTCTCTTAAGGGAGTCTCTTCTCAGAGAATCTCCACAGAACTGCGAAACTGACTGTTTCACCTTATACTGAGAAAACACTGAGGTGAACGATTGTATAACAAACACACTGGATCAACACGGTTGGATATTTATCACCAAACAGAAGCTGGCTGTCCTAGCGTCTCGCTGTGACTGATTGGATGCTGAACACATGGTTTCATGCTAGTTCTCTCGGAACAGTCAATGTCCCATGGTGCGGGGTTGTGGCATATCAGACTTGTGTCTGACTAAAAATGGCATGACTGAAGCCGAGAGTGATCTTGGCCCTCCAAGAATGCAGAGATCCAGTTACTGAAGGGAACGGGAGAGAGAGAGAGAGAGAGAGAGAGAGAGAGAGAGAGAGAGAGAGAGAGAGAGTGAGGGGGGGGGGGGGGGGGGAGAGAAGGAGGGGGGAGGAGAGAGGGAGTGGGAGTGGGGCATAGAGACGGAGAGAGAGAAGAGACGGGGGTAGAGAGAGAGAGTGTGTAACTTAATAGATCTCATGTTCTTGGTAGTGCCATTCATACTGAAGGATTCTCCCAGATGGCATCTGTTTCACAAAACAGATCAGGCTGACCTGTGGCCCTCACCCGGCCCAGATCCGTTTCACACTCATCCGCCAGACACCTGAGCTGCTTTGTGTTCTCTGAGCTTGAAGCAGAGAAGCAGAAGAGAGGAGCTGAGCATTCATGAGCAGTTAGGCTATGGCTCGTTTTTAAGGTCACCACCAGCAGCAGCAGCAGTGACAACTGTTATTTTAGCATCACAATGCTGCAGTCGGTGAATACTGAATTATTAAAGCACGGGGGGGTCTCTCCCTGCCAGGCACTGTGTGCTGAGCATGTGTGTGTGTGTGCTGCTATTTGCCCCATTCTGAGCATTTTGAAGCGTTTAGCCTGGGGGGAATAAGAGCATGGCTGGAGACCAGAGAGAGAGAGAGAGATAGAGAGAGGAAGTCTGGCCCACTTCCTGCTGATGGGATTTGAAGCCAGCGAGCAGCTTTAATCTGGGGGTCCAGATTACCATGGATGTGGCGTGAATACTGATCGATGTGCAGCAGATTATGTCGGGGCAGACTCCTATGGGCTGTCCCATCCAGACCCCCCCTCCCCCGCACACTTTGCTAGAGGGCATTTTATTCTAGGCTATAAATAGCTCTTTACCTCATATGACATAAAATTAATATTTCTCTGCCTCAATGTCAATAATTTCCCCCTTTTCCACCCTAATTTCTACTGTGTAAATCAAAAATCTATGCTTGAATTGTGCGTGTGTCGCAGCAGATTATGTCCAAACTTGCGATGTTTAGGCTTAGGGAAAGTTATAAGCCTTGATCTGTGTTTTTGGATCTGATAAGCTGTAGCAATCTCTCTATGATACAGTCTCTGCACTGACAAGAATGAAACTGGAAGCTTGTTCTCATAGGTCTTATCCTTACTGTGGTAATTTGAGAGTACTGTAGCTTACTACACACCATTCCTGCACTATAAATCACATCTGATAATGTAAATAAACCGTATGAGATTTGTAAGTTGTGGAATGTTTGGCCTACCTCAGTGAAGTACATACTTTAGCTCCCTGCTCCCCTCTGTTTAATTCTGTGCTAGCCTAGAGTTAGCCCAAGGCTAGCAAGCAAGCAAGCGAGCGTCACTGTAGCGGATGGAACATGTGCTGAGACATGCAGAGCCGGCTGTGTTAGGGCACGAGCGCCAAGTCTAATCTAAACAGACATGTTGGAGACTGTTAGTGCCGTCGTGCTGCACGTGAGCTGTGTTTAAGCAAAGGTCTGCGCCTCATAGAGTGGGTCTGTTATGATGATCTGAGGAGAAGTGTGCTATATGTGTGGAGAAGGCCTGAGTGACAAAAGATATATGCCTATCATTAGTCAGAAAGGACATGTATCTGACATTACCTACTTGTTACAAGTAAATGTAGGCCACAGGCTAACCTAGATTAACCTAGAGTATAGTATAGTAAGTATATTCACTCTTTTGATCCAGTGAGGGAATTTTGCTCTCTGCATTTAGCATGAGGAGTGGCACATTACAGTATATACTGTATGATTGGATGTGCATGTGTTTATTGGTGAATAAATCATGTGTGTATGGGTGAATAAATGTGGTTATTTGGTCTTCACTGTAGGAATGAAACTGTCTTCACTATTAAAAGTCTTCATTATCCTGGATCATGGGTTTCTGAAATTGAACGCATTGCATTGCCTCCTCTGTCTTTGCCACATAGGAAATGGTGCCCGCCTATCTTGCCACGTCGCCCATCATGACTGACGGCAGTGCCCTTATGGAGTCCCAGCTGAGCAAGGGGGCATCCGGCAGACATGGCGACGCCTCCCCAGACCGCCCGTCCATTCAGACGCTGGGCCCGTCACAGAGCTCGGGGGACGGCAACCTGCAGAAGAAGAGGAGGAAGAGACGCAGGAAGTCTCAGGTGGACAGCATGCGGAGGGACGACACCGAGGGCTACTCGGAGGACGAGGACATGTTCACCATCGACATGAGCTCCGATGAGGAGAAAGAGGCAGGGGGCAGCAGGTGAGGGGGACCTCTTTGAAATGTAATCTGGGATTTTACAGATTATTATGTATAGGGAATTATGGGAATTGTGGAATTATTTGATGCTTATAGTATTCCATTTGGACTAACAAGAATCACATATATATTTAACAGAACTTTTCCATATTGATGTCCCATTTCCAAAGGTCTATACACTGTATTATACAACAATTAGGTCCGGTAGAACTATTTCTGAATTTCTGATTGGACAAGATGCATTCCAAGCTTTTTTTAACCAGACTGTATAGGTGGATACTGAATACTGGGAAATGCCTAAGCTAAATAACTTTTGTTGGTCTTTTTCTTGGCAGTATACAAGCATCTTTAGATTATAACTCACATTCCTGGGCGTCGGAAAGGCTTGTGTGCCAAAGCTGATGTTGTTGTCACAGGTTTAGTTTTGGGTGTCAAGAGAAGAAAACACTAGAGTGACAGAGCTTTAAGAGTAGAGGTTTCACAAATTTCATCTTGGTTGTGTTTCATAATACTGAAATCACCTGATGTTGACATTGTTGACTCAATGCTGTCGGTTGCATTAAAGGACCACTGAGGGATACATTTTAAATGGTCGTCTTACACAGTCATGTCCATATCATTAGCTGATAGATGGTCATCCACTCCCTAAGGACTTGGGCGTGGGGTTGAAAGGGTCATCATAAGAGCATGAAGGACATAATGACACTGGATTATTACATCAGGCTCTGAGGCTGACGGTACACAAGGCAACTTATTGAGCAACATTGCTGGGCAGAGTTCCTGGAAATGTAGCCCAAAGAAATGTTTTTCTGCCGCTTTCCTATCGATATTAGGCAATACTGTATTTGTTTTTAATGGAGAACTTTCATCATCAGTCAGCAAATCAGATCAGAAGATATGGAACCACACAATCATCCAATCAGAACAAATGGAACCAGACAATCATCCTATCAGATCACATGGAACCAGTTATGTGGTTGCACGGCAACATTGCCACAAAAGTTGCACCATATTACCATGAGTAAGATGGCTTCACTAACCAAAGGCTCCTTTTAATTGAGTATTCAGCAAGCTTGTATATGAGGGCTGGCCAAACTTAACTATTTGCAGGCCACATACTAAAAAACCTAAGCTGCCAAGGGCCAATGTTAAATCAAACGCAACGTTTTTAACCAGTTTCATTTGAAAAAGTGACTGTGTTTTAGATTAAAAGAAAACCAATGTTACCCTCTTTAATGATACTATTTACAAACATCACACCAGTACTGAAACCGTGATGCACCATGAACATAGGCTACTGTAGAAAATAATAAGCCACATTATATATATTTTTTTTATTTATGAAAGAGAGCTGAGGGCCGCAAATGGCCCCCGGGCCGTAGTTTGGCCACCACTACTGTATATTCTCCCCACAGCCCCACATTCAAAGCCAGCCTGTTTTCCCCACAAATCTCCCCACAAGTACTCCTTCCTTCCCTTGCCTTGTCTTAGTCAGCGGCTCTGTGTAAGACACTAAAAGAGAGAGAGAGAGAGAGAGAGAGAGAGAGAGAGAGAGAAGCCCGAAACGCGAGCCAGACCCTCTAACTCAGGAGTCGCTGCCAGACCCTCCTCTGAGTCTTGCATCTGGAGCGATTCTCAGAGCTCAGACCCATTTCCTGTGAGATTTGAGCGTGCTCTGTGGAACAGCCGGCGTCCGCGCCCAATCACGTGCAGACTTTTCACTGTGCACACAGGGTCATCTGAGGTGCTTTATTGGTCAGCTGTAGAGAGATATAAAACCCACCGCAACTGTGAGTCTGGACAGATTCATATTGAATTTGAGCTGGTTTGCCATGCTAAATGTTGTTAGTCTCACAGTCACACACGCACACACACACACATACACACACACACTCAATCATACACGCTCATATTCAGAGTCGTTTGAGAGTTGACACGCACAGTCACGTTGAGGGTTTGTTTGTGTTGCAGCAGAAGTCATTCTCGGCAATGTTGGCTTGGCCTGCCTGTTCTCTCTATAGTTCAGTGAAAAAGGAACGAGGGAAAGAGAGAGAGAGAAAGAGAGAGGGAGTAGAAGAGAGAGAGAGAGAAAGAGAGAGGGAGTGGAAGAGAGAGAGAGAGAGCGATAGAGCGATGAAGGAATAGCAAGTGAGCTTTATTTAGTGCCCAGTGCTAGCACAGCCCAGAGAGTGCTGGCGTAAACAGCCCCTAGTCCCCCGGCAGGAGCAGGAGCAGGGGGGACGTTTTCCACGAAATCCGACGCTCTCACTCTGCCAGGTCCTCCCTCCGTGCTCCGCAGCGCATCTCAAGGGGAGCCTTTTGTGGCCCTCTGGCAGCATGACCTTCTCCCTCTTTACTCCCTCCCTCCCTCCTTCCCCTTGGTCTCCCTCCCTCCCTCTCTTTCTCCCTCTTTCTCCCTCTCCCTCCCTCCTTCTCTCCGGACAGCTCAGCAGAGCAGAGCCCGGCTCATAAACAACCTTCATCTTAACACCCACCCCTTGGACTGTGTGTGTGTGTGTGTCAAACACACAAGCATCCAGTCACACTCTCTCTCTCTCTCACACACACACACACACACACACACACAGAGATACACAAGCACACAGATACACAAGCATGAAAACATATACACACACAAACACACACACACACATACCAATGCACAAACACACACACTCATGCACAGATACACAAACATGAGAACACTCTTGTCGTGCCATTCTCGTGCATGGGGGAAAGGTCATTGTCACGTTTCATTAGATCCCTGAGCTGGCTCGGACTCAAAGTCTCAGGTAACAGTAATGAATTTAGCTGTCGACCTGAAGGGGTGATAATGTTTTTTTATTTACCCAGGGCTGGACTATGGAGAGAGAGACAGAGAGAGAGAGAGAGAGAGAGAGAGAGAGAGAGAGAGAGAGAGAGAGAGAGAGAGAGAGAAGGAGGGAGGGAGGGAGGGTGGAGGAAAAGAGAGGAAACATGCTGCTAACCCTTTTGCAGATGAATACGGAGCTTGTTTCTAAGAAGAGGCCGATCTGGAGGCATTCCAGAAACTCTCTCCTTGGAAACCCACAATGCAATGGGTCTCTGTGGGATAATAACTCGGCCTCAGAAGGCCCTGGCAGGAATGCATGAGCGTCGCTTGTTTTCGCTCTTGACTAGTTTCCCGCCACTTTTTTTTTTTTCCTGTGTCCTCACTCACGTAAACATGGTGTTTTATGTTACAGGGATTCGTCATGTGACAGGTTTGGGGTGGAAGGTCAAGCGAAAGGAATCACCTCCAGCTGCACTTTTATGCAGAGCTCGGCGTACACACAGCCTGACGGGGGCTGGACACACACACAGAGGTAAACACACACACACACGCACACACACTCACTTAGATGGTACCCTTGCTGCAGTCCACTACAGTTGATACAACAACACCAGTCAGTGTGAAACTAACTGTAGACAAAACATCAAAAATCCTATTCAACCAAGCTGTAGACACGGACATTGACTTTGTTTTTTTCATACCTTAAAGATAGGGTAGGATATCGAGCTAAATTTGAAAATACACGTTTCTTCATACTGTACTTGCCTCAAATCCTTGTCTCCAGAATACAGGACAAGCACTGTATACGCCACATTTGAGTAAGATAAACATATAAAGTGATTGGAACGCTCAAAATGATTGGATGGTGGGTTTTTTGTTCCACAGGGGACTAACATTTATTTATTTTTGTGGTAGAGCATTTAATTAAATGGTTGCATTCTGGCTGTGAGGGCAATTTTACAGTAAGCAACATACACATTGTAAGAAGTACTCCTAGAGGTGCAAATGGCCCTGATGTGGTGAAGGTCTAGTCATGAATGTCATGTCATGAATAGATTTGAATGGATTTCAAATGCATCTTTATAGTATTTGTAGCATTTGCATATTTATATTAAAACTCATGTTTGTCTTGTCTTGTACAGCTGCACAATTGTTTTAGCGATCCTATAAAGATTCTGATGACTATAAAACTTTGAAATAAGCTCACTTCAAACATCTGAGAGAGACTAAGCTGTGCTAAAGAGTCTGAGTCTGTGTGTATATTTGACCCTTGACCTCTTGCCATCTCTCCCTTAACCCCCAGTATCAGACTGGAGCAGACCTGCACACTGCCCATTCCTACTGAACGAGGACTGTCTGTCTCTCTCCCTCCCGACACCTCCATCTTCCAGAACATTCACAGGTAAACACACACACAGTCTCTCTCTCTCTCTCTCTCTCTCTCTCTCTCTCTCTCTCTCTCTCTCTCACACACACACACACACACACACACACACACACACACACACACACACACACACACAAACAGAATATAAAGATAGGGGACTGGGACTGGACTAGAATCCAATTTTAGGCACATCTCTAGAACCTATTGGGTTCGATAACATCTGATCAGAAATGGTGCCGTTCAAAACAATGATTCTGTCTACAAGATTGCTGATTTGACATTAATACACAATGAAATTCCAACTTTTCCAACTTTGATTGGTTGGAATACAGATCAGGACTAGAACCAACTTTTTTTTTTAAAGAACTGCATGTGGAGAGTCTTTGGGATTATAAATCTTTGGGAATTGGGAGTCTTTTGGGATTATAATTCCGGATTACCCCTTTAATGTGTATTCCCCCTCGTTCACCAGCCCCTGCGGTTCCCTCCCGTCCACCCCGAAGAGCGACTCGGAGCTGCTGAGCAGTCAGAAGGGCAATCCGGACAACCCTGAGATGCTGTGGACTTGGGGGGAGCTGCCACATGCTGCTCAGGTACCCTAATGTGCTTATTGCACTCCAGCACTGATATACTGCAGGCACAGGAAACCCAAATGCCAACCAGTGGGGGCATAAGCTCTAAGAAATGTCAAGCTGACAGTTGGGGGGAGTTTCTTGCTTTTAATGAAGAGATTAGAGTGGTCATGTGATGAGATTTACCAGAGAGACTGATGGCACATCAGTGAATGTGAAACTAGTTACAGTGATACGTTGTACTAATACGTACATCGCCATGACAGTGAACTAAATAACTTTGGTGTGATGGTCACAGGACCAATCCACAACTTTAAGGATTTAAATTTGGGTTTAGGGAGACACAAGCTTCCAATTTCTTTTAGCATTTTAATTAATTTTATTTTAGATTTATTATTGATCAGACAACTTACCATTAGAGATAGATTAATTGACTACAGTAATCACAATCAGCATCCTGTATTTCTAACCTCCATCCCGTCTCATGTGATATTCCCAGCCGGCGTTCCTGAAGGAGATGTCCGAGGCGTCCGCACCAGCGTCCGTGGTCCCAGTGTCCATCCCCATGTCCGAGAGCACCCACTTCCGAACCATCCCCAGCGCCGGAGCAGCAGAGATGCATTCAGGCGATGCTGGACCCCCATCCCTCTCGCTCTACATCCCCAGCCCCAGGATGGAGGCAGGTGCAGGAGGAGAAGGGCACGGGGCTACAGCGCCCCCCTCAGCTATGGAGGTGGAGGGGATCGGAGCAGCAGCTCGTCTCCTGCACGAGCTGGATGATGGGCGGGACAGTCCGAGTGGACGAGCACTGGGCAAGACTGACTCTCCGTCTAAAAGGAAGGGTATGTGCAACCCTTGTGTCCAGTCTGTAACGAACGCTGATCACTGTTCCAAATTTGTACTAAATATGTATAAAACATGCATACTCTAAGTCTTAGCTCTAGTACACGAATATTAGTACAGGTAGGCTACTGTACTAGATATGCTACAAGCAGTGCACATTGTACTAAGTACTGCATACTGTACTAAGTATGTTGGTTATTACAGTATTTTGCAATATTTCATTTGCCTTGGGACATTTAGGCTAATAAGACCCACATTGAAATATGTATAATATTGTATATGTTTTCTGTATGGTTTCATAGTATTGATTGTGCAGGGTTGCACACACCAGTCAACCATTTAATGGATCCTGTGCAATGTGCATTTCTTTTAGACAAAAGGAGCCATCACCTGGGTTCGGATGGGGTCTACCTGGATGACATCACAGAGCTGGAGCCGGAGGTGGCAGCTCTCTACTTCCCTAAGAGGTAAACACCTGAGCAACTTCGCCACAGGTACAGAGACCTGTGTAACTAACTTCACCAGTAGTAGATGTACCGGCAACATGCAAATCTGGTCTGAGCTGATAACAGGTGGCATTGTTGGAGATGGGGTTATGAGGTTATGAAGGATGCAAATAGGTATTCTTATGAAGGATGCAAACTCCAAACATACCCTGAGTGGGGACGGAATATTGCAAGGACTGTGATAGAATGTTGCCATTGCCATCCTATGCATTTTAAACACCTTCAGCAAGCAAGCGTTTCTCAATAGACGGAATCCCAGACCCCTGTACAAAGCAAAACGTAGACTGAGGGGCTGGTTATGACCAGGCTAATAGAATTTGGACCAACAGTCAAAAAAACAGTTACCTGTGGGCAATAGGCTACCCCCAGACAGGGTGTGCTCTGTTCAGTATAGGTTTATCCCAGGGCACAGGGCTGATTGAGAAGGGCCAGTTAGTCTGTCCAGCTTTCTCTGCATCCTGGCCCCCTGCCTGCCCCTTCAGCTGAAGCCTGTTGCCTGCCAGCAAAGCTATTTGGTATACAAAGATTATGGAAAACCGACCAAGATAGATCAACGAAGTACATTTCAGTGGGTGTAAACATGACTAATTCCAGTCTGCCTAAGTGCATTACGTCACAATGTGAACAACAGTCTGTCATATCAGCTTGTGAGAGCTTGCCTTTGGCCTGTTCTGCACCCCCTTTCCCCTTGCGAAAATAGAACACGGAACTTAGTGAACGTTTAGACCTCTCGCTCCCTTTTACCCCCTCTGCTGAAACCAACCAAGCTTGTGGCTTTTACACTCTGACAGTTATCATGAAACAAATGTTTTGTAATCAGCAAATATAATTTCAGGACATATCACGAAAGGCAAGTACCCTGGCTTGCCAGCAAATGAGAGTGTTCTCTGCAGAGATAAACAAGTCTTATCTCAACTTTCTATTCTTGGATAACTTTTGCCTGCTGGAACACAACTGCATTATAGTAATGTAATAAACTTATAATCATATAATTCTACAATTGAGAGATAGGTCAGCTGTTTACTTTGAGTTGTTTTGTGTGCAAGGACCACGTTGTTATTGTGAAGTGAAGGTCTTTTTAAAGCCGTCCTTTCCCTTGTTGTGCAGTGAGGTCGCTGGGCAGGTTCGTCTGGGACACGAGGTCCGCAGTGCCAACCAATCACCTCAGTCCGTGGGCAGCAGTGGAATGGACAGTGGCGTGGACAGCTACTGTGAGCAGTCTGGGGACGTGCCCTCTATCGCCATCTCCCTGTGTGGAGGACTAACAGAGAATACAGAGCTCACCAGGGGTAGGTCAATGAGAAAGACGTATGCCTGCATGTATGTATGTATGTATGTATGTATGTAGCGCTATATATATAATATACAGCTGCTGTCACATAGCCCCAGGCTCTGGCAACATTACATTGCATAGGCTCAGGTGTCAGGGCATGTTTGGAGTAGTTTTAACAGTTAGACACAGCTGATATGTTTGAGTCCTGACGCCTAAGACTTGTCTGGATGTGTCCCCTACAGAGGAGTTTGAGGAGAAAGCTATATCCTACCGCGAATTTGCTGACAACCCATCCATCATCGATGACCCGAACTTGGTTGTGAAGATCGGAACCAAGTATGTGTCAGAGAAAATATTAAATTTGTTACTTCAAGTTTATAGGCCTGCATTTATTTCTAGCCTGTTCAAACTTTTAATGTGAAGAATGAATTGTAATGTTAACAGAACAGCATCAGCATTGAATAATGGTGACCTACATTTCCCTGTGGTTAAATCTGAAAGGATTCTAAATGGTAGGGCATGTATAATTCAGACCACTGTGGATGTATAAATGTAAAATGTCTTTTTTTAGGTATTATAACTGGGCCACGGCTGCTCCTCTTCTGCTGGCCATGCAGGTCTTCCAGAAGCCTCTTCCAAAGGTAGACTACACTTTCAATTCACTCACTCACTCACTCACTCACTCACTCACACACCTCAGACGTTCACTCACTCACTCTCACTCACTCATACAGATGGTCTTTGGTCTTTCTTGCCTTCAAAGGTGCCTTCCAGGCAGCACTACCCTCAAGGTACTACTCCCCCAAGTTTAGGGTCACGGGAGTTAGTGTTACGATTAGGGTTCAGGTGGTGCCTTGCAAGCAGTGCTTCCTGGAACTTGCCGCTGAGGGCAAAAAACACCTCGCAGACCTCACTCACTTGCTCACACACACACTCACTCACACACTCACTCACTCACAGTGTTATTGGTATATCCAGGTCAGAGGGGATGGGCTACATTCAAAATATAGGGAGCACTGTCATTAGATCCTCCAGGCCATGTACTGTAACATTTCCTGAGACTTAAAGATCTAAAGTGACACCTACTGGTTGACTTATTGCAAGTATTTGCCTTTGCTTGTCAGACTACATACAGTAATACCAGTAGAGTACTGGGCTGTGCAGAAGTATTGTACTGTTGTGGAAATGTTTTTGGAATGTTTTGATTAACAAATAGGCCTACTTTTATCTGGATATCACTATAATAACATTACCATGAGCTTTCACATAAAACAAGTTTAGCCTCCCCAAAACAGTATATAAACGACATTCCACACACAAAACATATTTGCATTGCAATTAAATGTACCAAGTAAATATTGTATGATCACAAATACACAACCTATAGCATTGTACCTACATATACTGTATGTCCTCACAAATAGAATATGGTAGATGTGATTCCATACAACAGTGATTTATATTGCAGAACTTTTCATAGACTCACAAAAACTAAATACTATCCCCTAACATGGTAACCTAAATTTGGAAGGGGTGGCTTGTGTTTGTGGTGGTCCCTGTGTCTGCTTCCTGTTGTCAGTGTCATGTGACTTCCTGACTGACCTCTGCACTCCCCTGACAGTCCAGTAAACTTGCTTCTTCCTTCTGTTTCTCCCCCCATCTCTACTTTTATTTGGTTGCTCTGATCCCCCCCTTCCCTCACTACCCTCCCTTCGTCTTGTTGTTTGTTTGTTTGTTTGTTTGTTCCGTCGTGTTGTTTGTTTGTTTGTCTGTCTGTCCTCATTCCACCATGTGTCTGAAGTACTCCTGTCTGCACTATATCTACTCAGCCCTGGGTTTCTTCTCCTACTGCGTGCCCAGTGTGTTCTGGGCCCCAGCCGTGTGTGCTGAGGTGCTCCTGTCCTATCTATCCTCTGCATGCTTTAGAGATATTCCTCCACGTCTTTGTCTCTTCTTTGGTTTCTCGTATTTTTCCTTTTTTCTTTCTTTCTTTCTTGTAGCACGAAATGCACACATTTGTTCTTCCTCCTCCACCACCTCCATCCATTGTGCCAGTGTGGTGTGTGTGTGTGTGTGTTTGTTTGTGTGTCCGTTTTGTTTTGGTTTTTGAGTTTTGAGCATCAGGAACCCTCTGTACCCTTTGCTTCAGGCCGCAGTGGAGGACATCGTGAAGGAGAAGATGCCCAAGAAAGGCGGCCGCTGGTGGTTCTCATGGAGAGGCCGTAGCTCCAACTCCAAGTCGGTATGTGTGCATGGGGTCCTATTGTAGCTGGCCTGCACTGACACAGACACAGTGAACCCTACCAGGCCCAGAGAGGGATAAGCCATCTTAAAGTCCTGTCATACTGTATATGTAAGGGATAATGCATGCAGATATAGAAAAATAATGTACTGTACGTTCGAAGTTCTAAGGCAAACGAGGCGGTAGCCGACTCATAAACTGGTCAGGGTTCCATTTCCCAGAAGCATAGATGCCACCTAACCAACTTTGTTGGTGGCATTGCAATTTCCCATTGCCAACTAACTAACTGAGATTGGACACCAGATTGGCATATAAGCAGTTGGCTATATAGTGTCCAAATAGTCTGCACTATCAGAGCTACTAAAACTGTCAAGTCACTAAAAACACCAAAAAAAGCATTGCTGCCAAATGACTGTCGACTTATGTTGCTTATAATGTGACAGTTGCTGATATTTTACCACAAGTAAAATACAAGCAAGCTCACAGTCATGTTCAAGAGAGATGGCTGGTGGATTTGACTTTAACAGGTTTTCCCGTGTTTATTGAAGTAGCCGGCAGAGGAATTGTATGTACTATGTGTTACAGAATCAGATCATTAGGACGATTTTCACTGTTATTTCTCTTTCCTAAGGAGTCCACATCAGAAATGGGTGCAGCGGAAGGCGGTGAATCTCTGCAGTCCGGCTCCCTCAGGTAAGACAGCTACCGATGGTTTTCTAATACTGCGATTGGACACTGTATTAGAATATCATGACATTTTCACACAGACTGACTCACTCAAAGTCACATGAACACCTCATGCATTCACTCACTCACTTACATAAACACTCACTCATTCATACACTCACTCTCTCACTCACTCAAACACCTCAGGCCTTCACTCATTCACTCACTCACTCTGACACCTCAGGCATTCATTCATTCACTCACTCGCTTACTGAAATAAAGTAAAGAGAAGTGTTTCATTGATGCGGTGGTGAAGCAAATGTGAGAGTTCCATTGGTGTGTTTAGGATGAAGGACGACTCCTCGAGTGACGAGGACAACCGGACCGCTCGCCTCATCTCGGGTTCCCTCTCCCAGGATGACCCTCCTCTGACCCCGGGTAGCATCTACTACAGAAAGACCCTCCGCCTGTCCTCTGAGCAGCTGGTGAGCCTTTTAAACACACACACACACACACACACACACACACACACACACACACACACACACACACACACACACACACACACACACACACACATTAAGGCCAGCAGTAAACAAGCACCACACACACCTTCATGGCTGTCAGCAGTACTGAGATCTACGTGTGCATGTGTGTGTGTGTGTGTGTGTGTGTGTGTAGGCAAGCCTCCAGCTGAAAGAGGGCCCAAATGATGTGGTGTTTAGCGTGACTACCCAGTACCAGGGCACGTGTCGCTGTGAGGGCACCATCTACCTGTGGAACTGGGATGACAAGATTGTCATCTCGGACATCGACGGCACCATCACCAGGTGACGACCGTGAACTACAGCAACGACACTGCAGCTAGTAATAAAGACTATAAAGTCATAAAATCATTGCACAGTATACTTGCATATTATACCATAACATATTATCAAGGCCTTTGAAAACTTTTACTTACTTTATGTGGAAAAGGTAACGTGATATTTTAAAAAATCTTTTGTTGCACCAGTAATTTGCATTTGTTTGTTGACTGGACCAACACTTAGAGGTCCTAAATTAAATATCAGTAACCTTGCCAAACACATGGCTTATCTCAGGAACTTGTTGGAGTGTTATAACATCGGTCAAGGCCGGTTATTTTTAACTGTGCTTCATAAATACAGTACATCATGAGTGTTTCGAGTGTCAAGACTGGTGTTAGTTGTTTACCAGTGTGGCTGTTTCACACACACAGGTCAGACACGCTTGGCCACATCTTGCCTACACTGGGGAAAGACTGGACACACCAGGGCATCGCCCGCCTCTACCACAAAGTCAGCCAGTAAGTAGCCTACACACAACTGTGACATTTTCCCTTGCAACAGAGAAAGTCCGTCATTTTGACTAATTTCCTGTACATGGCACAGTAAGTATTTTATGTTAATGGAAGGTTCCTCCAAAGATTTCAGGGGATTTAGAAATAGTGATATAATTTATCCATTGTACCATACAGTCTGTTTCAAGGTAGCTTGATTAGTAGAATCAGAGTTGTTCTCAAAAGCTTTCCACTTCAACATTCCTAGCATCGTTTTTGTCTCCATCTGTGAAACGGTCTGTACAGTGCACATTAAACGTACAGTGTACATGTGTATGTTCATTTTCAAATGTTAACTGTGGTATGCTGTCTGTGTGTAACAGGAATGGCTACAAGTTCATGTACTGCTCGGCACGTGCCATTGGAATGGCGGGCATGACCCGGGGGTACCTGCACTGGGTGAACGAGAGGGGCACCATGCTGCCACAGGGCCCAGTCCTCCTCAGTCCCAGCAGCCTCTTCTCCGCCCTGCACAGGTACAGTGCTATTATTATTCAAGGATGTTTATTTGTCACATGCATGCACCATGTTTACTGGTGTAAAAAACGCAGTGAGAGTACTGTATGTCTGGTGTCACCTTCCTCACAAGGGTTAAAATCATATTATAGGATAGTCTACCAACTAAGGTTTAGGCTATTACATGTATGTTTGCAAACATCGGATACCAATACTATACACTACTCTATTAAGGTTAACCAAAAGTCAGTGTGCTTTTCCTATTCAAGGTTAAAGATACCACTGTGGCCAATATAATTGTCAATGAGAATTCCACCTCCAATGCCCTATGGTCTACTATTTTACCACACAATGTGTTATGCACCTCACTAACAGCATACCAACATTCATGAACATTAACCAAACATAAACAATAGTTGTTTAATATGTCAACCAGTAACTGTAGATATGCCACTGTAACTGAGTTGAAGAACACTCTTGGAGACTGATGGCCAATGATATTTACTTCCTGTTTTTGTATTATAGGGAGGTGATCGAGAAAAAGCCTGAGAAGTTCAAGATTGCTTGTCTGAATGACATCAAAAACTTGTTCTACCCCAACACTGAGCCCTTCTATGCTGCCTTTGGAAACAGGCCCACGGTAAACAAACACCCCTTTAAAAAAAAAGAGATTACCTCTCAGCCAGTATTAATGAGATATCACGGTAAACATCCCTTTATAAAGTGATTCCTGTACATCCCCCAGCCATAATGGGGTATAAAACTGTAAATGTTTTGGTACAGAGAAAAATTGTAATATCTGTTGTACAAATGTTGTAATATTTGTACCCCTCTTTAAGGATGTGTACTCCTATAAGGAGGTGGGAGTACCCTTGAACAGGATCTTCACTGTGAACCCTAAAGGAGAACTGATTCAGGAGCATGCCAAGACCAACATCTCATCGTAAGTAGACAAGAGGACAACTCAGAATTCTTTTCTAACTCTCTTGCTGGAGTGTGATCACTTTTATATAATTTTAGAGTGTTACTTACAATAAAATAAACTTATAAAGTATATTTAGCTTGACTGAACATAAGGTATTTAATCCATGAAGCACTTTTGGAAAATAAAAAAAAATTCTTAAACTTAACCTCTGTCCAAAGTGCTTTATGAATTAAAAGGGACTTGCTAGACTAAACCTCAATGACAGAAGTATTTAGCTGTGCCGAAATGTACTGAAATGACACACTGGCGTACGCTGTTTGCAGATATGGCCGCTTGTGTGAGGTAGTGGATCATATATTCCCACTGATGATTCGGGGCAAGGCGGCCGATTTCCCCTGTTCAGACACCTTCAGCCAGTTCACCTACTGGAGAGAACAGCTGCCTGAGGTGGAGGCAGAGGACAAGGAGGCAGGAGCAAAACCGAGGACTGCTTAGTCTCTCTCTCTCTTTCTCTGACACACACACACACACACACACACACACACACACACACACACACACACACACACACACACACACATATTCACAGTAGAACACACACACAGACAGCATATTCATAGTAGTGTAAATAGTAATACAGATTGTTATAAGAAAGAGGGAGCGCCCTTGAATAGAATATTAACACACACACACACACACACACACACATTCATGTACATAGGCCTATACAGTAAAAAAGAGTACAGAGGAAGTACTGCACTGCAATACCATACAAGTACCTCTACGCACAAGCATTGGGGCGCCTTCTAACGTAAACAATTTAACTTTTGAAATATCTATGTGTTATTTATTTGTTTGTAAATCTTTTCTACATTTCTTTCTTAAAGCTAGCAGAAAATATACATTAATAACTTCAGTTCAACATTAATTTTTACTAATGTAATAATTCAGCAGAAACTATCATATAAGTGGACTGTTGACCTATAACTGATCCTGTCCAAATTGACTATTTTAATCCTGATTTCTTTTTCAATTTTGGAGACAAAACAAGCACTGAGATACTTTAAAAAGACTTATTGTTTGTATTCAGCTACCTGTTTGCACCAAGATCTTGGCCATATATCAAAGTCAAAATGATATACTGTATCAGACAGGTTGTGCACTAACAAACGCACTTGCAAATATACATCCTCATTTCACATGAAAAATATCTATCATTTGGACACGGTAAAATAAAATAATAAGATCTCATGTGGGTCTCTATCATAATGCTTAGACAGCAAGGGGCCTAGAAGGGCCTTCAATGCCTGTCAAGTGTTTGAAAACAAGGTGCAGTATACAGTATGTCAAGTTTTACCAGTGCTGTAGGTCCAAAAATACCACTTCATACAATGAATAGTATCAGTACTAGATCAGGGAAACCTTTGATAAAAGCACTGTGGATAGGTGGTGCGATCTGTTGCTGGATTTATAAACCGTCCCTTTATATAGCATGCACTTGTTCAACCCCACCTCATGACTTTTTTGTATGATTTTTGTATAGTAGCATTCCTTTGGTAGCTGATATCTCTCTTTCCCCCTGGTTATCATACTTTACTGAACTCAGTGTTTTAAAGCTCATGCATTTAAACAGTTACTGATTTACTGATGACATAACCTTAGTTCTAGGTGGGGTTTGGAGTGTGTACATGTTTTTGTTATTCATTTACAAACTTAATGCATACTTTAATGGCTGGTTAAATGTTAACAACAGACAATGCAAGGGAAACTCAGGGTGTGCTTCCACAGTTCACTGTGTCCCACAAGTCCATCTGTTTTTATTTGGAAACTTCAGACACTCTGTGATGACTTATACAAACAACAGGCTCTGTAATATGTGCATTAGTTATTTCTAACATTTAATGCCCTTTTCCGATATATAAGATTCTAATGGCCATCATTTCAAAGGGTGAATATATATATAAAAAAATGCATATATAAAAAAGAGATCTAAGTTTAGAGGTTCCAAATTATTTTTAAAAAGTCCAGCATGAATATTGTAAGTTGTTGTTCGGTGCCATTGAATGGGTGTCAAGAGGTAGTCTTGACGAATGGTGTGGGCGTCAGAGGATTGTTTGTCGTTGTTGTTTGTTTTCAGACCAGGTGTACCTGTAAATAGTAAATTATAACAACTATGTGTTGAGGATAGGGAGGGACATGTCTGCCTATGTTGTGGAGTGCCTACAGAGAGTGTTTCTTACTGTGACCGATGCAGAATGCGGAAATATTGTTAATGTCAAGTAGCCAGTGGTTCTCACTGACTCTGCAAGAGGGTTTTTTGTTGTTGTTTGTCACAATATATCATTTGACATGATTGATGTGAGGATGTGGGGGAAAAAAAGATCTGTCTAACCCTGAAGTTTAGTAAGAGTGTTGCCAAGGCAGTCGTCTGTCCGGACATCATAATGATGCTTGTTGTGTGTTTGATAATGGAAATGAGATTCAAGTGAATTTGGTGTATGCAACATAAAATGCAATTTTTAACCTTTACACTGTTAGTGTGGGAGATGTTAAACACAAGGAAAATAACTGTGGTTGTTATTTTTGTAATTATTATGTTGTTGACCACTACATACCTACCACTGTGACGTAGCCTAGACTGCAGATTCTAATGTACATGTACTTCACCCAACAGTGTTTTCAGCTTTTGACTTCAGTCCCTTTTCATGAAATCATATTTTGATACAGTATCAATTTCAGATTATCAACCAGGAAGCATTACTGTGGCATCAAGTCATCTCCTTATTTTTATTTAATCGTTTGTGTTAACTGCCACCACTTTCCAGTCTGTCTGTACGTGTTGTGGTATTGGTATTCTTTCTGTGAAAGATCTTGTTGCCTTAGTTTTGGCATTTTGTCATTGTTTGTCATTAATGTATAGAGGTAAAATCAGATTTTAAAAGCTGTATATTACAATGTCCTTTCAATAAATGCAAAACCAATGGATTGCTATTGCTGTTGTCTGATATTTCTGTTGCAATCATAAAAAAATGAATCATGAACATTCTAACAGAATGCAAGTTAAATTTTATAGCAACTCAAGAACAATTTCAATAGTGTCAGTCTGTGAGTCATTAGACTATCATTGTGTAGGCCTATATTAAACAAATGACACAGGTAACGTGACTTAATAAAAAAAAACATGAACATTCCATTTTATTCAAAACCAATTTACCAAAATGCTAAGTAGGTCTAAAGATTTTTGTTTCTAAAAACTAATGGCATATTGGCGTTAATCCCTCTGACCATGCGAGATGAGGATGGATGGTCCCAGTCGTAATCAGGCCCACAGCGTCATCTTCACTTCCCCTTCTCTCGCAAATACTCTGCTGCAAGAAATGATTTTGTGTGATAAATTATATGTAGGCTTATGTGATAGGATATGTGATAGGATGAGGTGAAGTGGTAACATGGTCTGCAGTGATTCGACATACCCAGTTTCTCCACTGCTTCTACAGACACACTGGGGTACATGTTTTCATTGTATGTGGCTATAATGATATACAGGCCTGTCTTTACCAGCAGTAAGCCATGCCCTCCCTAGAGAGAAGAAAAATAGCAATAACATCCACAATCAAACATTAGTTTAATTTTGACAATGATATAGTCCATGGGATCTGAAATCTATGCTCCCATTTGCAAAACACTGGCTAGAGTGGCCAACAACACACCCACACATTCACACCAACTATACCACAACAAATGGTAAGATGAGAAATACATACACATTTAGAATAAATTGAGTTCTTGTCAGCCCGGACACAACGGTATAATCGGTCTTGAAAGAAGAATCCATGCCCTCTCGTGGTCATTAAATATTTGAAAGCGTCCACAAACATTTGAGCTTGTTGTTGAGAGATCTAGAGAAATGGTGAAGAAAAATCAGACAGGGCTATGGCGCACGAAGGCTTATGTTTTGCCATGTAAAGAAATGTACACCCATAGAAATTATACTATTATTCTATGATGTACCCCCAGACCAGACCGAGAAGACTTGTGCTGTCTGCTATCCTCACTAGCATTTAGCTAGACCTGTAGGCCGAGACATTTTCTCTCAATGCTCAAACTTACGTTAAATCGTGTGGTCGCTGCTGAGACTGTCGCCGTTTTTGTCACTAATACTGCGGCCTGTTCTACATGTTTTGTGTCAATCAGGCAGTCGTTGATGAGATACTGAAACTGATTCATAGTGGGGCTCTGGTAGAGAGGGTAAAAACAGAGCTTCAGAGGTCTTGGCTCTTTGCTTTCACCTTCGCATGTTTGTTTACGGAAGAGTTAACGCGTGGCGTCCCTAGCAACGCCAGAGCCAGCTGGGCACGCGTTTGTCTTGGAGAATGACGTTGATGTTTTCTGGAGAGGGGGTTAAACAGAACAAGTAAAGCTAGTCTGCCTGAGCAACAGTGGTTTGTTAAGAGTGGTTTATAGATAAGACATAGTATGGAAGATTAGAGAAAATACTTGATCCAAGACACACAAAGTTTATGTTTGTAAAAAGTTTATTTTTGCTGGAAGCCCAGTTGCGTCATGCTTAGTTTGGGCACCCACCTCATGGAACAGACACCTCTGCTCCATCAACAAGTTAGCACAATGGCTGGCTTACAATCAAGACAGGTTTACCACCTTTTAAAATGAAAACAATAAAACTGGTCATTAAAGTTGAAAAGAATATAAAACACAAATAATTGTGTTTAATAATATTTATGCAGTATTATTTACGCTCTTTAAGGGACTTGGCCATCTCTACAGAAAAAGAAAAAAAGAAAAAGAAAACTCCATTCAACTTTGTCAATCATACACAAGCACTACACAGATCTATGAAAGTTAGGCCTCAATCCCACATACCATCTGACAGCCACAAATCTGGCCCTGATCTGAACCAGCACCAAGGCACAATCAGAATCAGAGTCAGATCTGGTCTACAGCCACAGCCAACTTATCCTCTGAGGAAGGTGATTGGTGCTATGGTAGGCTGTTTAAAACTTGTGGATAGTCAAAATCACATAAATTAAAAGGATATATATATACATATATAAATAAAATTCTGCCCAAGCCATCCCAATCCTGTGATCCTACGGATCAATGAGTCCTCTAATGGTCGTCATCACTTCTTCAGTACCAGGAGTAAAATCATAATCAACATCCGGAACCACATCCTCTGAAGCTCATGGGAAAAGAATAAGGTATAACAGAAGTGTTCCAGAATCTTCTACAGTATTCATAATGTTGTAGCCTACTTAGATGCCAAGTCTATTTCTGGGAGTGAACAAGTGGTGACTTGTGTTTAAATACACAGAGAGTGTTGCAGATGGAGTTAAAACTTAAAAGAAAAAGACAAAAAACAAACAAACAAAAAGAAAAGCAGCAATCAAGCAGCCCAAAACACTTCCAAATCCCCAGATAAAGTGTTACTACAAGTCCCAAAAACAAACAAACAAACACCTCCTTTCCAGTCTGAACAGGCACATGAGAGAGGAAAATAAGACAAAGACTTCAGACAGAGAGTGAAGGAAGAACACTTGGAGCAATCCTGAGATTTTTCCAGATCCAGTGGTAAACTATCTCCGCTGTGACACCTCATAGTACTTTTAAAAGTCAAAATAATAACAACAACAATAATAATATCAACAACAAAAACAAAAACAACTAAAAAGGCTACCATTTACAACACTTGGCAACAGTCAAGCCTGCATATCGACAGAGTGCACAAGTCCTCCGCATCATAGCAGAAAGACATTCATCCATTCTTCCGTCTGTCTGTCCATGCATCCATCCATCCTTCCATTCGTCCATCCATCTGTCTATCCATCCAGTAGTGTTCTCCACAGTAGTTAAGGGCTTCTTGCTTTCTCTGTCTGTCTCTCTGTAAGGCTAGGCGATGTGGAGGCGATGTGAGGAATTCAGTAGTACTAGTGGTGTGTGTTTGAGTGTGTGTGTGTGTGTGTGCGCGTCATTTGTGCATCTCGTGGTCAGACAACCGTAGGTCAAAGCATGAGCACACCTGTGTGGTGGTCATCTTGTGCAGAAGGGAGGTTTGAATGTGTTTATGGTTTATGTGTGTGTGTGTGTGTGTGTGTGTGTGTGTGTGTGTGTGTGTGTGTGTGTGTGCGTGTGTGTGTGTCTGTCTGTCTCTCATCTGTGTGTCTTGTGGTCAAACAGCTGCAGATCTAGGCGGACCCACACTTCTCCAGTGGGAACCTCATGTAGAAGGAGTCGCCTTGTTGCTGGGCCCTTGTTCTCCAGTTCCTTCTTTATGGTCGCCACTGGAACCTCGGTTCTACCCAGGAAGTCTGTAAAAACACACATTTGGACACGATAATTACTGTAAGTGGCAATTCATAGCTACTTAAAGTAATCAATCAACCACACGACTTGGGTTGATGTATTTGTATGAATGTATTTAAATGTAGTAGAGGAGCTCTGGTCCTTCTACACTCACCATCAGGTGAAAACTGTTCCCTTTCAAAAATGGTGATGCACAAGACGTCCTGATACACATCCTTAATGTGGAATTGACAGTTGAAGTTCCATTTGGGGTTGACTGTTTCGTTGAGGGTTCTAGAAGTGTAGCACTGCGCTCCCATGGTCACCTCACAGTAAGGGTTGCTCTTACCTAGAGACACACACAGTTAAAAATGTCAGGAAAAGCTAAGCGGAACACAAATACAAGTCTACCCCTAAGCCAGTTGATGTTTTTATTTTTCATCGATTAGATGAAACTCACCGTTAGGCTTTGAGGATTTGAGTTCGGTAGCCTCCAGAACGGTCACAAGTAGACGGCCAATCCCACTGGCTTTCACGGAGCGAGCTGGGGAAATAACAAACATTCAGGTTTATAACATTACATTTAGCAGACTTTTATCCAAAGCGACCTAGTTATCAGGTTTATTTAGGTTAGTTGAGGAATACAAAACATCCTGTAAGTCTGAGATTGAAAGCATCAAACCAGAGCCACAGAAAGGCTTTGCATCAAACTACTGTATAAGATATAGAATCATATGTACTACTACAGTATATCTCCCTTCAGAACATGATTCTCTTCTCTGATTGGCTGATGGATGGCCATTATTCGCTTATAACTGGCTACTTTGGAAGTAGTTCCAAAAAAAAAAAAAATCTAATCTAATGATCACCGTTCCATATGAATGCCTTTTAGAATGGTAACTATAACCAATAGTATAGCATTGTTAACAGGACAAACAATAAGAATTAGGATTAATACTATTAATTTAGCGTACAAAAGATTTAGCATGCAGTACAAGACTGAAATCAGTCCCTGGAGTCCTAAACTGTAGTCCTACCTTGATAAGCTTTTTCCCTCTTCTTCTTCTCCGTTTCTATGAACTGTTCTGAGGCATTCTTGATCTTCTGGACCCAGGCAGTTCTAGCACAACAAAGGAGTAAAAGTCAGTAGGCATCCAGGGTGAAACATCAGTAAGTTTACATTGCGAGCGTAGCTGAGCTCTACCATTCCTGAATGGTAATAGTGTGTGTGTGTGTGTGTGTGTGTGTGTGTGTGTGTGTGTGTCCTACCTCTCATTGATGTTCTCAGTCTTGAGGGTATAGACGCGGTCTATGTGTGAGATGTGGAACACAGGCTCATCGCTGGAGGGATCAGAAGGCATCTTCACTAGGACCTCATTCAGAAACACCGGCTGGGGGGAACAAATAGGACGAGACTTAGCAAGAGAGCAGACTAAACCAACAAAAACAAGAGAAGTAGACTGAATGGCTCTGATAACCACTAAAATCAGGGTTTTCACCTGCATTTTATAGTTAAGGCAGCAACTTTTACAACAACCACTATGACTACGTCCCCTGAAAAGATTAGACAGCGGCATGTAAAGTTGCTCTACAATAAACTGTATAGGCTATTTACTTATGCATCCCTTTTGTGAATCTAAATCTTGTGGAACTGCACAACATAAACATTATAATGATAGTCAGTATTATGATAATACAGTTACTAAGACTAACCCTGCAGCTTACAACTGAACACAACTGATAAGTGCTCCTCACCGACTTGTACAGTACATCTTGAACAACATGCAACTGAATACACTTAAGACGCCCTCCTCATCGACTTGCAAATCTTGCACTACATACAACTGAACACAATTAATAACCGTTTCTCACCGATTTGTACATCTTGAATTGCGTGTTGCTCTTGGGGCTGAAGAGCTTGTCGGCGCCCGAGGAGGAGAACTGCTTGGTGGCGTGTGTGAGCAGCAGGAAGTCGTTGAAGAGGAAAGCAAACAGCTCCTTATTGCTCTTGGTTTTGAACACTCTCCCACTGTGCAGCAGCTTACGCGGGCCCAAGCAGTTAGTCAGGGAGTTGTACACCAGGTTCTACAGACGGACAGGGAGAACAAAGAGGGGGAAAAATGAGACATGAGACATGAGAATAAAATGTCACTCTCTCCTTTTAGCCTTTCTCTGTCTTTTCATAATGCAATTTCACTACATGTCTTATGGAAGTATTTCATTGTATGTGACAAATAAAATCCTTGAAACTTGAATACAAGCACAGACATTCAGATGTTGAAGAGTGGAAGAACTCATTATAATTTACACATTGATAATAAACTGGCATTTTTTTTAAATAGTAAAACTAGAGCGCAGACCTCTGCCAAGGGAATATGGTCACTTAATTCAACTTTTTTGATCACCGATCACCACCAAAATGTCATCATCTGTTCCTTGTCCCAATACCCATGACCAAAAATGTCATCCAAATCAATACAATACTTTCTAAGTTATCTTGAACACAAATACAAAACTGAGCAAACAAACAAACAGAAATACCAACATCATCCCTATTATGTGCATAATAATATCACAGATGGTTGGAGATGGATGGATTTTCTCCTTTAAGTAATTAATAAGGCCTCCCTTCAAACAGGCCTCCCTATGGGGTTCTCACCTCTGTGATGCCCTCACACTGCACGTGGTTCTGGATCCACTCCAGACGGTCCGAGTTCTCCTTCTCCCGGACGCCCTCATTGACCTGGGAGCACAGCTCCTCCGCCTTCTCCAGAGCCTCCCGCAGGTGCCCGTGGTCTGGGTGAGATTCCGGAGTGCTCTCCAGGATCTGAGGCATACAAATGGGAATATTAGATCAACACACACACACACACACACACACACACACACACACACACACACACACACACACACACACACACACACACACACAATTCACATGAGAAACATGATGGGTAAGACAAGCTAACACCTCTGTGGTACACTCACGTTCTTGATGTGGAGAGGATAGCGGGTGATCCTCTGCATAGGCTTCAGTAGGAAGCTGGACAATGGCATGCCTTTGCAACGATAATCTGTGGCAATTTTCTGCACACCCAAAAAAATCAAGGGTTAGTCAACCTATCCAAATGTCAATCAACAACACACTCCCATATTTGGTGTTTGCTTACTTCTTTGACTATCCAACTATTCATTGTGTTATATACAGTATCACTGACAATGACAGCAACTGAGAGCGTTTAGGAAAATAAGTGGACCAGACATCAAAATAACATGGCAGCAACAACAAGACTGGGACAACATACAGTAACAGCTATGTCCAGACTCTGGGGTCTCTCCACTCAGTACTGTGATAAACAAACTGACCTGGGTTCCATTTCCCAAAAGCATAGTTTGCTAACTAAGTTAGTTAGCAACTTAATTAGTTGAGGGTCAGTCTGTTATGTGTTATTTATGCCAAACTGTCTGTCTTGAAAGTGTTTGTATTTTTGGGCATTTTATGCAGAGCATGAGTCCAAGACAAATTTCCCTCTGGGACAATAAAGTATATTTGCCATCATTCATCAATGTGTGATTTGCATTGACAACCAACTAAGTTGCTAACTGGTTAGCAGCTATGCTTTTGGGAAACAGACACCAGAGCAGTCTGTTTCTGAAAAGCATAGTTGCTAACTAAGTTAGCTGCTATGATGGTTACAATACAAATTCCCATTGCCAACTAACTAACATGCTAACTGGTTAGCAGCTATGCTTTTGGGAAACAGACACCAGAGCAGTGCTGGCTGTGAGGGAGCTCACCTTGAGGAAGTCCTTGAATTCGGGCTCCTGGTCGGTCTTGATCTGCAGCAGGGCGGCGCCGTTGAGCTGGCAGCTGCAGAAGCGGATATAGGCCTGCATGTGAGACAGCTCCGATGCCAAGATGTCCCCGATCATCTGCACAGGCATATTGTCACCGCCTGTCTTCTTCCGTACACGCAGGGCCCTTTAAACACACACACACACACACACACACACACACACACACACACACACACAAAAGACACACAGACAGCTTTACATATATGTGTGCAGCAAGGCTTAAATATACAAACAAGCATGAACCCACACAAATGCATGCTACATGCATGCAAACACTTTATGCACACCAGCTATCTACTGTACTGGTGGTTGGCTACGTCAATGACCTCCAGGGGGCAGTATTTCAACAGTAGTAAGTCATTTATGCATGCCCTGCATGCAGCGATAAAACAAGCACGTATCCACACAATCTCACCATACATGCTCATTAAAACAACGCCACCAACAACCACAAGGACATTATGCCCAAAAAATATAGTTTCACACTATACAGTGTCAACCTGCAGAGGGCAGTATTTCACCAATCCTTTAAACAGTAATTATACCAAAGGTCATGCTCCGCTTCAACCCTCTCTGTTTATACTGTAGTATATGTGTGTATTAGGGGGTACCCACTTGAGAAACTTGTTGTTGCAGGTGATGAGCTCTCTCCAGTTGACAAAGATCATCCCCATCTCCTGCTCCGTCAGACGACCAGATTCAGACATGGGCTTGTGAAACACCTGACACACACATGAGGAATATACAGCATGAACAACATGAATGCAGTTAGTGGCATACACACGCACACATACGCATACACACACACACACACACACACACACACACACACACACACATCTAGTACATAATGACACATACACATACACACACACACACACACACACACACATGCTGTGAATCCAGTTAGTACATAGACATCAATGACGTGCGCACACAAATACACATAAACTGTGAATCCAGTTAGTACAGTACATAAAAACATAAATGGCGCACACGCACACACACTTTGGCTAATGCCAGCATCCTAACATGGTAATATTAAAGCAATAGTTCACCTCTTTATGAAAATTTGTTATTCACCCCCTTACCTGGAGTTACATATGTGAGTAAGAGTATTTTGGTCTCAGTGCTTGCATTGTCCTAGTCTAGCAACCCCAATTTACTTTAGCTTAGCATAGGTGCTGGAAAGTAAAGTTGCCAAAGAGTTGCTATCTGGAAACATTACATTCCATTGCCTATGCTAAGCTAAAGCTGAAAAATGGGGTAAAATTGGGAATGCCATACTAGGAAAACGCAAGCACTGAGACCAAAATGCTTTTACCCACATATGTGACTCAAGGTAAGGGGGTGAACAACCAATTTTCATAAAGAGGTGAACTATTCCTTTAAGCCTGTTAATAATCCTTATGCATTATGATAATATGTATTTATTGAGAAAGAGAACTCTCTCTCTCTCCGACACACACACACACACCTCCAGAACCAGCTGCAGATCTTCCACGTATTTCTGCTCAGTCTCGATGAGCTCATGGATGTAGCCCTGCCTCTTCCTCTCCTGAGGGCTCAGAGAGTCCAGACTAGCCAGGTCCGCACACCCTACACACACACACACACACACACACACACACACACATACATACACACACACACACACACACAGCCAAGCCAGTCAGTACATTCCAAATATTTATCGCCACACTTGCATGCATGTACACACCCAAAACAACACCAATTCAGACATACACGCACACGCACACACACAAACACACACACACACACTTAATAAAAAATCAGCAAAGCCAAAAACACACCCTAACCTGAGGAGCAGACTGGAGTGAAAGAAAAGGAGAAAGAGAGTTAGAGCTCTCAGAGCTCAAAGCGCACACACACACACACACACACACACACACACACACACACACACACACACACACACACACACACACACACACACACACACACACACCAAACCAAACACACACACTCTGCAAAGACTAGCTACAGTAAGTTCACAGCAAAGTCTACTGAGGGGTTGAGGAGAGAGGGCCCATGTCGAAGTCCAATACCGTCCAATTCAGTGGAGTCCAGTCTTACCTAGCGGCCCGGCTGTGACCCCTTCCTCCCAGTCCTGGAGCTCCTCTGTCTCACTCTCCCTGTCGCCCTCTTCCTCCTCCTCCTCCTCCTCCTCATCTTCCTCCTCCTCATCCCACAGTCTGAGGAAGAGTAGTCTACTCCCTGCACGTACACTCATCCTGTCTGCTAAACTCCACAAATCTGACCTCTCTTAGCCTAACCTAGCCTTCCCTGAACCCTCTCCTTTCCTCTCCTCCCAGTGTCCGTGCACCTCTCTACTCTCTAACTCCTGCCTTGTCTGTTCACCTCTCAACTCTCCACTTCTCTACCCCTGGAGCGGATCTGAGCTAGACTGAGGGAAATCTGTTATTACCTCAAATACAAGGGGCAGCTGCGAGACAAGAGACTACAGTAGCAGAGATGTAAACACACACTTAAGCCCATACCTGGACTGCTGATTCACCAGCATGTCTAAAACACTGCTAAATAAAAAACTAGCTTCTGTTTTTCTCATCATATACTTTACTTTACTTTTTTTTACTTATTTTTCAGGACATTGCACATTAATGAACATGCATACATGTAAATGTGCCAGATTATAGCACAATGGCTAATTTCCATCTGGTGTCCAAAATAGGCAGGCTAGATGTTTACAAGTAGAGAAAATAAAAAGCGGGGACATACACTTTTACACAAAAACACTGTTAGTAAAAGAAAGAAAAGAAAAGGTACACATACAAAGTTAGTAGGAAAAAAAAAGAAGTCAGCAGCAAATGATAAACTAATGGACTCTCTAAGCATCGGGCTAAACTCATAGCTACAGTATATGATGCACTGGCTTCAGGATAGAAGAAGAGAAAGTGGATGGCAAACATAACACTGACCAATGTATTTCTTTCAAAATGCCTTTAATGTCTATTTGGGTTGATAACTGAAGTTCACAATTTGAAATCAGGTAAATGAAGACTGAAAGTATTGCTCAAATAATTCTTTCTTTAGTGTTTGTCTTTGTCTTTGTCTTTGAACAGCACACACACACACATCCAGACAATTGCATAGGTTTTCCCATCAACTTCACAAAAAAAAAACTTATTTGTTCAAAAAACGGAATTAAAATACACATCAGTGTTATGGATACAAAAACGAAGGCATTCTGTTAAAGAGCAGCATCTTGGGGTACATTCTAAGGTCACTTTGTCAAAAAAATATACACCAGAATGGTATACAAAACCGTATACAGTGCTTTTAAGAAATTAGGCAAAGAATAAAATGGCTTAAAAATGAACTGTGCATACTGTGTAACTGTAAATATATTTTCGCTGACACCTAATCACTTCACCAGGTCACTGACAATTCATTTAAAATCGATAAAGCATGCGTAACAAGGCAAAATATTATTTGGTTCATCATTTTGTTTTTCCATCTTAAAGTATGCTTTTGATATGCAAAAAAAACAACAACAAAAAAAAAAACAGTATGCAAATCTACCTCTCTTCATCTCCCATCTACCACGGAGGCAGCGTCACCTTCATGCAAATAAAATGTTTAAGTGCTGCACGTCCATTTTGTCAAAAATCCCACAGCAAGGTTGACTGGCGCATGCAGTGAGTCTCTACACACACTCTCAACTGCACCTGGTGAAGCCATTGACTCTGGCCTGAGAAGCATCTGGTCTGAAACAGCATCCATCAGCCCAGCATGAGGTGTCTTGTGTGGCCTTTGATATAACTATAAGAAATGAGATCGGATGGGATTCCATTCCAACTTAAAAGGGGGAGACTAGATGCCCCCAGATTTGGAATTAATGATGGACCTGGTTTGGGTCCAGAGAACCAGAGAGCCTTCCAGAGATAGCAGTTATGAAGATGATATAAATGGATTGTTTTCCAGATGAAAAAGATTGGAGGGTGATATTATGAGACCCACAATATTATATCCAGAAAATAACCCCCCAATTATATGTAATATTAACTGAATTACTGCTCTAAATTTTATGAAAAATACTTAAAAGCACCTGCACCTCCCAAATCCCCTTGTGTTTATGTCAAAACTAAATGCATGTTGGATAAATGATGATAAAAATGTTAAGAAGTCAGAGTCAACTCCACAGCAAACCCAGCTAGTGGAAAACGCATCAGAAAGCTTCAATGCAAAAGAGTTAGTGGCTGATTAGCAAAATGCCTTTGAAAATAAGGGTCGGGTTGGGGCACGATGTTGGCCCTTCGGCCCAGAAACGGAGGGGGTGAGTGGGTGGGTGGAGGAGGAAGGGGGGGGGGTGTATCTGACCAGTGAAGGCACTGAGAGCGAGAAGAAGAAGAAGAAGAGGAAGAGGCAAAGGCAGCAGCACTACCACCCTATAGGAAAACAATAGATAGAATAGGGCAGGAGCAGATAGAGAGAGCGATAGTGGGAACGATAGAGACAGAGAGAAAGAGAGAGAGAAAGAGGGAAAAGAAGCGCAAAAAAAGGAAATTACGCATGAGAAGAGACTGGACGGATGGATGGACAAAAGAACAGAAGAAAAAAAAAAAAACATTGATCACTTTGAGCTCCTTTTGATAATACACATACACGTTTGAAATTATAATAATGATAATGATACTGACTCAATCGACCACCACAATGTAAACATAATAATCATCTGTTCATTCTAATACCCTGGCTAGAATAACACTCCACTGTAACCATTAGAAATACCTGTATACCAACAGACATACTGTATGTTGACCTTCACCATACTGAGTAGGAAAATAAGAACGTGACTTTAGCTCAAAAATAAAAATAAACATGATACACTAAAGAACCTCCTACCAATACCAATACTGCTTCTATGCTGTCAATACATGTACTGTATGTACCATTGCATGAAAGGGACACACAAACAGACATAGACAGTGATAAGAGTAGGAGGTGTGTGTGTGTGTGTGTGTGTGTGTGTGTGTGTGTGTGTGTGTGTGTGTGTGTGTGTGCGCGTCTTTGGATGATGATGGGGCAGTCAGTGAGTTCTTACTTACACTGCTGACTGGGGTCTGACTCTGCAGTGGTCATCTTGACGTAGTTGGTGGGGAAGAGCCCCGTGACCCCGTTGATCTCTCCTCTCCACCAGTCCTTGTCGTTCTTGTCCAGCACGTTGATGAGTTGGCTCTTGGAGAAGCTCAGCTCGTCCTGATTGGCTGCTGTGTAGTCGTACATAGCGATGACCTGGCACACTGAGGAGGAAGACGAGACATGGGCATGAGAGAGACAGAAGGACAGAAGAAAGGAAGGAAGAAAGAAAGAAGGAAAGAAATTGTTTTTCTTTATTTCTAATATAATCACCCTTTCCGAAACCAGTCCCTAGAGCCTCCCCTACACACTTTCCCTTCGTTTGCGCGTCCACGTGAAGGGTGAGTGCCATCCGAAAGCAATTTACCGAAGTGGAAGTGGGTTATAAGACCCTTCAGCGTGGAGTCAGCACCGATGCCGACTTTTCGAGGGTGTGTTCTGTTATATACCGCTCGTGATGGAACAGTTCATTCAAATGAACGTCAGGTGGATGAAAACAACGAGATCCATGTTGCGTCAGATCCTTTCACGCCTACTGTAGGGAAGTTCGTCCGAAAGCATCCTGCCCAAATTATACCCTTCCCACTATGAAGGGAACTCGTTTAAGCCACGGAGTTGACTTCCACCGAAGTGATTAGTGGTAGTGATTAGGGACTAGTTTCGGAAATGCCGTATGTCTTCCTGAGTGCATACCCAGAGGGTTTATTCGCGTTATTCACCTGGCGGCCATTTTGACGTAATTTGACGCTTGAAGTGTACGAAAGTACGATAGAGGTGTACGGAAGTAAACCGTTCCACCGAAGTGCCTGCTCTTTTGGGAAACGGTGGAAAGTCTGCCCACGGTATGATTTTTTCCTCTTTGAGGATGTGCATTTCGGCACACAACAGTGAGGCGCCATGACAGCTGGCTGTGTAGCAACGGTGTAGCCGAGTGTACCCCTGAAGTGTACCCCTCAACGTCTTTAGAACGTTCCGGGTGAATAAGGCGAATAGATCATGTTCAGTGTCTCACCTATGGCTGGTGCTGGGGTGGACTTGCCACTGTTGGAGCCCAGGACCTTGACATGGGACGCAGGGAACCAGCCCTTCTGCCTCTTCTTGCCTCGCGCCTGAAACACACAAGAGTGGAACGGCAGAGAAGTGAGAAAAAAAAAAAAAATCTTCAAGCAGGTCTGAAGAATCTAAGCTATTTTTATTTTTATCTGAAGAATCTAAGCTATTTTTATTTTTATCTTTTTAAATGTATTTTCCTTTTCCTGAAAGGAAAATTTGATACTTTTATTCTCTACTATTATATGGGGGATTGCCTTTATAGCCTTTATTGTCAAAAAATGCTATGTGTCCAACTTACAGTGCTATTTAAGTGTGTCATGAACATTATTGAATAAAACCATGGAGGGATGCCATGACCAAAAAACAAACCAACAAAAAAATGGGGCTATTTTTTGGCCCATGCCCAGCCCTGGATCTCACCTGTAGCTCCCCCAGCCACCAGCCGGTGTTGTCCTTGCTGAGCACCACGATGAGCTGGCCCGACGCCAGGGTCAGCTGCTCCGCCCCGCTGCCCGAGTACGGCTTCATCACCTGGGCGATCTCTGAGAGTGGGGACAGTGCACACAGGAAGGAAGGAGTGAGTAGAGTAGGACACAGAGACTGTGTTTGCACATGGAATAATCTGATCAGAGATATTCCAAGGTGCATTCTGTAGAAGAGTATCCAAGGAGATGCATTCATAAACATTCTAATATGACTGAAATGCTTAAATAATCAGATTATTCATGTCCATGTAAACAGGCAGTGTGGAGAGACAGCATAGATGCTATCAACCACATAACCAAATGGTTTATGTCAGTCTGACTGAGGCTGTGTACTGATGTTGTGCATCATACACATTGGCCCAGATTATTTGATTAAATCCAAATTTCCTTGTTAACCCTAAGCCCTGAACCCTCAGTGACGGGTGGTTTTTATTTTGGTAACGTTCTGAGATTTTTGTCATTAGTGATTAGATTACAGCAGAAAATAATATGACTGATTTGTACCTGGCTTCTTCACTCCAAGTTTCCCTGAGAGGCTGGAGGTCTGGTTAAAAGAGTAGAAAAAAATCAAATCAGACAGAGAATCAAATAAACAAGAGTCACTACTATTAGTCTACTAAAGGCACTAGTAAAACCTACACATCCAGCATCTAAAATCAATGAGCAGCAGTAGAAGAGGTATTTACATCGGCCTCTTTGGGCTTGACGTAGTTGAAGGGGAAGAGTCCGTAGCGGTCGCCAATGCAGCCCTTCCACCACTCTCCCTTATTCTCCGTCACCAGGATGGTGTCGTCTGCACTGAACGTCAGGTCACCGGGCTCTGGGCTCTCATAGGTGTACAACGCCACATATACTGGTGTGAAGAGAAACACACGTTGAGCACTGATTTGTAGTGCGAGTTCCTAAAAATGACCAAACTCTTTTCCAAATCTGTGCTTTTTGTTGTACCATTTTGATAATTATGCCTTCAACTGGAACTTTCGGTCAGGTTCAATTAGATTCCATAATACCTCATAATATTCTTATAAGCGTATATTCAAATTATGACAGGAACTTAAGCCATCAAGATTAACAATCTCTCTGCCTGGCATTTCATTGTGAAAAATAACTAGGTACATTTCCCTGTTAACAGACACACTATATCCATAAAGGGAAAGAGAGAGAGAGAGAGAGAGAGAGAGAGAGAGAGAGAGAGAGAGAGAGAGAGAGAGCGAGCATAGATAGAGAGAGACACTACACGTCTCAGACATCCACAGAGAGAGAGAGAGAGGGAGACAGAGACAAAAATAAGGAGAAAAAAAAGAAAGAGAGAGAGAGAGAGAGAGAGAGAGAGAGAGAGAGAGAGAGAGAGAGAAAATAAGGAGAAAACAGAAAGAAAGAAAGAAAGAAAGAAAAAAAGAAAGAAAGAAAGAAAGAAAGAAAGAAAGAAAGAGAGAGAGATAATAATGCATATTCCTAAGAGTGCAGCATACAGTATGAATCATGTGAGCTTCGCTGTGGCCCAGAATCAGATACCAAACTGAAGGACACGTCAGATTAGCATTCATGTGGTGGTGAGCTACAGCAAAACACCTGGATTAGCCGAGCCGAAGACAGATGAGGGGAGATGACAGTGGAGATTAGAGGCATCTCTGTAAACAATCTGAGCTACGGAATGAGGAAGAGTTCTGCTCTGCGGCAGAATGGAAAGTGAAAGGCAGAGAGAGAGAGAGGAATTCCATATCTAGAGCTCAGGGGACAGACACACCCAGGGTGACCTTGAGGGCCTGCTGCAAGGTCATGGGTGTGTAATCTATAGACATCGACTCAGTGGGTTTTAATAAAGTGAATTTCAGAGGGGTTATGAGAGCCGAGTATGAACAGAGTGCTAATGTAGGCTTGGAATGAAGGATTATAAGGCCATTCATTTTGAACAGACTGAAAACAGCTTTACTGCTAATGATAACTGTGTGTGTGTGTGTGTGTGTGTGTGTGTACAGAGAGACAAGTGAGTTCAGTGACACTGCAGTACCTTGCTGCTGAGAACCGTCTGTGGCGTCGGCTCCGTCTGTCCCACTGTTGACAAAACAAGACAGAAATTACCCAGAATTCCAACCGTCAAGGCTTCCCTGATATGAGGGAAATATGATCCATCTTGACAGCAGTGACAGTGTCACCTTGATGGCTAAAAATGTATCGTATTACACTTCCTGGAATTAAATCAATACACAAGAGAGTTCTAAGAATTCTTCTTTCAAACCTACAGACATGGGACAAGTGACTGCATAGCTGCAGTGGTGTGCTCCTTACAGACCTCTCAAAACATCTACGAACACACACACACACACACACACACACACACACACACACACACACACACACACACACACACACACACACACACACACACACACACACACAGACGTGCGCCTAAACACACACTCCACTCCGCATTCCACTCCACTCACGCCACACTCCACTGTTGTTTACTTGGCCATTTAGGATGGA
>JAODXP020000024.1:2215003-2220003 GCA_027497455.2 Sardinella longiceps | reverse complement strand
AGAAAAATAACAATCCACCTGACCACAGATGATGCAAATTAAGACTATTGAAGGGTACAACCAAAGCATTTGAGGAACAAAGGAGGTCATATTCACAGACACTGACAGGGAGTCAGGCAAAGAGACAGACAGACAGACAGATAGGCAGGCAGTTAGACAAAGAAACAGACACCAACAGGCAGACAGACAGACAGACACAGATAAAGACGAAGGGATGAAGACAAAGGGACAGACAGTCAGACAAAGAGACAGACAGACACAAGCAGGCAGACAGACAGATAGGCAGACAGACAGACCGGAAGGCAGACACAAAGAACAGAATGGCAGGCCAAAGGAGGGAAGAGGGCGTCGGGAGAGGGGTTGACCACCACCTTGAGAAGGTAGAAGAGTTTGCTAAGGCAGCGGAGCAGAGCCAGCGGCCCCTCACACAGCCAGCCGTCCCGCACGTCCCCGCACTGCTCCACAAGCCAGCCAGAGAGAGGGCAGAGAGGGCAGAGAGGGGAGAGAGGACACAAGGGGGACACAAGAGGACACAGCGCTAGGGCAGGCAGCCAGGGAGACACAGGGCGACAGGAGAGTGGTGCGTCAGTCAACTCAGCAAAAATGCTGCACTTTACGTAAATTATACATTAGTTTAAGCAGGGTGTGTGTGTGCTTGCACGCATCTGTGTGTGTGTGTGTGTGTGTGTGTGTGTGTGTGTGTGTGTGTGTGTGTGTGTGTGTGTGTGTGTGTGTGGTTTAAGACTAAAGACTCTCTAGTAGAACACATAACATGTATTTATTAATGTATATGAAAGTCTAGCTAAAAATTATGCTATTGCCAGGAACATGTACTGATAAAATAAGCATGTGTGGTTAAATACAGTATTGCAGTTGGGTAGGCTTTACAGATCGGAATTGACACTTTTATCCAATTTACCAACAACGCAGATACTTTTATTAGTCAGCTAGCTGCTGTAGCTCTCCAGAGATTGGAAAGGAAAAGACTGTAAGACTGTACTGAAGGGAGAGGGTGATGAAACTGCCCAAGATCAGAGAGAGAGAGAGAGAGGGAGAGGGAGAGGGAGAGGGAGAGGGAGAGAGAGAGGGAGAGGGAGAGGGAGAGAGAGAGAGAGAGAGAGAGAGAGAGAGATTCTCTGTGTTGTTTGGGTGACTGGCTGGCTGTGATCCTGCCTTACCATGATGTCCTTCTTGTATTGTTCCATGTCCGCAAGCTTGGCAGCCGTCTCTTTCTCCAGGGTCTCCAGTTGTTCTTTCAGCTTTCGACAGGCGAGGTCTTTCTCCGTCACGCTGCCCTGCAGTGTGCTCATGGAGGAAGCTGGACAAAGACACGCGTTCAGACCAGTTAGATGACCCAATACCACTGCCTGACCTCGAGTGACCTTGGATCCACTCAATATAACTGATTTTAAAGACTTGAGAATGAATGAATGACTAAATGAATGAATGAATGAATGAATGAATGACTAAATGAACGAATGAATGAATGAATGAAATCCCTGCCCTGAACCCTCAAAGACTTAACTACAATAAGTCTGCCTGTGATTGGTTGGTTCATTCCAGTTAAGTCCACTCACTCCACTCACATGATTCAGACAGAGAAAAGGGTTGAAATAGTTGACCTCTCTCTCTCTCTCTTTCTTACCTGGCTTGTTGTTGATCCTGATAAGGCGCAGCTTGTCATTCAGCTTCTGCTGTTCAGGAGCCAACTGGGCCAGTTTCCTCTGAAACTCCTGAAAGAGAAAAAAGAGAGAGAGAGATAAACATACTACAGAGAGCAAACCAAACAATTCCCTGGAGACTACATAAGGAGTAGGGTCCCTAGCTACTGTTTGCCAGGGGCCCCAATAGCATTTAAAGGAAAATACCGGCGTGAATTCAAGCACAGCCCTGTTGAAAGAGCTTGCTAAATGCGCTAGTTAGCGAGTGGAACAAAATTATTTGGTAAAGCAAAGACCAAACTCGAACACATAAGCGAACAGGCACTTTACACTGAATGAATGGGACCTGACTGTTAAATCTGAGTAAAATCTGAGGTTACATTGACTCAATGTAAAGTGTTTCGCGTTCGCATTAGGTCTGTGCTGTTCGAAATTCTTTCATTTCATGCGAAATATATTGCTGTTAGAAGGCTCTTGCAGCAGGGCTAAGCTTGAATTCACTCCGGTATTTTCCTTTAAAATGTCTCTGACCACAGCGGCTCTCCCTGATAATACATCCAACACACAGTACTTGCAGAACTATGCAAATACCAGCTTTATTGTGTGCAAAATTAGTGTGCAGGTGAGGTGGAGTGGTAGCTCGCTGACCAAAGGTTGATTCCCGAGCTCCACACTGTGAGTCCATTAGGGTATTCCAAGAAGGCAGTTACAGTAAGGGACAAACCTGGGTAAGTTAAGCTGGAAGTAGTGGTAAACCTCATAATAGAGGAGCCTCGACTCCTTGTTCTCTTAACTAAACAAAGCCTGCAGGCTACTATATTAGCTGGTTTACGACTTCCTCTAGGTTAACTTAGCCAGGCTTATCACTTAATCACCTTCTTGCAATACCCCCCATGCTACTTTAGATGAAAGTGTTTACTAAATATCAGTCCACTTTAACTTTCTACAACACGTCACTTATACCAGAGTGCTATTAATGTAATATTGTTACATAGCACACAAGAGGCTTTTCTGGTGCTGATCAAACCCTGATATAGCACCTGACATGGCCAAGCTGAGACTGACACGGACACCTGCCACCAACAAAACATTGCAACACGTTTTATACGTCATCGATAGGGATGAATGGTAACCATAGCTAAACTTTTCAAAACGTAGCCCTGGCCCTGGTACCTCAGATTCGACTCCCTCAGAGGCCTGTACTATGGAGGGGGTTTAACCTACCAAGATCTAACCCAAGGTTAAATAGCAAGCTCGAACTTGGTCCTGGTACCTCAGACTCGACTCCTTTGGGTGGTCTCCCTCTTACCTCAAACTCTATCTGTAGGGAGTTGATCTCAGTGATGCGTCCATCTCTCTTCTGGTTGACCGTCTCCAGCTCCGCACGGTTGATGGCCTTTCGTCCCTGAGCGTCCCGCAGCCGGTCAGAGATCTGCTTGTGCTTGTTGCCCTAGTAGGGGGGAAGGGGGTCATAGAGTCATTGGGTAATAGGGTTACCAAAGTAACAGTGGAACTCCATATTGTACTATTAAATTGTCATCGAGGAATCAAGGAAAGGAATCAAGAAAATGTATTTGTTACATGCATATGATTACTGGTGTAAAGACAAATGCAGTGAAATTAAGTCGGATGTCAGTCTATTTCTGCAAAGTACAGAAGTGCACAAGAAAAGAAGCTTCACATGATGTAAAGGAGCTACATATGCGATAATGTGATACATATTGTGTTAAAAATGAATCAATTAATTATGTATTCATTAATTGATGGAATGTTAATATGTACATCAAGCATGTGAGGGACATACTGTACATGTTTAATGAGAACAGTAGTGAGCGGGGATCGAACATGAGATGAAATCATAGATTTAGAAAGAGTTAATTTATGTCACTGAGCAGAAATAGCACGCTAATGGAGTCAGAGGGGTGTGATATGGTGGGTCACACTGCGGCTGTGTGAGTGTGTGACCAGGAAGTGACCTAATTGCTGTGTGGTTTGGCATGAGATCACTGGTGTGAATGTGTGTGTGTGTGTGTGTGTGTGTGTGTGTGTGTGTGTGTGTGTGTGTGTGTGTGTGTGTGTGTGAATGTGCGGATATGATGGGAGGTTAAACTGGTGTGAGATTGGAAGTGATATCTTTTTTTGTTATATTAAATGTATGAGATGAAAGGGATAAATCTGGGACATGACTGGACAGTTCTAAGAGCAGTAAAGATTAATTGTGTATATGAATTATTTACAGTACCGAAGTAGCTGAAAACTGTGAGTGAGCTGTGTGTATGTATGTGTGTGTGTGTGTGTGTGTGTGTGTGTGTGTGTGTGTGTGTGTGTGTATGGGCGTACACGTGTGTGAGAGTGTGTGTGTATGGGCACAAACACATGTGTGTGTGAGTGTCAGTGTGTGTGTGTGTGTGTGTGTGTGTGTGTGTGTGTGTGTGTGTGTGTGTGTGGGCACTCACCACAGCCTCCAACTCCATCTCCAGACTCCTCTTCTTGGCGCGGAGGCGGATGACGTCTTCCTGTTCGTCGCTCTTCCTGCTCTGCAGCTCCTGCTTCTTCCTGAGCTCCAACTCCAGCTTCCTCTGACGCTCCAGCTCCTTCTGGGCAGCCTGCACACACACACACACACACACACACACACACACACACACACACACACACACACACACACACAGGCACAGGCACAGGCACAGGCACACAATATAGTAAGCACACACACATGATATAAAATACACAGTACATTATACATTCTCACACATGCCAACATAAAACAAACAAAAAGACAGGCACATCAGTATAGCAGTAGAGACAAACAAGTACAAACACACACACACAAAGAGAATTGCACAAAACTAAATATTTATGTTCCCTGAAATAGCTGTGAAGAGATCAAAATCTGAAACAATGTTCCCAATGCCAATGTTCCAGCTAATCAAAGAGAGAGGGGAAAATGCTGGAGTCATCACTTTGGCTCGGCCGAATAAAACAAACTACTGGAGGAGGCCACTATTTCTATTTATCTTTCTCACACACACACACACACACACACACACACACACACGCACGCCTCTGTATTCTATTTTATGTTTCTCACACACACACACACACACACACGCCTCTGTATTATGTTTTATTTTTCCCAGTGAGTTTGACCTCTTTGGAGCCGCCAGGATTTTCTGCCTTTTGTGTGTATCTTTCGGGGTTAAGCACTAACAGGTCAAAGGTCATGTGAAGGTCACACAAAGGTCAAAATGTCACCTCTTTGCGTTCCAGCTCCTTGAGGCGCTCCTCCTCTCTCTGCCTCTCCATCTCCCGCTGCCTCTCGAGCCTCTGCTCTTCCTC
>JAODXP020000024.1:2202503-2210003 GCA_027497455.2 Sardinella longiceps | reverse complement strand
GCTATCGTAACGCTGACTAGGTGTGGTGACGGCGTGCTTTTATAATAGGACTGGTATGGAAAGCAAACAATCTCTGTGTGAAGAGTTCCACTTGTATTTGCACAGGCTTAGAGGTGTTCCAACACACCCAGAAGAAAACGAGAAGGAGTCCATTGCAGTGTAGAACACCACAGTGCACACACCCACATCTAAAGCGCATTAAACTCTACACACCGAGACGGGACTCTGACTCATCTCTGATCTTTTACAGGCAATCATGCAGCAGTTTTGGGGAAACTCTTACTCAGAATGACATGGAAAGACAGTGACAATAATATGACGAAAGACAAAGGGCTACACATTTCCTCTATATTTAAATTTCCATCAAATTTAAAATACATTTCAAGTTTTACACAATTTGCTGAAATCTGGACATTCATAACCCCTCTACTCAGAATGCTGAAAGACTATGACAATAATATGACAGAATAACACATATTAAATTTAAAATAACACATAAAAATTTCCGGACAGGAAATCTGGACATGCATATCCCCTGCATGTTTTTTAATAAATAAATGAATAATCAAACAAACCACATACTTCATGCTCTTACAACAGAGGACACAACCCCCCCCCATAATATTGCTGCAGTACTATTCCTTACCCCCAGAGAGTGGCATTGGCTGCAGGAGGCCCACAGTGCCGTTGGGCAGGGCTGGGGTGCTGATGGTGGGCATCATGGGCATGCCCATCCCTGTGGGCCCCATGGGGGTGATGCCTGGCATGGGGCCCAGAGAGGTCATGGGCACCCCCATAGACATGGGAGTCAGCATAGGGGTCATCATAGTGGGGCCCTGCATTGAGCCCATTCCTGCAATAATACAGACCATTACAGGGTACTCTATTAAACATACACACACACACACACACACACACACACACACACACACACACACACACAGTCAGCAATGGAGCCCATTCCTGCAATGAAGACCATTACAGGGTTAATTATACAAACACACACACACACACACACACACACACACACACACACACACACACACACACACACACACACACACACACACACGTACAGTGCGTGCACGCACGCCACAAATAAATACACCAACAATAAAGTTGAGCTGGACATATTCAAACAAGACAAAAACTAAGCCAAGCCAAACCAAACCAAACATCTTATATTAACTATTAACCCTAATGGCAGGTTTAACATGACACCACAAATATTAAATAAAATGAATAACTATTTACTTTAAGCACATTTTAAGCCTCCCACGTTGCAATTACAATGAGTCTAATATATATAGCCTGGTCGTAACCAGACCCTCAGTTTACGCTTCTTTTTGTACGAGGGTCTGGGATATCAATTTCTTGCTGAAGATGTTTAAATTTTGAAAAGATTGATCATCCCTTGACTGATAGCCTATCGTATTATTGCGCTGCATTCTTAAAAGTCACTGATTGGACTGGCCAGGATGCATCTGATGCAAATGGCCGGAATCCCAGAGGGAGTACTGGGGGGAAATGAAATTGAGTGGAATTACAGGAAGGCAATGGCCAGACTACATTTTCACGGGACTTGTTGTTATTATCTGCACCTACATACTTTTTTACTTGTTTTTTTTTAAGATATTTATTCGATAGGACAGTCGAGAGTGTGACAAGAAATGAGTGGGAGAGAGAGAAGGGTATGGATCGGGATACGACCTCGGGTCGGAATCAAACCCGGGTCCCCGGATTTGCGGTATGACGCACACTAGCTCACTGAGCTATGCCGCCCCCTGCATTGACATACTTTTTGCAAAATTTTAAAACAGAGCCCAGACGAAGTACTTCAAAAAAAAAAAAAAAAAATCAAACATGGAGATGCCATATCAGTATCTGGTTACATACAGTACTCCTTCCCCTGATATTCTGCACGCGTTTCCCTGCCCTCCTGACGACTTTGAGGGGTGAAACAGGAGCCCGTGGCCCTCATTAGGCAGAGTGGAGGGCCCACTGTCCTGTATAATTCGCCATCTGTCCACCCTCCTGCCCCGCCGAGAGCACAGAGAGCGCAGAGAGCACAGAGAGAGAGAGAGAGAGAGAGAGAGAGAGAGAGAGAGAGAGAGAGAGAGAGAGAGAGAGAGAGAGAGAGAGAGAGAGAGAGAGAGAGAGAAAGAGAGAGAGAGGCCATGCCCTGCCTGCTGTTTCATACCTCCACAGAGAGGGGGCGCTATACTAGGCCAATGATGCAGTCTGGTGGTCTGTCTACAGATTCACATCTGATATCCAACCCTCTGAACTTAATCATTGGCTAATACTGTGTGTCTTATTCACCTTATTCCATGGGTAAACATGGGCGCTGCCATGCCGATTGTCTTTCAACATCTGGTCTGGCATTGACTTAGCATTGACTTAGCGTTGTGAAATTTGAAGTTTTAACGGTCTGATAAAAGTGGTCTTACTATGAAGTTGTGCTCACTATATCAATCATGTTAGTACAGTTCGTCACCAGATAAAAAAGTATGTATTCAGCACTAAAAACGGTGTTTCAACAGCTACAATAATGAGTTTTGTGATGGTGGTATTTCATGAAAATTACGTTGATGTGAATGGGAGGCAGGTGGCTAACGGAAGTTCCAAGACAATCAGAGGACAAAAGCGGAAGAAAAAAAAAAGACAAAAAGGGACGGGGCTGCATAAGGTGAATATATATTTCTACAGAGCATCCCTGCCAACAGTAATGATTAAATTTAGATATGCACATATCGGATCATATCACATAGCAGTAAACCTAGAACCATGGTGAGTTAATGAACATCTGCTGTCTTACAGAGGTGAGATTGTGTGTGTGTATGCGTGGGAAGGGTTGAGGGCGAGAGAGAGAAAGAGGGACAGAGAAAGAGGGGGGGAGAGGAGAGAGAGTAGAGTATTGTCCATGTAGTGTATGGAGTGCGTGTATCCATGTGCGTGTATGTGTATGTACGTGTATGTGTGTGTGTGTGTGTGTGTGTGTGTGTGTGTGTGTGTGTGTGGTCTTACCCATGCGTGTGGGGTTGAGAGAGGGGGCTGGTACTGGGGGCTGTTTCATGATGATGGGCAGGGCAGTGGGCAGATTCTGACCCTGCAGTTTCAGCTTGATGAGCTTCATGGCGATGGAGAACTCCAGCCGGTCCATCTTCCCATCCTTATTCATGTCCGCCAGAGCCCTGAGCCAATCAGAACCACACAAGTCACACACAAATACCAATACCACACTTCGACCCAATCCCAATGTCATCCCTAACCCTGGACCCTTGAAGACTGAAAGGGGACATAGAATGGCTAAATGGAGTATTGTACCTTGTTATCTGACGTTAAAGGTATAATCCGGAGTGAATTAACACGTAGCCCTGCTGTTTTATACTGCTAAGCGCTACTGAAAGCCACCTCAATGATCAAATTTTGTGCATCGTAGACCGAGTTTGCGAAACGACAACTAACACTAACTGAATGAGGCATGTTAAAAAACGAAACCTAATCGATTTGCTTTCGTTTTGAAATGCCCCCTTCTGTTAACGTTAGCTGCCGTTTCGCTATCTCAGTCTGCCTTGCATGAAATCCAGTGATTGAGGTGGCTGTCAATAGCGCTTGGCACTATAAAACAGCAGGACTACGTGTTGATTCACGCCGGATTTTTCCTTTAAGGAAAAATCTGCTATTAATCCGTTTATGTCCCTGTTCTGTGAGGCTATTGAGTGCTATTGATAGGTATCAGAATGGTAGCGTTTGGTACCACATAGCCCAAATATGTGATCTTGCAGCTAACAGATGCCAGCACATGAAAACAAAAGTTAGCATTGGCTGCCGTTACGCCATTTGGTCTCTGTTGCAGGAAGTTTGGTGACTCTCATAAATATCGACAGCTATGTGAAAACAACAGGACAACAGTTTGATTCACTCCAGATAACTCCTTTAAAATAGGAGTTAAGTCAAAGACGGTTCTTTCATTAGGGTTCAAAGCTTAGGGCTTTAAGGAAAAACAGTCAATCGATCCATATCCCTGTTCTTTGAGGCTACCGAAGGCTATCGATATAGGTATCAGAACAGCAGTGTTTGATACAACTTAGCACAAATATGTGAACTTGCAGCCAAGCTACTAAAAGCTAAAAAAGCTTTCTTGCCTTCATCAGTTAGTGTTGGCTGCCATTTTGCTATTTAGTCTGTCCATTTGCTTATTGCCCTATATTTGGTTACACTCATAGCTATCGACAGCACTTAGCAATGTAAAACAACCAGGCTACAGGTTGATTCATTCCAGATCATTCCTTTAAGTAGGACTAATGTAATTCAGCCAGCCAATCATACACTCATACAGCAGGTCATGCATTATGTAAAATAACACCACAATAAACTTGATGACAGCACTGTTTCACCATACATATCTCTATCAAGAGAACAGAGATTTGACAGATGTAGAAACAAAAAACAATGGAACAAGGAAACCAATGATGCTGAACATTATCTACAGTGTTCATCTCATGGTTGAGAGCCAGAAAATGCAGTCTGTCAAAGCGATAGGTTCTTTTGAAGCTTTGAAGCAAGTACACACAATAGGCTGCATTTCTCGCCGTAGTGTAAAGTTATATTATGAAGGAAAATGTCAAAAGATCCCCTTTTATTCTGCAATCAATTAATGGCAGCAACTGATAGTAAACAGCTGTTTCTAAATGAACTACAGAGAGAGGAAAAAAAGATTGAGACATCACTACTCATTATCATGTTCCTGACACGCATTTTCACACAAACAAACATAACAGTAATCCTTTTCATCAGCTCAACACATGTTCTAAAAGGTCAATGCAATTTATTTGTACAAATCCCTACATGAAACAGTCCTGTCTCTACACCAACCCTAACTTACTACCCCCACCATTTTATGGTGCCCCAAGTGAACAATGAAAAGACGTGAATGAAGCAAGCACTCCAGAGTTTTGTTTTACTTTTTTAATCGCCTCACAGACGTTTTGGGCTATTTAGATAGAGATATGGCGATTTCACCTCTGGTGAAACCTCTGCTTGCTTCATTCACGTCTTTTCATATTACTGGATTCTTTATCCAGAAAATTGAAGCACCCAGTTTAAGTAACGTGGAGTGTTGAGCACGCTTCCTTATTTCAAGTCCTGTTTCCACCCCAACCTCAACACATAACCACCCCCCCCACACACACACACACACACACACACACACACACTTTATGGTGCCCCAAGTGAACAAGCCATGACTCACCAGATGTCGGCCAGTACCGCGGAGGGCAGGCCCGACTGCAGGAAGAACTTGCGGGCCTGGTCCCCTGTGGAGAACAACACAACAGCCTGTGAGTTATGAACCAGAGTAACGGCCCCTCTGAAGCTCCTTTCCCAAACAACCAGACCCAGAGGAGCAGGGCTGAGACCAGCTTCATGCACTACTGTATGCCTGTTCCCACTGAACCATAAACACACACACACACACACACACACACACACACACACACACACCTAAACTCAACCTAGAGCAGGACTAGCTGTACAGTATTGTCACAGATTACACCAACATATATGGACAAAACAGAGATATAAATCATGTGTACTGTTTACATTTACAGGACTGAATTAGCCTATCATTTGCTAAATGTTACTTAAATTTTAACTCGTTATTCTCTTCATTCATATCTATCAATCTCAGTAGCATTCAGGTCAGAAAATGCAGAACATACTGTATTACAGAAATCAGCACAGATATCTGACTGGTCCCATATCTACGGGCCATAATATGACTAATGTGACTGGCACTAGCAGTGGGGGAGAGAGATGCATGATGGGATACCTGAGATGTATCCAAGGGAGGGGAAAAGGGTGTCAAACTGCTTGTCATGTTTCTCCCTCTCCTCAGGAGTGATGGCCCACATGTTACGAGCACCTAAAGAAACAGAGGGGAGAAAAAAAGAGAGAGAGAGAGAGAGAGAGAGAGAGAGAGGGAGAGACAGAGAATCTTTACTCAGTATACTTTAACACTAAGGTCCCATTACTGTTCCATGCCATTAAACATGCATTAGAGAGTGAATAATGTTGTGTTTCAGCTCCACTGGTCTCAGTGTTGCCTATAGGAGTACCAAAGTGCAAAGTACTAAAGCTTTGTCTGATGTGATAAGTAGGTGTTGGCATCGGTATGTGGGGAAAAAAAACAGCTTTAATGTTCTGTGTATTATGAGTCGGTCTGCAATAAAACGCACTGTCAGCACTTCACTAGCTGCAGTATATGCTGCATACAAATATGTTAAAGCAAGGATATAATAAAGCTAGAAGTTGAAATTGTTTCCTTGGGCTGTATGGTAGATGTACAAGATAATAACATGGCCAAAGCCGGATAATTTAATTATCTTTACAAAGGGTTTTACCACAGGACAGGCATGAAGAAATGAAGTCTTTGAAATCACTACTTGCATTAGGTCTAGCAAGCGGACTATAAAAATCCTACATTTCTTCAAATGAGCATGGAGACTCCACATCCTCGATTTGCATTTCAAAACCAAAATAGATCCCATATATCAACCAGAAACCCGACACGGAGGCACAGCTCGATAAATTATATCTGCTGAATTGCACACAATTGTGACCTTGATGTGAGAAGATTGTAGGCTTTAAATCTTCTGAGGCCATACAACAGTTAAAGCTACTGGCAGGAAGGCTTGTGAGAAGTGACATAATGTGGTCTCTCCACAATCTGGGACTCACTCTTGTTGTTGTTGTTTATTTTGACACTGCCAAAACAGTACAAAAGACTTGGACGGCAAAAAGCCCTTGGCTCAGAGGACGGTCTAGTCTATTTCATGATGAGCAACTGAGACAACAGATTTCACAGCCTATTTGAGCAGTCCTATAAAAGGCTAGGCTTGATGTCATTGTCCACATATGGCGCACTAAAAGCGCAAAAACAATTCATATAATGCCTGCGAAAGTGCCATTGTTTTTCTACAAAACCCCTAAACCTGATGACTATAAATGTGATTATCTAATCACTGTCCTAAGAGTTTGCCTTGAGCAGCATAAGCTTCACAATTCCTCTTTGCGATCTTAGTTATCAGAGGACAAATAAATAATACGGGCGCCATCAAGAACAGAGAGAGCACAAAAGATACCGCTAAAAAAAGGCTGTCTGTTTTAGTCCTCATCTTCACCTACATGAATTCATTAAGGCAAGCTCAATAATCCATTCATGCTCGTAACATATCTTATAAAAAAAAAGACATATCTTCAACCCAACAACATATTTGATAGACAAAAATATTATTTAGCGGCCCAACAACATATTTGATATACAAAAATACTATTTAGCTGTCCAACAACAGGTTGGATTATTTCTGGTGAAAGACAAGCTGATATTCACACCCACACTTGCTTAGGCAAGGCAATACGACACATACAACAAAACACACAAAAAAAGACCAACCATGCAGTGTATGTGTGGACCTAAAGCAACACATATTCTGCCAC
>JAODXP020000024.1:2175003-2200003 GCA_027497455.2 Sardinella longiceps | reverse complement strand
TAGAAATGAAAGTAAGTTGTTGGGTAGGATTTCTCCTTTAATTCAGTGGATTTACTGACAATATTTTCAAAAAATCATATCTAAATAACGAGACTCAGCAACAACACCAAATTTTGGATAGGTGTTCCTCAGATACTGAATGACTCATAGTAAAATTTAAAAAAATCTTGCTAACTGTCCACGTGGTGAAATGAGAGGATGAATATGGCCTTTGTAAAAATCATACCTGTTTTTAAAAAAATGCTCTGACAGTATGATAACAATATCAACTCATTTATAAAGCCAGGAGGATTGGATAGACCTACAAAATCTTTGGGTATTTTGTCTTCCTCATCTGATACACAGTGGATGGGCTAAAGGACATAACAAAATGACTGTCAGCAGCAGTTTGGTAAGAAATGTAGGATTATTAAATGCTGGATTATAATGAGCTCTCTTTGAATTATCTTATCCAAGTTCTAATCTACACAAATGACCAACTGGATATGAGCCTGACCATACAATGTATCTGAGAAATGTATCTGAAAGATACCCAGGCCTCTGTTTCCCAAAAGCATATTTGCTAACCAGTTAGCTTGGTTAGTTGGCAATGGGAAAATGCACTGGAACCAAGGAAGCTGCTAACTTAGTCAGCAACTATGCTTCTGGAAAACGGACCCCAGGACGTCAGTAAACCAGTTTAGCAGCCCCTGCCCTGCCTCCACCACAGCCTGACACAGCAGACCCAGCCTGCGCTCCTAACACCCCCCTCCAAAAAAATGCAAAGCTTTGTGGAGTCAAGGAACAAAGTCATGAGATTTGTCAGCAGGGTAGATGGTTATCTTACTGCTTAAAAAGGAAAGAGTTTTCGCAAGCCCATGCCGTAAGAGGTGAAAAATGTTGCTGTGACAGACAGGCTGCATGTGTGGGAGCCGGTCTTACCAACTGGTCTGTCAGACTCAAAAATTCTAGTCTACTCCTCATTCCTGGAATCTGTGGGAGGAATTCTGGGATATTACACTTGTGACATCACAGGAAGTGAGTGGGCGTTCTTTTTACCTAATGATTTTAGGTTAACCTTATAAATGTTTACGCTGGGTATATTGTACAGACAAAGAAAGGGCAGATTTTCTTAAAAAAAAGAAAAGAAAGAAAGAAAGAAAGAAAAAGAAAGAAACAGGACAACTAAATCTTTTCTGAGATCTTGTCCTTTTTAGGTGAAAGATGTGATAAAGATAACCGATAGCCAAACGCACTGAGAAATATCTAGCTTACTTCCTGGAAGAATTGGAACTTTACAACCCATCTGCACTGAGCTTGCTTACCTTTCCCATTGCATAATCTACAGCCTACCATCTGCCAGGGGTAGCACTAATGGGAGTGCCCTATTTAGAGTGTCATCTTTCACCTTCCGTTCACCTGTATCACCTGTATTACATGCACGCAGTGAGAGAGACAGAGCGCTAACCTGTGCATTTAACTAGCAAACAGTGAGTGAGTGAGTGTGTGTGAGAGAGAGAAGGAGTAGTAGTGTTCCTGTTGTGCGCTCAGCTGTTTCCTGCCACACCCAGTGGGTGGTGCACAGTCAGTGCAGCAGCTGTATATGAGCTGGAATCACAGAGAGAGAGACAGTGTGCTCACACATCGTACAAAATTCTGAGAGGGCATTTGTGTACACACACACACCTGTATTTATACACACACAGTGTATGGTGATTGAGAACTACCAAACTCTGGTAGATTGCACACGCGCACACACACACACCCACACACTCAGTATGGTGTCTACAGAGAGCTCCTGGACTCTGTGAGCTGATGGAGGGATATGATGCCCTCTCTCAGCAAGCTCTTGAGCTCCTAGTGTCTGTGGAAGCTCCAGCAAAGCCATCTGCTCCATAAAGCCATGCTGCGGCCCACCATTGAGTGCCATGTGACTGTTTGCTTAATGACCGAGTCAGGCACAATCATATGATCCATCATTTCAGCAAGGAAACAAAAACAAGCATCAATAGGACCAGACGAAGAGGACAAAATCTAATTAGAGTGTGTGTGTGTGTGTGTGTGTGTGTGTGTGTGTGTGTGTGTGTCATCAACAGAGCTGAGCAAACATGAATGATCATTTGGCACAATTTAAAGGGAGTGTTCAGTGTCCAAAAAAACAAGGATAAAGGACACAGTGACAATATAGTAGGGACACAGCACAAACTATAACAGGCTTTTTACAAAAAGTGTTAAACCTACATTCATAAAAATCAATATTATACTAATAATGATTTATTCTCAAAGCAGCCACTGAAATCCTCAGATGCAAAACAGATGGGCACATGGCACTTTTCCAACAGGTCAGTGATGGATAAGGATAGTGCCCTATTGCCTAGGTAGGGACAGGTAAGGACTTAAGTGCCATTTTGCCTAGATAGGGATAGGGGACTGGCACAGCCTTTTCATGTGCTGCTGCCTAGAGACCACCCTTTCCTAGGGCTCGGCAATTAATTGAAAAATAAATCAAACCGCCAAATCTAACCTTTAATAGACGGTGATCAAGCACATAATTATTGATGGGTCATTTATTACTGCTGTTGTTTCTTCCACTGCTTATGTACTGTTCCTTGAAAGGACAATGCCACATGTGTTGTCATACAATTCTGCCCAGTTCAGTCCAGCCCTAATTGTCAAAAAAAATTGATATTGGACAATATGGTAAAATCTATCGTTTTTGCCACATCAACACTGGATAAGTCAAAGTCAAAGACTTATCTGCCACGACAATTTGCCTCCACTCTAAACAATGAAACTGCTTCCAGTGTAGCCCTTGCCCCATCCTTCTCCAAACAGGCCTGGAGCTGGCGCTGGCGTGATGGGCATGGTGGACAAACAGAGTGTCCCCGTTTCCAGGAAATCCTTCTGGGGTGCCAGGCTGTGAGCCATCCTCCTCTTTTTAAAAGCCACCCATTTGCATGCCGTTTGCATTCAGCTTGGCTGCATGGAGATTCGAGGCCTCTGCCTGCACATCCAGGCCTGCGCTCCAGAGGTGTCCATTCACCGGCACAGCTTCTGTGCCCAACTTACGGCCACCGCACACCGGTTTCGACACAGTGCTGTGCACTCTGCTTCCAACATTCTATTCCATTGTTTTCAATGCAACCCCGCACACCAGCACCAAACCCTTCCGCCGTCGATTGTGAATTACGATTGAAGTCTATTTTGTCGAAGCCGTCCATTGACATCCATTGTTATTTCTCATGCTACGGGGCTAGGTTCGTTGCGAAATTGTCAGATTCGAAAGTGCTCCGCAATGCTGTTGAAACCGGTGTGCGGCCGGCTTTAAGGGGGGCAGAGCAAGGGGCACAACACTTACAGCACCCAAAAAAGTGCTTAGTGCAGGCTGAAATGCATGGAGCTAAGCACTTTTTTGTACTTAAGCCCCTGGGAGAATATGGATCTTACAGCGGAGTAGTTCATCAGACAGCACCTCTCAATGTGAGACAGAATCTGACAGGACAGTCATGGCTGTGATGCACTGGTAAATTATACAGTAGACTGATCTGAACAGAGAAAAGCCTGAACTAGCATAAATAAATACTGTACAAAAAAAAACAAAAACAAAAACAAAGCCTAGTCGGTAGATGGATGGAACCTTTCACTGAAGAAATCACCACCACAGACAAAGAATTGGTAAACCGAGCTCCATAGTAAGCATCCACAGCAAAGCTGAGTGTATACAAACACATCCTCTGAGTACCGTATACCCACCCCAGACAGCAGTGGAGAGCTTCTGCTATGTAAACACATGTCAATGCCATTATGGCTCTAGAGACACAACTGACGTTGCATTCTAAACAATAGGCTTACAGCTTCTCCTTCTGCCACTGGCGTACCCGAGCCCATACGTAAGCGGAAAGGTTTCTCGACTTGTGGGCAGCAAGTAGGCCTAGACCACATCCTAATTGACTGACAAAGAGGTTAAGGGGAAAAATCTTTTCTTCTTCCCTTCTTCCACCAGTCACTCACTCTGGAACACAAGTCTGAATATAACCTGATGCAGGGTTAATGTATGACGTGTAATGATGACATGTAATGATTGAGCCCCTATGACCTAAAGGTAAAGTACACTTAATTGGTAAGTGGCAGAAACTCACTATTTCTCACTAGCAATACTCGTAATGAATTACAGTTAGCCTATATGAACATGACTAACTTCATTATTTAACCAAATATTCTATTTCATTTGGAGTTTGTGAAAACATCTCCTTGGATACTTTTCAATGGAATGCACCTTGGAATCCCTAAAATCAGATTATTCATGCATGTTCATGTAACCACAATGACAGACTCACAATGTAAGGTTCAAAAATCAAACCTGGGTCGCTCGATTGTCACTCAAGCTATTCCATGACCATGACCTTTCACCCTAGGGGCCACTTTCTGCTCCACTGACAGCTCAATAAGGGGCATTGCGCAACAGCCTGCCTCTTGCTGAAGCATGTTGTCATAAGCAACAAGAAGTGGTACCATCTTTAATGTTCATGGTGTAAGGTCACGAGAAAGACAGATAAACAAACATGTCTTTCCAAGTAGCAAAGGTAATGTACTGTGCAGTTGTAGTGTATGGTTCAGGTCAAACCAACCCATAACATTGTGGGGGGAAAAGTGCAAAACAAACCACCAAAAGACCCGAGTTAGCATTGCTAGCAAGCCTTTATCAGCGCTAATTTATGGCACTGATTACTACACTGCATGTTTGTGTACAAGTTTAGCTGTTGATCTCCACGACAATGATTCTAGTGATATTTTTGCATGCCTTTTTAAACAGTTTTCATTGTGGTTTTTGATTGTAACCTCCTCTTAAAACAATACTTAAGCTACATGAAATATTTCCTCACACTTTTTCTCACAAATTCATTTACATGATCTTGTGTAGGACACCTGTTATCTTCACTGGTGGTCAGTTTGGCTATGCATCATATATTTTCCATGCTGCCTGATCTGTCCACTCATAAGATTAGCTTTGGCTATGCATCATATATTTCCATGCTGCCTGATCTGATCTCATAAGATTAGCCTACTGTATGTTTACAGAGCTGGTCAGGTTTTTAGATCTCTGTTAGGGGCTTGGAAAGCACCATAGAATCCAGTAGCTGCACAAACAGCCTTGGCCAGCCAAAGACAACAGGTCTAGAGGTAGGCTATATTGTTATGAAATCAATATTTTAGGAAAAACGTCAATGGTTAGGCCTAGTCGATTGTCTGGCCTAGCATAGCAGAAAGCTTAGTCATTTCTGGTGTGAGAGACAAGAATGACGTGAGGCAGGCTACAATTGGTAAATTTAGATTATGAGGTCATTATTAGGCGTGTTCCTGCACCGCCACCTTCCAGTGGCCCTGCCAGTCAGCCAGCCAGCCAGCCAGGCGGCGAAACCACCACAAAGGGCAGCCCAGACGACCGAGATCTGAGCGGGCCGTGGAGAGCTGAAAAAAGCTGAGCTGGGTCGAACGCAGACAAACAGGAAGCACAGAAGGCACAAACAATGTGGCTCTCTTGCTTTCACACACACACACACACACACACACACACACACACACACACACACACACACACACACACACACACACACACACACACACACACACACAGCCCACATTTGCCCCGCCAGTACCCTGGGCCAATGGCAAAGGCAGTGGCAGGAGAGGGTGGCAGAGAGGCTCGGATAGCTAATGCTCCTGGAGCAGGGTAGCTTGCTAGCTGGAGCTGTGCTGTGGAATCATAACTCACTCCTTCACTACTCCACCTTCAGAATCAGGATCACATTTATTGGCCAAGTATATTAACACAAGCTTTCTATACACTTAATAATAGACCTATAGTAGTATACTGTACAAGTAGTCATATACTGTAGGATAGTATACAAATACTGTCCAATTAGTGGACATATAATATAGACATAGACTATACTATTAAGGCTCCAATATACATAAAAACCAAACAGAAAGGCAACTGAGAGCAGAGATATGCTGATCACATCCATAGCCACTGAGCTAATTACACTCATCACTCGCCTATCCTAAGGTTTCAGCCTTATGTAAGGAAGTTTTACCATGCCCCTGTTGTTCCTTGGTGGAGGAAGAGCTAGCCTAGTCGTCTATGCTTTTCATTTTTGTTGTGTGAATTGTGAACACTCTTTGACTTATTTGTGTCTGTGCCGTTTCCTGCACTGTGCTTCCTTAAGACCTGACAAGGACACAGGGACACCAGACCTGTCTGTAAATTATGCCCCAGGAATGCAGGCTGTTTTTAGTTGAAGACCAGTTCCTTATACCCGGAAGCGGAGGTGTCCTTCACTGGACTCAGTGGAGCATTGAAGAACACTCAATAGGAAACATTAAGCAAAGTGAGAGGGCCTTGAAGGTCTCGTCTCCTGACAAACTGAAAATAGCATGGACTAATTTCTCATAGACTTCTGTCCACATGCCTCTCAAACATTTATGCAAGCACATCTATAACGCTTGTAGGCCTACAACTTGACACAACAAAGAGAAAACCAAGAATAGAACATAAGGGCTTGCACGGGTTGTCTAACCTTTGTTTAACCTTTTAAGGTTATGCAAGTCAGGTCATATCAAATGGAAACCAAAGGGCAATTTATACTGGACAGCTTTACAAAATGCAACACCAAGCTGATGAGTCCTTCTCAGCTGACATGCAGCTGAAGGATAGCACAAGCTTTGAACAGGAGAGGAGGGCGGAGGGTTTCAGTGCTGATTCACTGTCTGGTGCAGCAGCAACCAGGGGCAGAGTTTCTCCCTGTATGTCCGCCTGTCAGAGGCTAGGACACACTCCTAGTCCCGATAAAGCTCCGGAGCCACTCAAACAGACAGCCTTGGCCGCCTGCCAGAGGCTCTGGTGGTCACTGGGGTCACTGTGACATGATGGCGAGTTCCATCTACTGTACGAGCATAGAGAGTTCTAGTTCTAGAAGAGAGGCGGGATTCTGACCTCGAATCAACAACGCAGACAGAACAGAGATACGGATGCAAAGAAATTGTGACCGCTTTTCATTCTGGAATGCACCTCTCAAAACAAACCAAAATGGAACATGGCAGATTTTCTAGCACAAAGTAGTGGATCAATCATCTTTACACCTAACTTAGCTACAGACTGATAACGCATCCTACCTTACTGATATGGAAAGCGATGGCGACCTAAAAACAGAGGCTCTAACGTTAATGACAGGAGTTACAAAACTGACTCATAAACGCCACGAACATTTCCAGGACACTGATATGATGTGCAGTAGCCTACTGCTGATTTGTTAGTGGAGTTATTGATGAGAGAGAGAGTTAGCCTACATTCCAGGGTGACTCAAGCCAGTGTAACAAGTTTGCAACTTGCTAAGCGAGTTCGGGGGGCAGTTTTATGATACGATCTCTGTTGACTAACGTTATTATACATTTAAAATAATTTGTAGATTAGTTCAGTGGAGAATTCAATTGATTTATTCTAGGATAATCATGACTTGACCTACTCAACTTCGATTCCAACGTTAGATTGGTAATGTAGGCTTTGAAGTATCACAAACGTTACCATTCGGACGCATATCACGAAAGTTCTGTACAAACAATCTGATCAAGCAAATATAATGTAGGCTTTCCATAACAGCCCAAATACAAGCACGCAACATTGTATGGTCTTCTGCACATTAGTTAACGTTAGCCAAGTCAAAGCAGTGTGGTAGGCGATACTTACTTTTAACAACAGCCGAAAAAGACATAAAAGAGCTGCTAAATGCTTCCGAAAGGTTTCCGTTTAAACGACCATTTCCTCCGCCAGAATCTCCAGTGATCATAAAGTGAATATACAATCCAGAGAGAAATGTTTCGGGCGGAATATGATGGATTTCCAACTGTACCTGTTGCTGATAGCTCTGTCACAAAAACAACATGGCTGACTATTCGGCAGTCTCCAGCCTGCCCTGGACTGAAATCCAACACTTCGTAATGGGAGGGGAGACAGCTGTTTGGGGAGCTTGGTAAGTAAGTAGACACTGCCCTCTCTCTTTCTCCAAGGGCAAAAAAAAAACCTTCTTTGCTAAAAAGTTTGTTCTCATGTTTGCCGAGAATAGTAGTAACACGTCAATACATCCCTGACATTTCACGACTTTGTTCCATTCATCCAAATAAATAAATAGATAAATAAATAGACAAATTAAAGTATCATCACTGCATGGAAATAAAAGGCAAAGTTATGATTTTTTTTTTGGAACCATAAGGCAAACGACATACAAAGATACTTTAGAACACTCTGATTTAGTCAAGTAAAAAGGCAAGAAAGGATTTGTTAGATAATATTGATTTATTAATAATTCATAATAAAAAAAAGATGTGAATAATTTGTCCTGGAATAACAATTCCAAAATTGCACACAAGGTGGCACCATACGTCGTCAAATGGTTTCCAATGAATGAGGCGAGACCTCCTCGAATAGATGTCAGGAAGCCCACATATCAGCTGAGAGAGAAAACAAATTTCCAGCGGTACCCTGAGTGCATGGGGCAGTGAGATCTGAGCGCGCCGTCCACGTTGACCTCACCAGATCCAAATAGTCGTAAGTAGGCATAGTCAGTTTTCTTTATGTTGCGATAAGGATAACGAAAGAGTCCTTGCACTGTTTAATGTTATATGTGTGATGAAGAAAAGCTCCTTGGCTGCCTTTTGATTTGCGGCTAACCTGCCAGCTAGCTCTTAGCTCGTGTTACATTGCGAGGTTAGCCTGAAAGCTAGCATGCTCACTGTCATTCAGGACCCACGATCGACAGCTCCAGTGCTGATTCTGCTTTAGGTTAACAACTGGAGCACATCAAGTGATGTTTATTTTGGGATTTGGAAGTCCAGCCACTCTGTATCAATCTAGTTTATATACCATTATTTGGCATTAGATTAGATAAATTGTACCATTTGGCAAGCGCATGCCGTCGTGTGTTTGTCGTTAACCATTGCATGTAACGTTAAATGGTTGGGAATTGATAGCTAACGTTTGACATACAGTAAATCATATAGCTTACGTGAACGTAACCTTACCAAGGTAGTACCAAACTATGTTCATTGTTTTGTTCCTGCTAAATGTTGGTGTCCTTAACAATAACGTTAACATTGTAGCAGAGCTGTTTTCATTGCATGGTTTCATTGGTCATCAACATTAACATCAATGTATTTCAAGTCAAGTTTACAGTTCATCAGTTTCATGCAGGCTACTACTGTACCTACTAATGAAACATGGTAGTTAAAACGCATAAACTTCACTGTAGATAACCCACATTACCTGTAATTACTTTGACTCAAACGATTTAGTAGAAATATGATGTGGCAACTCGTGTGTTGGATCAAAGAGAACATAAATGCAGCATTGATCAACAATTCATCATCAGTAACGTAAGGCTATTTATTTATCTATTTGAGTGGCCTTTTGGTTGATAAATGCGCTATACAAATAGTACGTACTTACTTACTATTTGATCAATATGCGTATTCTCAGGTTGTTCTAATATAGATAATGGTAAGAATGACATAACATAAGGGATTCTCAACTTCAACTTCATCATGCTACTCATATCAAGTTTGTACTTCTTAGCAGTGCAATTCATGCCACTTCATGAATGTGAAGCCGCCACCCCCTCACCCCCCCTCATATTACTAAATGATTGTTCCACAACCACAAGTGGATCTATTTTTACCTGCCGCCTCCTTTCCTCACATCTTGTCTGGAGACCTAGGCTAAGTAATTTCTTTTTAACCCTTACTGAGTTCTGAAAATAGACCTATAGTGACCTAGTTTTGCTTGTCAGTGTTTTGTATTTTAGGCCTATTATGTATAATGATTCTTATGTAAAACGAAGGGAGGGAATGTACTGTACAGTATGTTCAGCTGCATTGTGTGAAAGAGATCGCCCTTTGCTCTCACTCTGTCTTTCTGTCACCCCTTCTAGAAGGTATTCAATGGGTAGGCTTTAGGACAATCTTAGCACTATAGATGTGACATTTGATGAGCAAAAGGTCTCTGAGCATAAGCACAGCAGGTCTTTTTTTTTTCTTCTTTTGTAATTTTAGATCGTTTTCTTCAGGTACCCTCTATGAGGTATGAATAAGACAAATCATCATGAAGGTTAATTGTAGTATTAGCCTATAGTGTGTGGAATTGCCCTGTACTGCATCTGTAAACTGTAGCCTAACTGTAACTGTAAGCTTGTCCTATGTAAAATATGTCCTGTCCCCGGACCACATGGACCAAAACCTGCGTCCGCAAATAAAGATCCATATTTGGAGAGTAAGAGGAAAATGTCCCCCTCTGACTGGATGTTAGGCCTAGCCTTTGCTAAAGCAAGCGAGGCTGTAAGGAGAGCTTGTGCCAATGTCAGCGCACACCAGATTCAACAATGGGAGTTTGGCCAAAGCTTTGTGATGTAAACAGTCTCAGCACTGACCCAGACGCAAATCCTATTCCCACGGCAACTCTTGAAAATTGCCTCTCATTGTTTTTGGTGGAGTCTGGCCCACAAAGATTTCAAGACGCCTGCCACCTTTCTCTTCCCAGAATCTCTCAGCCACAGGGATGACTGTAAACAAGCCCTAACGTGGAGGAAGAGTTTGATGATGTTGATGTTGATGTTGATGTTGATGTTGATGTTGACGTGGGTTTGTGGCAGCTGTGAAGGTGGGAAGGTTGTTTTTTTTCCCATCAAACCTGTTTGCTGAGACAAAACCCGGCTGCCAGCACCACTCCTTAACACATAACAGTTGCCCATTTCTGAGAGAGGCTTTCTGATTTGCTTTTTGCCAAAGATAAGCACAGAACTATTTTTATTTTGTTCAGTTTAAAAACAAAAGTGCAGCGTTATATCTAAATTAATGTACATGCAGGATACTGATAAAGCCATAGTGCAAGTGTTTGCAAGTATTATGAGAGAGAGCATATTTTGCACTTTGTGGAAGTGCAGTTATTGTCAATACCAGCTGGATTGTGGATGTTGTGTGTTAGCCTAATGCTGACCTTTAAAATCCTATTATTCATTGGGATTACAGTGTATTAAAAACAGCACAGAAGGACCCTTTAAAAAATAACAATTATTTATTTATTTATTTATTTTTTGTTGAAAGCTGTTTTAGGTACTAGCTAATGACATTCTTAACTTGAAACATAAATACTCAAAATAAAACGGTAGCTCCTTCAAAAGCACCTGCAGAGTGGCATCTAAGGCCTATTTATAGCATGCTAGGAACAAGGGAGTCATTAAAAACACCCAGCATCAAAAACAAATCTTTAATACCCTGGCTGTCTGTAGTTATCAGGAGCCTTGAGCTTTGCCTAGAGAATCCAGTGGGAGCGACTCCCAGTAAGCAGCTGTTAGCTGTGCCCAAGAGAGGCTCTTAGGGGCTGGGCTGGGCTGGGCTAGGCTGGGCTACACCTGTAATCAGGGGTATAGTATTGCGTAAGGTTAGGTGTTGTCGGTATTCAGCTCAGGATTAGTGTATGTGTGTGTGTGTGTGTGTGTGTGTGTGTGTGTGTGTGTGTGTGTGTGTGTCTCTGTGTCTGTGTGTCTGTGTGTGTGTGTGGCATCAGGACTGTCACCAGGGGCTTTTCCAGGAGGCATCCTCAAAGGATGAGTATCGGGAAAACACAAAGGAACACATGACTCAACAGACACACACACATGCAACCATAGACACATGCTTGGGCTTGGTTCATAAAACATAAAGTACACCACACACACACTCTCACACAGGTGCACCCACACACACACTCTCTCTCTCATACTGTTACCAGCTGCTATAGTGAAGTCCTTGACCTTCAGAGCAGACTGGTCTCACTAGAGGGATTTCACCCATGGTGTGAAGGATGCATCATAACTGCTAAATAATCTAGCCAGTTGAAACTTGTTTTAGTTTAGCCTAAGTATTGACTGTGATCATGCCTCCACAACCTCTAGACAAACTAGAGACAAACTCTCTAAGCTTCTTCGATTTGTGTTTGTGTGGTCAATTCCCTTTTAGTACTTTACAAAAGCAGATATTTTGGTTTGGTTAGGGTAGGCTAAATGCAGAAGTATAATAGAGGAACACAGACTTTAAACACAGAAGTTTTGCTACGGTTCCTATTTATCCCTTTCTGTGATATAGGCTATAAAACACGTATTTCAACACGTTTATCATCCTGAACTCGAGGCAAGTCTCCGGTATATGCCTTACAAGCTGCTGTATGACCAAAGTGCTCTCCTGGAGTGGGCCTGAGAGGCTGATTGCTGGTTGGTTGGTGGGTATTGATGGCCTAACTAACCTGTGCTCTGTGTCACTCACGAATACTAGTCCAAAGATTCTAGAGCAGCAAACTACCTTGCTGCACTCTAGAATCTTGGCTAGTATTGTGCTGCTTCTACCATCTGCTTTGTTGAACTGAAGGCTGTTTGTCATGCTATGCTCTGCTGTACTGCTGGCTGAAGTTGCGTTTATGCATTGGTGTTTATACTGTGGAAGTGCTCTTTGTGCTCTCTTGCTAGCCTGTGTTTGTGTTTGTGCCTGTGCTGTGGCCTATCTATCTGTTCACTTCTCTGTGTTGCGTGCACTGTTCACCTCTTTTTGCCTTTGCTTCGCTGGCCTGGGCTGGGTGGTTGGGATCATGCTTTGTGCTGCTAACTTTGGTCTGAACTCTTTTCTCTGCTAACTCATTGTGATAATTGACTGTTCTCTGTGTTCTGCTGTGGTGGCGACTACACTGTGTTGCTCACTCATTGTCTGTGGTGCCGACCAGTCTTGTGTGTGTTACTGACATATGACATCTGTGATGATTCCTCCTTGCTGACCTGGCGTCTCTTTCTCAAAAGCATACAATTGCATTGCAAACAACAAAATTGCTAACTTAGTTAGCAACTATGCTTTTGGGAACGGACACCTGTGCTCTTTGGTGCTGATCTGTGACGTGTTGACCTCTATGCTATGATGGTGTGCTTTATGCTTTAAAGTTTAAAGCTAGGCTGTGCTACCTGTTCTAGCCTAGTTTGCTTCTGACCAGCAGGGCTCAAAATTAGCACTGGTCAGCCACTGGCCAAATGACAGTAAATTTCACACCCAAAAACCAAACACAAAACATTAATTTACTATTTGAACGGCTGATGACCTGATGAGAATTTTTAAAAAATCTGATTTTGACCCCTGCTGAGCAGTGTATTGTGATACTGATTCTATGCTCAGATGACCCATCTTACTATGGTCTTTGGTATTTTTTGCCCTCAACGGTGCCTTCCAGGCAGCGCTGCCTTCAAGGCACTTCTCCACTCAGTTTAGGGTTAGGATGAGGGTTGAGGGGGTTAGGGTTAGGAATAGGGTAAGGGTTGTGCCTTTTAGGCTGTGCTGCCTGGAAGGTGCCGTTGGGGGCAAAAAAACCCATTGAGCTCTTACTATGCAGTTCTCTGTGCTCTTTGGCAGAGACCTGTGCTGTGTAGTACTGACCTGTGCTGTGCTGTAGGCTATAGCCTAGTCTGCTCTTTGCTGCTGAGCTGTGCTCTTTGTAGAGGGTGTGTGCCTGTGGTTTCACATTCCTATTTCCTGTCGCATATCTCCTCTGATCACGCTCCAGCTCTGTGACTACAGTACCTCTGGGCTGTCTTGCCTCAGACTATTTTTGGCTTGACGTGTGGTCTTTCTGTACAGTTTGTTGTGGAGAATCATAGTTTATTTAAACTCGGGCTATACTGTGTGTGTGTGTGTGTGTGTGTGTGTGTGTGTGTGTGTGTGTGTGTGTGTGTGTGTGTGTGTGTGTGTGTGCAATATATATAGAGAGAGAGGCAGATGGATGGTGCACTCATCTATCCTAGTTTTGATGCAGTTAAAGCTGTCAATTTCAGGGTTAGCAAATGTGATTATTCGCAAAAGAAACTCCATAACAGCGTTATAGACAGACGTATACGGCAGTATTACACTGTTAGAATTGCCTAGTTGCTACTGCAGTGTTGCAGTGTTTTGTAACAGTAGCTATTCCAACTGCAGTAGGATGATGATGTCTGTATTCGGCAGATGGCAGGCTATGGTCTCTGCACACCCCCCTAAAGAGAAACTGCTCTACCATGGACCAGATGAACCATGAGTGCTCAGTTTGAGAAGCCTAAAGTTATAATTAAGATAAACACACACGCTGGAGTTATCGCTCCTCTTCTTCCCCCTCCTCCTCCTCCTCTTCTTCTTCTTCTTCTTCTTCCTCCTCCTCCTCAAGCTCTGCACAAGACTGACAAAGGAGAGTCGGAAAATTAAACACCAATTTATGGAAAGATTTCATTAGTTTTACAAATACACATACAGTAGGCACACATGGCACAATCTTTTTTTATCCCAGTGTTGAATGAGTCCATTTGTGGGTGTGTGTGTGTGTGTGTGTGTGTGTGTGTGTGTGTGTGTGTGTCTGTGTCTGTGTCTGTGTGTGTGTGTGTGTGTGTGTGTGTGTGTGTGTGTGTGTAATTGTGAGCAGAACTGAGACATTGTAATGTACAGTGTGGAATGAAGCCAGACCTGTTCCTGTTCCTCAGAAATTTCCTCTGTTTGATTAGCCAGCCACATTAGACTCCGCAGCAAAGACTGTGTGTGTGTGTGTGTGTGTGTGTGTGTGTGTGTGTGTGTGTGTGTGTTCGCCGAATAAAACAGTATTTAAATGGAGAGGCAGACGCAGAGCTCAGTCTTGACCACAGACTGATGCCTGCTCCATCTGTGTTCCATAGCCACTCCAGTGGAACATTGGAAGTGCATAGTGTTCTCAGTTAGAATGTACTGAACTTGATACATTTGTAACTTCTGTCACCAGTCTGGTGTAAATAGCAACACACTTTTCAGCAGCTCCTCTGTTTGCAGTATGACTGTGTGTGTGTGTGTGTGTGTGTGTGTGTGTGTGTGTGTGTGTGTGTGTGTGTGTGTGTGCGTGTGTACGTGTGTGTGCCCCTTATTTTATGATGCTTACATTAGCGATTAACATTTTTATTAACAATCCACTTAGTTTGCAGTGTATAAGATAGGCCTAGGAGGTTTCTTCACAATTTGTAAGTATGATACAGGATAAAAAACGGTGAACCAGTTTCTTATATCTGAAATAAGCCTAATCGTAGGGCACAGAGGGAACTTCATCTCAGATATTTTAGTCTTCAGACTAAAATAAGTTTAGCCTAGGAAACCAACCCAATAAGTTAAAGGAACGTGCCAGTCTTTTGGGAAATTATCTTATTTGCAGTCTAATATACAGTTGGAGATAAGAGAGAAGCTAGCTTGAAGGCTAACTGGTTTTAATCGCTAACAGTAATTATGCTTAGCGTCCCATGCATAGAGAATAGAAAGGGTAGGCCTATGTATTCTTTTATCTATAGTCTAACTCCACTGTAAACTGTAAGTGAACTCATTTTTCTGTTGCTCAGGAAGACCAGCAACCACTTGTGGTATCACCGAGGATCACTAAGGATTCTATGGTCATACCCAAAGATTCTAGATATGACGCGCTCTGTTCTAGAATCTTTGGTCGTACCCCAAATGGCCAACTGATAAGACTGGTCAGGCAAACCCAACAGCCTTGTTTTCTGTTCCCAGCAGTCAGCAAGCCAGCCAGCCAGGCAGCAGAAGGGGCAGGGGGTGTGTCTGAGCGGCATCATCAGCCCCTGCAGCCAATGGACGAAGGACAAGCTCAGGGGGAGGAGCCTGTGAGACGCAGTCAGGGAGGAGGCGTAGTGGACCTCCTCTACAACCACGACGGCCACCTCGGGTCGGCCTCAAGCCCCCTGTCGGGTCCGCTCAGCCCGGACGAAAACCAGAACCGGCTGATGGAGGAAGGCGAGGAGGTGGAGCAGGGACCCAGGGGCGGAAGTAGGAGCAGGCTGCGCCACCAGCAGCAGGACTCGGTCAACAACAACGGCAGCTGTGAGGAAGAGGAGGTGGAGGAAGAGGAGAACAGTTCCAAGGTGGAGGATGAGGAAGATGAGGAGGAAGAAATGGAAGGGGACAGTAACAGCGGGGCTTTCTCGCCCGATCTGGACAGCCAGGTCCGAGACTCTTCCTCCTGTAGCCCCACAGGTAAAGCACACCTGCAGTGTGAACAACAAGCCTTCATCACACTAGTCCAACTCCAAACAGGTAGAGCAGGTGAGACTTTAAGCACAGGTGAAGTATCTCATCTGTTTCTCCTACCGATGCATCACACCTTTAGACAAGTACTGTAAAGCAAGCACGTGCTGTAGATTTCAACAGATAAGAGTACCAACAGGTAAATCAGGTAAAGTGGTCATATACGTAACATCTAGCAATTGGTTAGCCAACAAGCCAAAAGTGGCAAGTTCTACGCATCTGGACTGCCGTTGGTAATGTCTTAAAGCCACCACATGCAACTTTTAGGTAAAATTTCGACGTTTCCTATTCATTACACCTTTACGTAAATTGCCTAGAACTCACTAGACTTGATAAATGACATGTTCCGGAGTAAAACGAGCCCCTTCACGAGATTTTCCGACCCTCCTAGAGGCAGAAACCGCCTATGCAAGATCAGGGAGCGCGTCCCGGCTATCGTAAGTTTTGGTTAGCAAGCAAGCTAGGTCACGTGACTTAGCCAGAGTTTACTGTTTGAATTACAACGCGATTTGTGACTTCTCAGCGCATTCAACTGTCGATACATTTTGTTAGCGGCGATCACCATTGACTATGCAATTCTAAATGGAGGATTATTGGCAGAAACGCTAAATAACTGCTTTGTTTGGTTGTTAGCTTACTGGATGACGCCTCCGGATCCTGCATAGGTTCTCTTTAAAACTCAAAAGAGAGAGAGAGAGAGAGAGAGAGAGAGAGAGAGAGAGAGAGAGAGAGAGAGAGAGAGAGAGAGAGAGAGAGAGAGAGAGAGAGAGAGAGAGAGAGAGAGAGAGAGAGAGAGAGAGAGAGAGAGAGAGAGAGAGAGAGAGAGAGAGAGAGAGAGAGTTTTCTACAACTTTTTTCTACAACACATGACTACCATGACTTGGATGAATGAGAAGGGCCTTCACAGACGTTATCCAACAAGTTGTGTTGCACTTAACAGGCAGATAGATTTCTTGCCCTTAGCAGGCAGGTAGATCACTATACACCTGAGGAGTCACTACTCCTCATCCGCTAGACAAAGCATGAATCCAATATATTCACACACACTCCCTCACACAAACAGTTCGCTCACAACATCTCATCTGTCTCAATCTGGGGTCCCTTTCCCAAAAGCATAGTTGCTAACCAGCTTAGTCAGTTGGCAGTGGTAAAATTGCTTTGTAACCAACAAGGTAACTAACTTAATCAGCAACTATGCTTTTGGGAAATAACTACCGGTACAGCAAATTGTAGATTATTCTAGGTGTGAGCTACGTTTCAGTTTGAACGAGCCCTGAAAAAGGAGACAGATTTTTGATATCGCTCTGCATCTTGGGCAATATGTGGAGCCTGAGTGTCCTATTTTTTCTGAGCTGATGTGGTTGTTTTTCCTCATCCCATAGAACTGAACAGCTCTGTGTCATCTGATACGCCTCTTGCTGAGCAGCAGAGAACTGCACAGAACCATCGTCAGTTTAGCTGTCGTCAGAGACATCTGTAAAGCATACAGATATTGTGTATCTATGTTTTGTGTGTGTATTTGTGTGTGTGTGTGTGTGCAGTATATATACATTGCATATTTTCTTTTCCGACAATTCTACTTTTATTTATTTATTTACTTACTTACTTACTTATTATTTGTTGTTCAGCTCCTGTCTGAAAAGGCTTCCAAGAAACACCATTCATAATACATGTGTCCACATTGATTTTCAAGCCTCAGAGAGGGTAGCAGAAATACAGTAGTGCAAAGCATTGTGGGCAATTCTGTACATTCCGTTTCTCAGCCTTGAACAAACTGACAAGCCTCAATGGCTGCTACTGTACGAAACTGACTCATCAGATTATGTCTAAGACTGTTACATTAATCTTTAGGACGTAAAGCAGATAGGTGTGTGTGTGTGTGTGTGTGAGGGAGAGAGTGCAGCGCAGCATTTCCCTGGAGTCTCCTATAATCATCTCATGTTTCAAATCCCGACGGTCATCACCGTACTCCTGTTGCTAATCACCCTTGAGCTGATGAGCAGCGCTTGGCTGTGCTGGTGAGAAGGTTTTCCTCCATCCTCCCTCTTACTGATCACCAGACTCACTGGACACCCAGTCCAGGAACTCTACTGAACTTCATATGCACACAGTACCATTACCAGTTTAGCTGTCGGCAGAGACGTCTGTAAAACATAAAGCTAGTGTGTGTGTGTGTTTTGTATATATTTCTCTACATGTGTCTGACACCCAGTGCAGGAGCTGTTCTAAACTTTCCTCAAACTGTGGAGGCATCTAGTTGTTGACTAAATAGTCTGGAGTCTACTCTCTCTTTTGTTGTGGTGTTTTAGTTTTCACAGTCTTGTTTACTTCATGTCTCACACATTAACAACTAAAATGCCTTTCACAGTAGCAGCCATGGTTGCTATTAATGACCAACACTTCAAGTCAAGATTCTGACACGTGTCTGAATGCTTATTATACTGTAATGTAGCTGCTAAGAGTTGTGAGTGCTGTGGAGATGTGAAGTGCTGTGTTAATTACTGTACTGTGCTTATTTCACGTGGGCTAATAGGGGCTTATTATGGAGGAACTGGTGTGTGTTTACAGAGGCCCTACAGGGCTGAAGTGTGTGTGTGTGTGTGTGTGTGTGTGTGTGTGTGTGTGTGTGTGTGTGTGTGTGTGTGTGTGTGTGTGTGTGTGTGTGTGTGTGTGTGTGTGTGTGGCCTCATCAGTGTGGCATCTTCATTGCTGTGTGTTTGCAGAGAGAGTGAAACATAGCTCACATACATCTCATACATCTCATTCCACTCTGGGTGCCACAATCTCTCTCTCACACACACACACACACTCTGAGACTTATAAACACTCTCTCTCACACTCACACACAGCCCTCCTCCCCCGCCTACGGCCCCAGATCTTAACAGGGATAGCTAACATGCTTTGCCTTTGGTCTCCTCAGATGCATAAGCATCTGGATTTCAACACGTTCGTATCACCTGCGTGGTGGTTGGAATGTGAGTGTGTGTGTGTGTGTGTGTGTGTGTGTGTGTCCGCGTGCTTGTGTGTGTGCGTGCTTGTGTGTGTGAGTGTGAGTTACTGACATCAGAGGAGAGGCAGTGTGAAGGCTGAGAGCACAGGCAAATAAGAGTGGTGATGATGACTACATTTAACACACACAACACTGTATTGTATTTCACTCTTCTTTCAGCATCTTGTGTGATTCAAGTCGGCTTTCGTTCTCTGTGACTGGTTCATATTTCTGTGCACATACTGTAGATAGACTTTATATGTTTATTTATAAGTCATAAGGTGCTGTATGCCTGCAGTGTAGAGGAGGTTGGAGCTCTGGAGGAGGGATTTGGGAAGTAAGTTGTCTCTCAAGTAACCTGTATTTGTGTGTGTGTGTGTGTGTGTGTGTGTGTGTGTGTGTGTGTGTGTGTGTGTGTGTAGGTGTCGAGGAGTTGGTGAGCAGCCCTGAGGAGTGTCCACTGAGGGGAGGTGTAGAGGGCCATGCGGAGGAGGGGGACGCCTTGAGGTCGAGGGAGGATCATCTCCCCTGTTCCCCAACCACCACTACTGCTGCTGCTGCTGCTGCTGCTGCTGCTGCACTCGACCTGGGGGAGCCCTGGGACCACGCCCTACTGCCACAGCGTCTACACCAGGTCTTAATCATAAAACCATTATCGTCTCACTCACTCACTCACTCTCTCACACACACACACACACACACACTCTCTCTCTCTCTCTCCACACACACACACACTCACGCACTCTCTCACCCCCACTCTCTCTTCTTTTCCTAAGTGTAATAATGAATCTTTCACATTGTTTATTGCCACAGCCTTTCTTGTCCGAGACTTTTTTAATTTGTTGCTATTGTTGCTGCCACAGTCTGTCTGTCTCAGACAGTTACTCAGATCTTGCTTTCCTTCAATTCGTTCTTCTTTCTTTGGCTGCCATTTTAGTCTTTTGCTGGGCTTTCTCTCTTTCTGTGCCAGTCTAAATAGGCTAGCTCACCAAAGCTTCCTCAGTCTCCCTTTCTTTCTCTTTCATACACACAAACACACACACACACACACACATTCTTACCTCTCTTCTCTGTTGCCATCTTCTTTCTCTGCCTGTGTGACCCCCTTCGTACCCCCCCCTCTCTCTATCTCTCTCTCTCCTTCTCTTTCTCTCTCTCTTCTGGGAATGGGCCAGTGTCAGTGCATTCATTGGTTCTTTCTCTATGAGTGAACCACCTCATTGCAAATGGCTGGTTGTACCCTTATTAGGCATATTCCAACACACTTAGCTACACTACCCCGTGTGTGTGTGTGTGTGTGTGTGTGTGTGTGTGTGTGTGTGTGTGTGTGTGTGTGTGTGTGTGTGTGTGTGTGTGTGTGTGTGTGTGTGCGCCCATAAGGGTTGTATCCTGATTAGCCCTTAATTAAACACACTCATCCATTTGATAGCCAGTCGTTAGCAGTGAAGCCCACCGAACACTCTGATTGGCTGAACAGTGCTGAGCCTTGAGAATTTCATGATTCATTGACTGCTGATAGGAGTTTTATACATTAGTGCTGGCACTGCACGTATGTGTGTCTGTGTGTGTGTGTGTCTGTGTCTGTGTGTGTATTGTGTGATATGCGAGCTGTGATATGATTCAATCCAGTCAGCTGTTTTGGGAAGCTCAAATGCTTCTCTTTCTGCTTTGCTCATCCCAAAGCCAGACGTCACGTCACGTCCCCTCTGGCCCAGCATGATTCACGTTGTTTGTACACCACAGTTATCAAGAACTATGAACTAAATACCTTCAGTCACACCGTGTTATGCGCATGTTAGTTATTTAAATTTGAGAAAGGTGTGATTACAGGGTGTTAATGTGTTAATGTGCGGATGTGTATGCGATCTCTCTGGTCCTAGGTGGTAAATATTTAAAAAGGGGCAGGGATGGAGGACAGGATGTTTGTATTGATCCTTGAGGTAAAGATAAACGGCATCGAATTTCAGGATGTTGCTGTTGGAGTTCCACCTGTAACCACAAGGGGGAGCTACTTACTCAATGGCTTCAGATCTACAGAGGATGTTGGATGCTCCTATACGCCTCTCTCTCTCTCTCTCTCTCTCTCTCTCTCTCTCTCTCTCTCTCTCTCTCTCTCTCTCTCTCTCTCTCTCCCTCTCTTCCTCTCTCTCTTTCTTTCTCTTTTCTTCTCTACCTCTCTTTCAATCTATCTTGGTCTCTCTCTCTCTCTCTCTGTCTTCCTATCTCTCTCTCTCCCTCTCTCTCTCTCTCTACCTCACTGTGAGGTTAAGCATTAACTAGGGCGACTGAGTGATCTGTCTCAGTCATCCCCATGGATTGATCCCCTCTCGCGCCGTCCCCATGCACTCGCTCACCTTCTCTCTCTCTCTCTCTCTCTCTCTCTCTCTCTGTTTCTCATACATATACACAATTTTGCTCTTTGCCATCTGCCTTCCCCCACAGTCTACATTCTCTTTACCCCCCCTTATTTTCTTTACACCATCTCTCTCTCTCTCTCTCTCTCTCTCTCTCTCTCTCTCTCTCTCTCTCTCTCTCTCTCTCTCTCTCCTTCTATCCTGAGGCTGATTCAGCAGACTACCAGTGTTCTCAGGAAGCAGAACAAACAGCACTTTATGTGGGGGGAAAAAAAGAAGTGTATATTTTTCTGACGTCACTTTTCCATTGGCCTCTTGTTTTGCCATTCTCCCTCTGTAGTGTAATATCAACACCCTCGTGTGCCTCTCATGGGTCTCTGTAGTCGTACCTTATAAGAGAATCATCATCATAATAATAATAATAATAATAATAATAATAATGATAATATAGTTCTTTGTCTAGCGCCTTTCATGCAGCTCAAAGCCCATCTCAATATAGCATCTCATCTGTCAATTGGTTGATTCTCTTTCTCTCACTACATTGTTGGTTACTGGAGGAGGGTAGACTGTAGGCTGATGCACACAAATGAGGTGTCAGAGAAAAGCATGTGTGTTTGTGGCGTGTGTGTGTCTGAATGTGTGTGTGAGTGTGTGTCTGTGTGTTTGTGGTGTGTGTGTGTGTGTGTGTGTGTGTGTGTGTGTGTGTGTTGTGTGTGTGTGTGTGTGTGTGTGTGTGTGTGTGTGTGTGTGTGTGTGTGTGTGTGTGTGTGTGTGTTCAAGTGTGTGTGCCATTGTGCCTTTCATTGCACTGCCCCCATCTGCACATGTTTTCTGGCACTCTGCACACATGCATGAACTGCGTGATTCATGTTTATGTAAATCAGCTGTAGTGAGGCTGCTCTGCTTGTGTGTGTGTGTGTGTGTGTGTGTGTGTGTGTGTGTGTGTGTGTGTGTGTGTGTGTGTGTGTGTGTGTGTGTGTGAGTGTGAGTGAGTGAGTGAGGGAAGGAATCAGAGCAGAGGAGAGGAAGAGATGGGAAGAGAGACGAATGAATTGAGAGAGAGAGGGGAAATGAGAGAGGGAAAGAGAGAGAGAGAGTGAGAGAACGTGAAAAAAAATGAAAGTGAGGGAGAGAGCTTTGGAGGGATTGAAAGAAGTGGATGAGAGAAATTGAATGGACTGTGAAAGAGAAGGAGAGGCAGATGAAAGAGAGAGAGAGAGAAAGATGTAAGGAGATGAAGAGAGAGACAGAGAGGTGGAGCAGATAAACAGAGAGAGAGTGAAAGAGTGAAGTAGGGGAGGTCACTCCCATCCTCCGTGCTCCACTCCCACTTGTGTGTGTGTGTGTGTGTGTGTGTGTGTGTGTGTGTGTGTGTGTGTGTGTGTGGCGCGGCGCGTGAGGCGGGTGAGCTGCTCTTGTCTTGTGCCGAGCTGGTCCGTGTGAGCCTGGTTCAGTTTGAGCCTGTGCTGTCTGCTCTGTGCAGCCGTGTGCTCCCTCTCTCTCACACACACACACACACACACACACACACTCTCTGCTCTGAGGCACACTCACTCACGGAGGTATCGTTAACGCTCACAGTGGATTTTGTTGTCATTTAGCATTGCCGTTTTTTTAAATCAGAAAAGAATTTCTTTCTAATGTTTTTGTGTTCTGTTTTCTATTTTCAGATTGCTGAAGCCCTTGTCCATGAGGAAGATTGTATCCTTATCAGAGTGTGTGTGTGTGTGTGTGTGTGTGTGTGTGTGTGTGTGTGTGTGTGTGTGTGTGTGTGTGTGTGTGTGTGAGTGCGTGTATGTAGTGCGTGTATATGTATTTCCTCTGCCTCCTTGTTTTCTGGGTCATCTCACATGTCGTATGATATTTTGTCTATAATTATGTTGCCATAGGCCACGAGGGGACCACTTTACGTTGCAAATGTCAACGTCTGTGCGCAGCCACGGATGTCTGGGTTACTCCCAGTGGACATGTGTGCATGCTGTGCTTGTTAAACTCGATAAAACTACTATGTGGCATTTTAATGGGATGCTGATGGTTTTGAGACTTTGGCTGCATCTCAATGTCCACCCTAAGCCCTAAACCCTCAAAGACTTAACAATAACTAGAATGAATCTGCCTTGTGAGTCTGCCTTTGTCTGGGAACGCAACTTTGTATTCACTTAAATTGTATTTAATTCAGCAGCCACAGGTAGAATGTGAGATGTTACCCATTTCACCTTTAAACTCAGGCCAAGGTGGCCTCTCTCTTTTAATCTGGAAACAGATTAAGTAACTACTAATTATAACAACTGATTAGCAATTATTACACCTGTATTGATACAATGGAATGTTATTACACCCGGTATTGATGCATGGAATGTCTGGGCCAGTCATAGGTAATCTGAGATACTGTAGGTAAGTAAGTAATATTTATTTTCTAAAGCACATTTAGTTTCAAACTGAAGTGCTGCACAGAGTAAAAGGTAATCAACAGTAATTTTGGTGTTCAGTCGTAGCAGGAGTTGTTATATACTGTATGTGTGTGTGTGAGAACGAGCCTGTAGGTTTGGCTCATTTCATCCCATTCTAATTGTAAAAGACTGACAAAATGGTTGGGTCTGTTCCCAGCTTTACTCTTCTCTATAGAAGAGTGCTATAGAGACGTCAGTGAAGTAAGTCACGTGTTTGAAGTCTAGACTGCATTCTTGAGCGCTGTAGTCCTCTGTTGATAGAGGCTATAGTATTTTGGTAGTGAGTGCCAATTTTGAACTGCCTGAAGTCCTTTACATTGTTTTGCATTTTCTTTCTTTTTCTTTAAAATTCCATTTTTGATATCTTTTTCATAATTTAGACTCAGAATTGCTTGAGCTCCATTGTCAAGCCTATTAATAAAATTATTGTCCAAATTAATTTCTGCCTCTGCATTGTTGGCCAAACCCACAATTTTTTGTGTGTGACACACTCGGTCCCGTCACACTGGTTTACACAGAGTGTAGGTTCTCAGGAGATTTGTGTCACCCTACTGCTGTACAGTACAGTATAATACGGTATCGTACAGTAAAGTACAGTACAGCAAGCAGCCGTGATTTTAATCTCTTCTGCTCGGGGTGTGACCTGCGGTTTTGGGTTTCAGTTGGATGATGCTGCTGGATGTCCTTTGGCTCAGGTCTGGCCCGCGTCTGGGCCAGGCTCAGTTTCTTACGGCGGAGGCAGTAGTCAGGCGGCCAGGGGCTTTACACTGTGCTTTTTCTGTCTTGAGGCGAGCAGTAAAACCATGAGGCTTAACTCCTTTGGCTTGACGAGAGCGAAAGGGAGTGAGAGAGAAAGAGAGAGAGAGTGTGTGTGTGTGTGTGTGTGTGTGTGTGTGTGTGTGTGTGTGTGTGTGTGTGTGTGTGTGTGTGTGTGTGAGAGAGAGAGAGAGAGGGAAGGAGAGTAAGAGACAGACAGACAATGAAATTCTTATGTTTATGGATGTCATGTCAGTGTGAGATAATCCCACATTTTATATTCCACTCAAATTGAAGGGGTTAGCCCCAGCTGTGTGTGTGTTTGTGTGTGTGTA
>JAODXP020000024.1:2145003-2167503 GCA_027497455.2 Sardinella longiceps | reverse complement strand
CTGGCTGCACAGTGTAAATAAAACATTACTTTTTTTTTATTAATTTATCTAGTTTATTTCCTTTACATAAACACACTATACTGTGTATGGATGTTTCTGTTTGTGTCATTTGTCTCTGGTGGTCTACATGTTTGGAATTAATGACTTCACAAAGCCTTGTGGAAGATTTCATTTAAATGTAACAATTTTGATTCAGTCAATTTTTTGTTATCTTTAGGGTAGCCTCGATTAGCAGACTGTGTATGTTTGTGTGTGTGGTTTAGCTTTCCATGTCGTTTAGCTGTCCAGTGTCTATTTGCATCTGTGACAAGCTAGTGTGTGTGTGTGTGTGTGTGTGTATCTGTGTCTGTGTGTGTGTGTGTGTGTGTGTGTTTCTTTCTCCTCGCCCCCCTCTGCCAGCGATGGCACAATACAGCCGTGTGTGTGTCGCCCCACGTGTGTCTTGGACTGCCGGCTGAATTAGCACCATTGTGCACTGGGGAGTCTGCGATGCGCATCACGTCAACATGTAGATCGTATCACGGCTCTCTCTCTCTTTCTCGCTCACACACACACACACACACACACACACATACACACACACACACACACACACACACACACACACACACACACACACTCCACTTGAGACACCATGGCGGCAGCCATGTTTATGGCCTCAAAGGCAGGCAGGCGGACACAATCGCCCCAGCCAGGACACACACACACACACACACACACACACACACACTCATGAAATATTGATCTGGTGATAGGGCTGGAGGACAGCACTGGGGGGATCAATCCGTACCGCTCTCCTGAACGGAGGGAGCCGCTCCCATCTCTGTACCTCGCCCTCTTGTCCACTGCAGACTGCTCGGAGCATGGGGTGTGAGCGCAGAGAAACTGTGTGTGTGTGTGTGTGTGTGTGTGTGTGTGTGTGTGTGTGTGTGTGTGTGTGTGTGTGTGTGTGTGTGTGTGGCACTTGGGCTACATCTCACAGAATAGCCATCCCTCAACAACCTCCCTTCCAGACACATGCACACACATGTTACAGTTAATCCACAAATGAAATGTAACTGAATTGTAAAATATAGGTGACAACTGGGTGCGTAACAAGTGTGTGTGTGTGTGTGTGTGTGTGTGTGTGTGTGTGTGTGTGTGTGTGTGTGTGTGAGTGTGTGAGAGAGCGAGAGGGAGGGAGGGGTTTCCGAGGGCTCTCTCCTGCAGTAGATGCGATGTAAGTGATTGCTGGGGTTACGTCAGGTGTGTTGAATATGACTTCATCTCTCTTCCAGGCAGCGGGGCTGATTCAACACAAGTGACGATGGAGCAGGAAAAAGACTCGCGGGAGAGAAAGAGCGAGTGGGAGAGCGAGACCTCCCCACAGCACATAGACTCTACACACCGCAGTTCCACCCTCAGCCACCAGGTGGCATCAGAGAGCAGCCTGTCTCAGCCCTCCCCCCACCCACCCACAGAGACTCTGATTGGCTCCTATGACTTGACTGACAGCCCTGACTCCAATATCTTTGCTTCAGAGGCCAGGGTGGAGGTGGTGCTTTCAGAAGCAGCTTCAGCAGTAGTGAAGGCAGTGTTAGGAGAGACAGAGAGGGACGAACGGCCAGAGGAGGATATCCCAGAAGCCCCGGCGGTGGCGGTGGCAGCAGTAGAAGCAGCGACCGATGCATCACACTCAGCTAGTAGGGAGGGGCCAGGAGAGAAGGAGGAAGATGTGGAGAGGCAGGCGCTGCAGCAACAGCAGCAGCAGAAGCAGCAGCAAGAGGAGTCTCACACACAGCCTCACACTCACACACAGCCCAGCGTGAGCCAGCACATGGAGCCCACACACACCACACACACGCCAGACGAGCCGCTCTCACACACCACCACCACTACCACCACAACCACCACCACCTCTATCTCACACACACCAGAGCAGCAGACGCAGGAACAGAAACAGGAACAGCAGAAACAGCAGCCGAAGGCGGGAACTGAGCTCCAAGGGTCGACCCAGCCAGAGGAGCGCACTGCCGGAGATGGAGAGGAGGAGGATGAAGAACTGGAGGAGGAAGAGGAGGAAGGGGAGGAGGAGGAGGTGGTAGAAGAGGAGGAGGAAGTAGAGGAGGCGGAGGAGGCGCTGGAGCTAGAGGCGGAGGAAGGGGGAGGAGGAGGAGGAGGAGGTGACGGCGAACGCCTGGATCTGGACGTCCCGGAGGAGATTCCTGAGTACGAGGACGAGAGAGAGCAGAATCAGGTGGTCGGCGTGGAAACGGTGGAACCGGTGAAAGTGGCCACGCTGGACGACATGGCCAAGAGGATCCAGGTGGAGGAGGTAAGATTGGTCTATACATTACACCCATACATAACACCTGTCTATACATAACACCTGTACAGTATGCTAGACCTGTGGCACACCTATACTGTACATTAGACCTTATACACACCTATACATTAAGTGCACAGACTTATTGCAATTTTACATCTAAAATTTGTACCTGCACTTTGTCTTCTGGGGTTATACTTTACCAGCTGAGTATAGTGTTTATAAATAATAGTATTGATCTTGTGCTAACACTTGTTGTTGATTAAACCAAACATTTACCTTAATTTTCTTCAAAGTCTTTATCTATCAAAATTCCCTTTTTATGTTGTTAAAGTTTCTGTCCCTGGTCAGACTAATTGATTTTGTGGAGTTGCCTTTTTACAGCTGTTTTGCAATTCACCTTTTAAGCTTTCGCCATGAAAAATGTTAAATTAAGGAGGTTGTTGCAGTAGGTTTTGGTTTTATTTTTATTGGTTTGTTCTTTTCACATGTGTGACATCTCTGGCATTAGTGGTGTAATGGACCTGTTCTACTGCTTGAGCTCATAGCAGCACCATAGTATGCATAGTATGTAAAATATGGAGTATTAATTGATTGGTAATTCTTAAACTGATTGCTGCTGTCCTTGATTGTGATTGTCGGAATCATATTCAATGTCGTTGTAAATTCACGATTTACAGTACCATGGCTATGACCGAGGTCTGCTACATGTCGTGCCTAAAACACCTGTGGTGAAGCCAGCATAGCTACCAGCCTCTCGTGGTTTATTGCATATATCTCTGTGATATGTTATCATACCCCTCAAAGCTGTAGCCATAGATTTTGAAATTCTCTGCTCCAACCTTCGCTACTGAAGCTAGCTGAACACATGCTGTGTTGTTAGTATCTTCCTAGTTGGCAAGAAACCAACAAGTTTTCTTTTTTCTTTCTTTTTTTTGTCTTTCTTGACCTCCCAAAAATTTGCTTCTTGGTCAGTGAGCAATGAGTGATGTCATGATTACCGAATTTTCTCCCTCAATGAAACAAAGCAGCACAGCCTTTTAAGCCCACACACACACACACACACACACACACACACACACACACACACACACACACACACACAGGCAGAGAGCTCAGCTGTGCCAGATGAAACGTAACAATTAGGGCTTTGAGCCAGTGAATATGTACTGGCCAGCACACTCGTGTATGACTCTGAGCATGTGATCCCCTGACTTCTACAAAAACACACATTCCTGAAAACACACACACACACTCCTAAACACACACTCTCCAAGCACTCCTAACTCACACACACACACACACACACACACACACACACACACACACACACACACAGACACACTTACACACACACACACACACCTAAATAGGCTACCCCAGAGACATAAGCTTTGTGCAAAAAGCTTCCTCATTCCTAGTCTCTAAGCAACTGTTGCATATGTAACATGTTATTTCCTCATGTGCTGTGGCCACTCGTATAGATGGCATAAATGGCACGTGTCTGAAAGTGCTAGATCCCTCTCCTCACACCTTAATGGACAAATGGTATTCTTATGTGTGAGAGAGAGAGAGAGAGAGAGAGAGAGAGAGAGAGAGAGAGAGAGAGAGAGAGAGAGAGAGAGAGAGAGAGAGAGATGAAGTGATAGTTGGGAGATGGAAGCGTAAGAAAAACTGAAATCACAGGGTGCCATGACGCTTTTGAGAAGAGAAATTGATAAATAGAGAGAGAGAGAGAGAGCTACTGTAGTAGTCTTAGTGCTTAATATGGACTTACTTAAGCTCACTGATTGTCCAGTCCTGTGGAGCCTGTATTATCTACACTGTACAGGTGTGTGTATTTATGGGGACGTGTTTGGACTCTGTTCTATGTTCTCTGTGTTCTCTTCACACCAGTCAGGGGCTTTGCCTTGAACTCACTTCTGTGAAAACTCATAAGGTCTCTCAGATGTGGCAAGTGGAATGGCACATGTTATCATGTGAAAAAGATAGACTCACACATACACACACACACACACAAGCGCGCATGCACACAGATGGACGCGCACACACACACGCCTGATTACAGAAGAGTGAGCAAAGGAGACACACACACACACACACACACACACACACACACACACACACACACACACGCACACATTCAAACTTGCACGCTTCATATTGTCCATTAGACATTCTTCCACATGCTACATAGCAGTGTGTGTTTGAGACAAACCTGGCATGTGATTCTCATGGGACCATGCGTGACTTAGCTTAGTGTCAGTGTGTGAGTGAGAGAGAGAGAGAGAGAGAGAGAGAGAGAGAGAGAGAGAGAGAGAGAGAGAGAGAGAGAGAGAGAGAGAGAGAGAGAGAGAGAGAGAGAGAGAGAGAGAGAGAGAGAGAGAGAGAGAGGGCTGTATACTGATTTTCCACCTCAACAATGTTAGAGGAGAACAAAACAGGACGCATCTTCAGATGGTAGACGAAGCAATGTAGCTCTTTCTGGGGCTGCTCTCCGAGATCAAGATCAACAACTAACTGTTTGTGTACACTAAGAGCTACTAAAGCTGGAAAATCACTTTTGTTTCGCCCGAAAAAGTAGCTGCTAAAATTCCTGTATTAGCTCAAGTCAACTCTAAACACTTATGACATACCCACTGACATTGTATTTACAGCAGAGCAGGTCAGATTTACAGAAATGCATCATGGCTAATTTGCATTAAGTTGACTTTGGTTTTCAACTTTCTTTAGTCGCTCTAGACACCCTAGTTTAGTCGCTAGTCACTTTTGTGGATTTAGCCGCTTTTATCCCTCTTGTCCATACAAAGTCAATTCCCTTCCGCGATTTTACAGCTTTAGTATCTCTTGATGTGAACATATAGTAAGCATGCTGCATCAGATGGTGAAGAACATGGTGGAGCACACTACTGCTGAGTCCTGTAGCAGAGATGCATGTGGGCTCAGAGACTGTAGCAGTCAAAGCTCAGAGAGTACTGTGGCTCTAGCAGTGCTGTTTTCCTGTGATGGAGCAGAACAACAAACTGACCATACTGCATCAGGTGGAGCACATTACTGCAGACACACACATACACACACACACACACACACACACACTTTATCGATAGATCTGTTTATCTGGAGTCCAGTAACCCAGATGCTACGCTAGCTCAGAGACTGTAGCAGTAGTCCTGAGTAGGCTTAGAGAATGACACTGGAGGAACTCTTGCCTTCATTGGAGTGGAGTGGAGTGCTCTCCTCCACCATAGAGTAGAGGCTGCAGAAGGTAGTCCACTCCACGCTACTCCACACAGATGGCGGAGGAAGTAGAGCATGTTAATTCACACAGTAAATGGAGTAATGGAGATCCACATCAGCTCTGAAACTGGAGCACGAGCGGCACAGAACATCACATCACTTCAGAGAGAGTGACTGTGGAGGATCATCTCAAGTAGCCTACCATCAAGCATCCCTTGGTAGGGTTGCACCGGGAGGGACTTCCACACATTGCCCTGGGAGGGAATTCATTGAGAGAGCCGTGTGAGTGAGTGAGGGAGGAAGTTGTGAAGGAAGACCAAAGGGTTTTTATTTTAGAGGAGTAAGATGGTCTGGGGACGGTCCTCTGGGGCGGGTTTACATCGGTAGAGAGACAACCGGCCAATAAGCGAAGCTTATTAGACGAGCTGTCCAATTGTTTCAAACCAGAACCGAATGCCCTCCCCCCTGCCCTATAATTGCGTCAGGTTAAAGAATCTCCAGACCATGAATACGGATGAACAGCAGTATTATGGTCGGGCTATGTGAGGGTAGTAAGATGGTGTCCCGAGTAGACAGTGGTAGGTAGACATTTCAGGGTGAAAATATAACAGAAGCAGCCTGGCCTGACCATTGCCTTTCTGCACGATTCATCTCGATTCTCATCAATCAAGAGACTGCAGCGAAAGAATACGATAGGCTATCAGTCGAGCACTGAACCAATCTTTTTGAAATTGAACACCTCCAGCAAGCAATCGTTTCTCCATAGCCAGAATCCTAGACCCTCATACCAAGCGAAAGGTAGACTGAGGGGCTGGGTATGACCACGTTGGAACAGAAGGTGCCTGGAAAAAGAAGTCTTATGATGATGTATGACCCATCAAGTGAATAAGCAGCATGGTGCTCTGACTCAGGACTTAATAGGCATATCCTGTGTGCGCTATAGATAATATCAGCAGCAGCCTTGTCTATACAAAGAGAGAAAGAAGGAAAGAGAGGGTGATGGAGAGATAAAAAGAGAGAGAGAGAGAGCGGGGTAGAGAGAAAGTGGGATAAAGAAATGGAAAGACAGTTGGATAGAGAGATGAAGATAGAGAGCAGGATGGAGCGAGAGATAGAGCAGGATAGAGAGAGAAAGACGAGAGAGAGTGGGATAGAGATATAAAGGGAGAGAGAAAGAGTGAGCTCTTTTTCACTCTGGCTTTGCCTGTTGTACGCTCCAAGCATCATGAGCACTGTAAGAGAATCCTTCCTCTCCAACATGGAGGAGTAAAACCCTCCTCTGTGTCCATAAAGGTAATAATGATGCCTGCCTCCATCCCCTCTCTCAGGCTTCTTCACTTCCTTCCTGAGTGTGAGCGAGACCCTAGTTGTGTTTGCTGTTCCTCTCTGGGATATCCGCCTCTGTTTAGATCTGTGTTAATGGGTGCCGAGTTTCAACTTGGGCCTGCGTGATCTGGGTAGTAATGGAAGCGTTGCTCTCCTGGGCGGCAGATTTAATGGGATTGTGATGATTCCTTACCGGAAAGGAGTTGGGTGGGATGGGGAAAGTAAAGGCTCGCACTGGAATACTATTTTATTACTAGGTGTATTTCCTCAGGTACAGACTGATTCTTTCTTAATAAGATTATTTTTCTAGAAGAGTCAAACAGAATATTGTTTGTTTGTTTGTTTTTTCAATGCTGATAGCTGTCATATTTTCCAGGATTGTAATAGTTCTTTACTCAAAAGGAATCAGACCCAACAGGCTGTTTGGGTTGGGAAAAGTGATGATTTTGCACCATCATGCAAAGCTTGATACGATATGCTCTGAAACACTGTTAAAACTTCAGCTGGAATCTTTTTTTTTTATTATTGACAGCCGAGCGGTTGTCTTGCTATTTTTGTCACTAACTGTGCATTATCTTTTGACCCTGAGCCTTCACGAGTAACCCCTCACATCCTGTGCTGTCACTGTTGATATCTCGGGGGGAACTGCAGGCCATAGTGCTGGATGTTGGTGACGTATTTGACATGTGCAGCCAGCGTGCGAATACTGGAAGACGTCATTGACATATCTGACGCATGCTGCGAGTTTGTGAATTAAAAGAGATGCTGCAGGGGTGCTGTGGCTCGGCGGGCTGGAACGTTGTGCCGTTGGTCAGGGCCCGAGGTCGTTTCAAAGGTCTTGTCCATCTCTCTTCCTGTCACTCTCTCTGCTGTCCTGTCTAATTGTAGGCGAAAAACCCTTTAAATAAAAGAGAGACGTCGCTAGATACAGTATTAGTGACTCGTTTTTTGACACGTGGCCAGTGTGTGGTAAATTATAGGATGTGCTGGGTGTCGGTGACGTGTCTGACATGACGTGTGAGGCCTCTTAGTCACTCCAAAGCGCTGTGGCGTTTGGTTTAGTCATCGTGAAACGCATGTCAAAGAGGCCTTAGGGGTCCCTCTGGTCTGTACTGTAGTTGGGTCTGAGGTTTCACAGACACGGGCAAGGCTCGTTACACTAATCTCACAGCGGTGAGGGTGATTTACGGTCATGGCTGTGGTCAGGGCACAGTGTGGCTGTACACAAGGAAAGCTTTCACACAGACAGAGATGGGGACAAAGGGGAGAGAGAGCTATAGACAGAGAGAGCGAGAAAGATGGAAAGAGAGAGAGAGATGCTTCAGTGTTGTCAGCTTGTAATTCTACTTGCTTAAGGTGTTCTTATCCTCAATTTTCCTTGACATTCCTCAATTTCTCTTATTTATCCATTATTACAGTATGTCTATCTATCTTTAGAGACATATTATGTTGAAAATTGAGAATGAGTGAGTAGAAAATTGAATTTGACTTATGTAAGTCAAAGTTTGCTTAACCAGCCGGCCTTGTAGGTTTTTGTAATGGTTCCGTCAAAGATACTTTATCCAGTAACCCTAACCCTAGAACCGTCTCTGGCTCTGTGATAACCCAGAACAAGTGTCATAGGGTAAAATGTATAGTTCTGCCGTGACATTTACACCAGACCTACTGTAGGCTCTCCTTCCTTCCTGTCCAATGTCATCATGGGTTGTCTGTCTCTCAACAACGTTTAATAGAACCGGATCTTTAAATTGCTGCAGAGAACTCGAGGAGCCTGAACGTAACAGAGCCATTGTGGAACCGGGGAGAATGAGGAAAAAAAAAAAAAGACCATTAAGAGGGCAGCATTTGCTTTCAATTAGACCTCTCCGCTCAGCCCAGCCTGAACAGGTCCCTTCCTGAGTCATGTCTGGCATGGCTAACAATGGCCCTAAGAGGGTTAGAGCCACAGCCAGCCTAGAACATTGTTTTTTTCAGGTTTTTTTTTTTTTTTTTGTTTTTTTTTTTGCTTTCTAATTTTTCTATTTCTGTCCACTCACTGCTGGGTTGTGTGGAGTGCAAATGGTATGATGCGTGTGTGTGTGTGTGCACGTGAACTAATCTCCTGTGGTAAAAGATATATATATATACATACATACATACATACATATACAGTGCATGCACATACTGTATACACACATACAGTACACATACACATACACATACACAAAAGCACATACAGTACACATGTACGCACACACACACACACATACATACATACACAATGCCACACAGAACCAGGACCTCACCCAGTCTGATATTAGTGCTGTTGGGTAACGGTGCTCTCAGCGCCCTTCTGTAAAAGGTGCTGACAGCCTCGTTTTTCATATCGGCACACGGAGGCGCTGCTGAAATGTCACTCTCCAACCAACTGCTCGACTTTTCAGCGCCCATGGCTTATTACCACTTTTATTACCCCTCTGTGAACAGTGTGTGTGTGTGTGTGTGTGTGTTTATGTGGATACACAACAGATGTTGGGGAAAACCCCCCACCTTTTACTGTAGATTTTTGCTCTCTCTCTCTCTCTCTCTCTCTCTCTCTCTCTCTCTCTCTCTCTCTCTCTCTCTCTCTCTCTCTCTCTCTCTCTCTCTCTCTCTCTCTCTCTCTCTCTCTCTCTCTCTCTCTCTCTCTCTCTCCATCTATACCTCTAGCCTATAAATCAGTTAGATGAGTTGTGAGTTTGTGTAAACCTGTGCAGAATCAACAGTATTTATACAGGCCTTTCCTGTTTATCTTTGCTGTGCAGTGTGTCAGCCACCACCAGGTGTTCCTCTGACTAACCTGTTCTTTGCCGACTGTCACTGATGGATTATCTGATGGATTAGTTTGGACTTGACTTTTGCATTTTTACCTATCGACCAGAAGGGCCGTTACACATCTTAAACATGTGTAGAATGTGTAGAATTTTCCAAGGCGGTTTCAAGTTAAAATTTTCGCTTCATGATGTTTCAGCTGAACAGTTATATAATATAGATGGTTTCAGCGATGTAAACAAAAGACTTTTTTGAATGTCTACTTCCGCTTCATTAGTATAACATTTGGAATGTTAAACTGGAAACTTTTTGGGTACCGAAACGTTTCCCCATTTCCCCTGTGTCAATAGAACATTGAACTAAACGAGCGATTGCACCCTTCGCACTCAAGCTGTGTTTACCCCTCCCTGCACAATTACTTGATTACTTGAATATGAATACAATTTGACAGTTTGACAGTTTAGTGGTATCAAGGGGACTACAACTGATTAATGAAGACACATACCCTGTGCATGTGTGTCTGTTTGTGTCTGTTTGTGCGTGCGTGTGTGTGTGTGTGTGTGTGTGTGTGTGTGTGTGTGTGTGCTACATGTGGGTAAGTGTGTGTGTGTGTGTGTGGGTAAGTGTGTGTGTGTGTGTGTGTGTGTGTGTGTGTGTGTGTGTGTGTGTGTGTGTGTGTGTGGTCCAGTAACCATGCTCTGTAGTACTTACAGACTCGGGGCCAGAGGGCTGTAGTAGGTGCCTGTTGTTTGGATGTGTTTAGCTCATCACAGGCTACTTTCTCTGGGTCAGCACCAGACCCGATCACATCTCCTCTCCTCTCCTCTCCTCTCCTCTCTTCTCCTCGGGTGTCGGCCCGCCCCTGCCCAGTACTGCTTGGCCTCATGGCTGGCAGGCCCTAAGCAGATACAGCAGAGATACTGAAGGCGACCTTCAAGCGACCTTTTCCATCACGGGGTCGGTCAGCTGATGTAACAGTGACCTTGCATTCCCACCTCTCTGTGTGTGTGTGTGTGTGTGTGTGTGTGTGTGTGTGTGTGTGTTTTCTGGCCTGTTTCCTCTCTGCATTATTAATAGAGGAGGAAAGATTTCCCTCGAGCTGAGCCTTACCGAGCAGAGCTGATCTGAGCTGGTGGAGACGAAGCGGCGTCTGCGCAGCTCTTGGGGCTGATTGTCTCGGAGACGGTCTGGAATTACTCACTAAAATGGAAAAGTTCAGCCCGCCGTGACGCAGTAGCCGCCTTGCCCTGTCGAAGAGCAGTGACAGCTCCATTCACACACACACTTAAGAGATGAAACTCTTTTTTGTTTGTTTTGTTTTGTTTTAAAGGTCCCATATTACGCTTTTTCCAAGCTAACTTTTTTAGCTCTAATGTTCAGAACAGGTTGTTTCTCATGGGGGGTGCACCAGGTAACTAGACAGCTGCAGCCAACACATTGAGTATTTCCCCTGTAGCCTATGACAGACCAGTCCAAATTAGTCAATTGATCATTTTCATTGTTCTCAGCTGCAAAGGGCCTGCCAACTTCTCTCTCTCTTTTTTTTTTTTTGCAATTATCCATTCTCATTGCCCTCAGCTGCTTACGTGGCTGCCAATGTTGTGGGACCCCAGCCAACTTACCCCTGTGACATACATAATTAGGAAAATTCTATACAGGTGGTTTAAGCACACAGCAGCTGAACAGTTACTAACAGCGTAAATTGTCTATTTCAACAATTGAGGCTTTTTATCCAACTTAAAGTGTGTGTAGAGGCAGTATAGACCCAAAAAAACACATTCAAACGCCATAAAAAGTGATTCTTCGTAATATGGGACCTTTAAGAAAGTCTGCATCCAACCATTTCAATTATTGAACTGAACGACTGAAAAAGGTTGTATTGATTCAACAATCAACAAAACTATTGAGCTATCAACTAATTAACTATCAACTATTAAACTATTCAGTGCGCAGTGGCATCTCCAATTCACACAACACTTAAGAAATTAAACTCTTGACATGCTTTTCAACCAGAGATGGTTAATGAATGATCTAATGACATCCGTGCGAAACTATCTTTGTTTCAGCTGAGTTGCGTGGTCTTATGTGTGGCTGTTTATTGTGGGTGTCTGACTTGGTAGAGTAGCCTGTTTGTGGACTGGTTCTAATGTTTTGTGCTGTTCCTGCTATACTGTATGGGTATGCAGTTGGCAGGTGTTAGACAGGCCTCATTAACTTAATGGAAGCTGGTGTTCCTCACATGCCTGTAGCAATCAGCTTATGAAACACTGCCCCCAAGTGGTGAGATATGGTCACAATCCCATCAGAGTTATACCTGACATGACAGCAGCTTGGGTTCTGAAGCCCTTTTGTCAGGCCCTTAAAAACCTATTCTTCTTCCGTTCTTTGTGATGTGCTCTCTAAGTGTGCTGTAGTTATCACACCTGTGTGTGTGTGTGTGTGTGTGTGTGTGTGTGTGTGTGTGTGTGTGTGTGTGTGTGTGTGTGTGTGTGTGTGTGTGCTCAGACAAAACATCTATGCTCAGAATGCAGCTGTCTTATTAGGCCAGGTGACTGGTGTGTTATCTGCACTGCACATCTTTCTTTTTTTTTTCCACATATTGATTGGGTGAGCCAGATGATGACTGTCTCTTCCAAGCGCAGATCAGGCCCGCCCCTCCAACTCTGAACTGTGATTCAGTCAGTGTACAGTAGATGGATTCCATTGCCATGTCAACTCTCATTTAATGATCAAATGCAATTATGGGGGCCATGTGAAGGGTCATATGAAATCTGTCTTGTGTGTGCTGTATGTGGTCAGTTTCAATGCTAAATGTATATAATAGTGCTATGATATGAGGTGCAAAATACTGTTTATACAGGATGTAGCTTTTTTACTGTATTCATTTTCTATTACTTAATGACTGCAAACTTAGCTTGACTTCACATGTAAATCTAAAGACCTAAACCGGTGTTGTCTTTCCCCTCTGTCCTCAGATCAGCCCTGCCTCTGGTCTGGTGTCCATCCTGAAGAGACGAGCCTCTCTGGAGGGGACCAGTCCCTCCCGTCCCACGCCCAAACCCAAAGTCCTCACCAAACGCAAGGTCCGCTTCAGGGAGCCTGACGACGGCTTCGACCAAGGTGAATATCTTGCCCATTCAGAAATACTCCTGTATATACATCGCCATGTGTCCCAAGACCCATGTGTCTAAGTGCTTTAGTTGGTCTGGAGTAGCCGGGCCCCCCGGGTCCTGGTGAGCAGAGCCATTAGAGACTGGGTTGGTGTGTGGCTGGAAAGGCACCCCACCTCTCCTGTGGTCACGGATATAAATGACAAACAAAAAAAAAAGATTTTTAAATTGACCAAGATTTGTAGATGGCTGGGTTGTTAAGATTACACCAGATGATGGCTATGACTTTAATGTCATTCTTTGTCGTAGATTAATTTCAATTCATCAAGGCAGGTTTGCTAACAGTAGATAAAGTCCATAATCACACCTTGTGGTTTTGGGCCTCTTAGAAATGTAGGACTAACGTTTGAGAAACATTACTGACCTACTGTAGTTGGAAAGGCTGATTATTGTAATGACCTTTCTGTTCTGCAGATGAAGTGGGCGGAGACTCCTGGGTGCTCCTCCTCCTCTTGTGTCTGGCTACCGTGGTGATCAGTGTGGGCGGGACAGCGCTGTACTGCACAGTGGGCGACGCCCAGTCTAGTGTCTGCACGGACTTCTCCCATAATATGGACTTCTACGTGGGTCAGGTGCAGCGCGGCATGGCTGAACTCAAACACTGGTTCTCACCCAGCTCCTAGCATGGGCAAAGGACCTAAACAAACCTCTTTGTGTGTGTGTGTGTGTGTGTGTGTGTGTGTGTGTGTGTGTGTGTGTGTGTGTGTGTGTGTGAACGAGTGTGTACAGGGCAAGCCGAGGCCCTTTCCTCAAATGTTTTTAAAGACGCTGAACTGCCCAGGGAGGGAGTGGTGTGCCTCAGGGTTAGCATGACTGGGTTGATAGCCGTAGCGAAACACCCAGCAGCAGCAGCAGCAGCAGAAGCATCTTAACCGTTGTCATGGTAACCCGACCCCCCACACACACACACAAACACACACCTCTCGCTGCAGCTCTGGAGTGCCCCCTACTGTCTCATTGCTGTAAAAGGCAGGAGTGTGTTTCCTCCACAACAACCCCCGAGGTGGAGAGAATGCTGCCGAGACCACAAGACAGATCACAGGCCGCTTGCGGAGCACAACAACATCAACACGCACACACACACACGTCACCATGATGATGCCTGTTTCACGGGGAGGGATGCCACATGCAACCACGGCAACGCTCAGCAACAGGCAGCCGATTGGCCAGTTTCCGAAAGAGAGACGCAGCTAAATGTTTACTGCCACCACAAAACCTTCAAACGGACATTTTGATCAGTTCAGACGTGCTTTTATTTGTTTGTTTTCTTTCTTTATTTTACCTAGAATGTCAGTTGTTTTTTTTAAACCTCAATCCAGTTTTTAATGGAAGGCTTACAGGCATTGGCTCGTGCTATGAGCAGCCATGCCTCAGAGTAGCATTGTCCACTCTCTTTTACATGGGACTACAGCAGGGACGAGGAAAGCAATATCTGTGTCTTCTGAAGAATGTTTTTGATGCTGTTTCTAAAGATCAGTCTGGTACTATAGGAAGAGTCTATGTTAATATAGAAGTGGTGAAAGCCACTGGTACAGATCCGTGTCTCTGCCTTTAGGCTTACTATAGATGTTTTTCTTAATGGTGTCCGTTAGAAGAATGCATAATCTTCAGTCTTATGTCTATTTATGATACTGCAACGCGATGGACGGAGGAATCGGTGAATTGATGAGATGATTTTAGATTTTTTTTTGTTTGTTTGTTTTTCTGCTGTCAAATTTAGATTCTGTTCTATATTTGTATTTGTAGTCCTTGATTTCTGTCCTTGTAAATGTACTGCTAAGTGACAATGCACAGATATGTACTTTGTTTGATTTTTCTTGTCCTCTCTGAAGCAAGTCAAACTGAATAGAATTGACAATGAGATCATGCAGGCCAGCCAGAAGATGACTTTTAAATGAGAAATCCATTGTGAATCGATCCATAGCCCTGTTGTAGATGGCTGTTTGTCGGAAAAAGAATGTTAATGTTAGCTGTTTGAAATTTGGCCTTGTTTTATCAAATTTTCAGGCATACCCTAACGGCAGCAAATACATTTGCTCAGCCAGTATGTCCAGCAACAAGCCATAGGGAGTTGGTAAGTTTTGTGATTGGTTGGAAACTGTTGGTGGTCACCAATTACAATACACTGTTTAGACAGTCGTTGGGCAGGCTTAGCCAAGAGCAGTGGTCTTTTGAATTTGGAATTAAAACTTGTTTGTTCATTGATTGGTCGTAGAGCTATTCAGAGTTAGTTTTAGTACGATTTCCCCCAAAATTGTTATTCAGTTTTTCAAAATTTCCCTTTCATTTACAGTACTCAGTGACCTCAAATAACAGGGCCACAGGTTATTTCACACAGGATTTGTCCTTTAAGCCTGGTCCAGAGAGATTTAACAGCAAAAACAGACAGGGATCATTTGCGTGTAGGGCTGCATTGACTGGGATGGCGCTTGACAACACTTTATGTGTGAAGGCTACACAGTGTGGTGTCCGTTTTCCCAAAAGCATAGTTGTTAAACACTTAGTTGGTTGGCAATGGGAGATTACATTACAACCAGCAAAGTTGCTAAGTTAGGCCGGTATTCTCCTAGGTGTTAAAGTCCAAAAAAGTGCTTAGGTCCATGTGTTTCGCCTTGGTCAAGCATTTCTGGGCTTAAACACCTGGGAGAATGCTGCCCTTAGTCAGCAACTATGTTTTTGAGAAACGGATCACAGGCTGGCCCAGGAGCTTGTGTTTTTCCTCTTCATTTGCACGTGTTAACCCGGCTGGCTCGGGAAACAGTCTTAATCTAAGTGTGCATTTAATGATCTATTTATTTTAGTGTACAGTCGTGGAAAACTTTGTAAGAAATGACTTTAAAAACAAATGGAAAAAAAGTGTGCATGTCCTGTTTTTTGTTTTTGTTTTTGTTTTTGTTTTTTCACCTGCTGGATATTATGTTGGCATTACCTTTTTTTCCAGCTCTCTCTGGCCCTCTCCACTTGCAAGTCCAAAAGGGCTGCTTACTAAGATCCAGTATCCAGTTTTTTTTGTTTTTGTTTTTGTTTTTTTTTATAATGTAAATACTACGGGAATATTTGAAATTTTTAAAGTCTTTTCCGGTTTTATTTTCCTTTTTTTTTCTTTAAGGTCTTGGGCAAAAACAATGTTAAGGTTATGGTTTGGGATTGCTAATACTGATTTTCTCTGGTAAATAAATCTTATTGTCGGGACTTAATTTTCTTGGTGTTTCTCTTCTTTCCGTGTGTGTGTGTGTGTGTGTGTGTGTGTGTGTGTGTGTGTGTGTGTGTGTGCTATTTCAAGTATTTTTGCATGCATGCCAATAAGTGGCTGTGATTAAAAAGACTCGCCAAAGACCAAGGGAGTATATGGCATATGAACCATATAGGGACATGTCATCATTCTGTTTTTACATCTAACAAAGATATCATTGCAAAGTGTTGTATCACCAATCTTTCTGCTGTGGAAAAACGGTTAGCCCACAGCAGTGTTTCTCAAAGTGTGGGGCACTGAGACATGAACAGTGGGATGCAAGACATTACTAAACGAACGACGACACCATGCTTATCTATCAGATAACTTTTTGTCATACAAGTGCCATACTCGTATCACAACTGCAGTTGCTCTAATGAGCGGTTCACAATGCAATAAGCGTTGAATCTACATAAAAATATTAATACAGCTCTATGCACACCGACTACCATCTAGGAGGTGAAATATTATCTCTTAACTCAAATAAGGCATAGGCTACCACATAGGCTTATGGGGAACCTGCCCGTTTCAATGCTCTGAGTAGGCCGGTCTGGAAAACAAATAATCTGTTTCCTTTCTATATACAGCAAAAGTTGTTCTCAGTTTTTCTTCATCGAATGGTGCCAGGACATAAAGTGAAAATGCGATTTCTTGACCCTGGTAAGCAATAAAGAGGCCTATAACCCAGCCCTGTGTCTAGTGCAACCCCATTCGTCTCTGTGCTATGAAATATTAGTAGGGGTTATCTGGGGTTGGTAATATCCCTACCAAAGTTGAGACAAAACCAATGTCTTGCTAAAGAAAGACTAACTGTAAAAGGAAAGGTTGGCATTTTTGTAATCACACACAAGTCTACAATCTGCCTGTTGCGTAGTAGCAGTCTCAAAAGTAAATTGCTAAGGCCACTTTTGGTCAATTACATCATAGTGACCATTTATTTAACAGTCAATCACAAAGTTAATATCAAGTGAAGATGCCACTCACTGACCCACTTGGATGCAACTTAATTTTGCTAATGTGGTTGGGTGGGGGGCTAAATGTTGCAGTATGTTGTCTATTCATTAACAGTCCATTTGTAAGGAAAAACATCACTGCACTGTATTATTGTAACTACAACCATTGTACATTTATAAAGGCAGAGCAATGCAAAAAGGATGTGCAATCTTCTATCATACGTTCTCACTGAAGTTGTCGGTAACGGTGTGGGCGTGTATTCCAGTCTTACTGACAAATCAGGCGGCATTTTGTCATTGGCATGCGCAGGGCGACTACCGGAGCCTCGTCCAATCAGTGTACAGAGGTGAAGTGGTGTCTGTGCTGCTACGGAAGTGGAAGCAGGAGACGCAGAGACTGTTGAACATCACGCACGCTGAATTTTGGGTCTGTCAAATCTTAACTTGCGAACATGGCTATGGTCAGCACATCCTCGTCGAGACCTTATCATATCATAATATTTGGAGCATCTGGATTCACGGGACAGTTTGTCATTGAAGAAGTTGCACGGACATCGTCGGAGGGTCCAAAGGGAACCTTGAAATGGGCTATTGCTGGGAGGAGTAAGCAAAAGCTGGAAAAAGTTCTAGAACAGGCCGCCACAGCCCTCGGTATGTATTGCATGCAATGCTATTTGAACCTTTGCACACTACTGCGTATTTGAATTGCATTCTATTTATCTACTTTCTTATTTACCGAAAGAGTTGCAGAGATGACATTTGCTGCATCATTAGCTTGATAACGTTAGTTCACGGAGAGCTAACAGTCAACTTGTCATGTAGGAAATGTTAGCTAGGAACTTGCACATCGTCATTGCAATGAAATTGCTTGTCACTTTGGTTCTAACTGACGTTACAGCAATTCTGGTGAATCAACTAACGTTAAACATCGGATTACCTTAACGTTAAGTATGCTTAAGCGAAGATGCTTTCATTCAGATAACCCTCAAGGCAAAGTTTTGCCCACAGCCAAATCAATGATAAGGGTTGCGTCACGAATTAAGACCTTCATTCAGTGGAGACGATTTTGTTGAAGTAAACAGTGATATCTTTGTCTAGGGAGTCGGGGAACCCTCCACTTGAATTGTGTGAAATCGTGATCAAAGGTTTCAAATACGAATCAAGGACCACCAACATAACCTTAATTTCCAATCTTGATTTCTCTGGGTTAATAAAATCTATTTCTGTTTCTATGTATCTAATGACAGAGTAGAACCAAAATACAGCCTGGATGGGTTTCAACTGAATGCAGAGATGTCTGTGAAGTGTTGGTCTTCAGCCACAGGCCCTAGGGATGCTAGGCTTATGGGCTACTGTACAACAGCTGCTGGAAACACAATTAATAGCCACCACCCACACTCAGAACATTACCCCACTGTCTGTTACCCTGCTGACTGTGATAGAAAAAACAACCAAAGTACTAGTTGAGATGATGTTTTTTCCCCCTTAACAGTGGCTCTTTTTAATTATATTCATAGTTTATTGTGAGCCTCCCATGTCATGCAGTACCGCGCTTCACACTTGGTGAACAGTAACACATTCTTGTAAGATGATCTAACCCTGTCCATTTTGCCTGCTAGTCAGCAATGTATGCAGTGTGTACTTTGCTGAATGTAATGTATTTGCTCTGTTTTATTGACTGCTAATAACAGCTTAATTTGCATAGCTTGACTGTGTAACCCTTACAGTATGTGCATACTTCTGGTGTCATCAGGTAAGCCGGAACTGAAGTCGGAGGTGGACATTATCGTGGCCGATGTCGGGGATCCGGACTCTCTGGCTGCCATGTCTAAACAGGGGGTTATTGTTCTCAACTGTGTGGGGCCTGTAAGTGTACAGCACAAAGTGTGTGATTGTCCCTGCTCCAGTGACTGGAGCCTGTATGGTCTGACTATTCGTCTGTAGAGGCCATGTTTTCTAAATGGACACACAACTCTCAATTGGGCATATGAAAACTTATGACATGATTGCCACATTATTTGGTCGTAACTTTGGTAATAACTGGTGTGTCACCATGTCATATGCAATCTCAAAGTTGTGTAATGGTTATCATTAGTCTTGATGGCAATCAGAGTTGTACTTTGTACTAGAGGCCATTTCTTGACAAGGTTGAACTCTTGTGTTGCAAAAATGGGGAGACTATACTACTAAGGTGTGAACTAAACCAGATTAGAAAGATTACATCTTTAGCTGCTCAAATGTCACATTTTTGCGCAGTAAAACTGTATAAAACATTATTTTTGTCATATTGTTGTACTACATGTATCTAGCTGTTCCTGGGTTGCATGTTGATACCATTGGACAGTAAAACCTTGTAAATATTTTTTGTCATATTGCTGTACTACATATTTGACTATGTATGGTTGCATGTTGATACCATTGGACAGTAAAACCTTGTAAATATTTTTTTGTCATATTGCTGTACTACATATTTGACTGTGTATGGTTGCATGTTGATACCATTGGGCATGCTTGTAAGGTTGTCATCCCTGTCTCACAGTACAGGTTTTTTGGAGAGCCTGTGGTGAAAGCCTGCGTGGAGAATGGAGCTCACCATATTGACATTTGTGGGGAGCCTCAGGTAACTCCCTCATCAACTCACCTCCGGGTTGTTTGGTCTGTTCTGTTTTCACTCCTAAGTCTTTCTGTTAGCTCACTGTGTGTGTGTGTGTGTGTGTGTGTTTGTGTGTGTGTGTTTGTGTTTGTGTGTGTGTGTTTGTGTGTGTGTGTGTGTGTGTAGTTCCTAGAAGGGATGCAACTAAACTACGACAACCAGGCTTCTGAAAAGGGAGTCTACATTATTGGCAGCTGTGGTTTTGACTCCATTCCTGCAGACATGGGTGTGCTGTACACACGGGACCAGTTTAAAGGTACAGTACCTCATTCTCCTTCCATACTGAATTAGGCCTACTGTACATCTAAGCTGTGCACATGGGACCATTTTAAAGGTACACTACCTCGTTCGTCTTCCGTACTAAATTAGGCTTACTTATACATCTAAACTGTATGCATGGAGCTAGTTTAAAGGTACACCACATTAACCCTAAACTTAACCCCCTTAACCCTTAGCTGTTTGTGTCTACACTGGTTGAGTGGAACATGAAAAATAACAAATAACGCTTATGCTTATACTTTTTTCATTACCCACAGGCACTTTGACAGCAGTGGAGAGCTTCTTAACTGTGGGCATAGGACCAGAGGTGAGCTCTCTCTCTCTCTCTCTCTCTCTCTCTCTCTCTCTCTCTCTCTCTCTCTCTCTCTCTCTCTCTCTCTCTCTCTCTCTCTCTCTCTCTCTCTCTCTCTCTCTCTCTCTCTCTCTCTCTCTTCACCTTGTTAGTTGACCTTGTGACAACTGTAGACTGACCTCCTCTGTCCCTCTCTTCACAATGAATGTTCTGTCTCTTGGCCCAGGGGGGTTGTATCCACGACGGCACCTGGCAGTCGGCCATCTACGGCTTCGCAGACGGTGACAAGCTCCGCAGCCTGAGGAGGAAGTTTGGCTACAAGCCTTTGCCTGTCGTGGGGTCAAAAATCAAGAGGAGGTGGGGTATTTGGTCTGGTCTGGTCAGGGGTTGTTTCCCAAAAGCCTAATTGCTAACTAGACTTACTAGTTATTTCTAGTTATTACTAGTTATTTCTAGTTATTATAGTTATTACTTATTTGCTAAGTTAACTTAGTTGCAACTAGCTAGCAACTAAGTTAGCAACTATGTTGGTTGCAATGCAATCTCCCATTGCCAACTAACAAAGTTGCTAACTGGTTAGCAGCTACGCTTTTGGTAAAGGAATGCCTGGTCTCTGTTGTGCAGTATCTCTACACCACTCAACACAATGGAATATCAGAACAGAAGCTTTCTATGTTTAGGGTTGCATGGTGTGCAGGGATGTAACATGTACACTAGGATGGTAACTAGCTAAACCATTCCAAGAGAGTCAAGTGAGTAACATTCTAGTGTGGTACCAGGTCCACTCCTCTAGCACCACTGAGCATTTGAAACAGATTATAAAGAAGTCGGAACGTTGAACATTGAAACATTTTTGCATAATGACTCAAGATTATGTGACTCCATCGGTAACACATTTATAATGTCCTTATAATGTTCTATATATATATATATATATATATAGAACCAACTGTTTGTTGGATCTAAAGTGATCATGACAAACTAAGGGCAGCCAAAAAAATCTTTGTTTGCCTACAGTATTTGTAAAGTGCTATGTGCAATGAATAGCTATGATGCATTTCGGCTGTAAATCTGAACCACTCTGCTGTAAATGCAACAAATACATCATGAGCAATAAGAGCAACTTAAGTTAACACAGGAATTTAGCTGCTACTTTTTTGAGCGACAAAAGTGATTTTACAACTAGCTCTCAGTGTGAAGTTGTGTTTATGTGAGGATGATGGTGTGTTCCTTACCTTCCCATAGGAGTGCTCTGTTCTTCAGTAACGAGGTGCAACAGTACGCAGTGCCCTTCATGGGTGCCGACGTGTCCGTGGTGAAGAGGTCCCAGCGCTACCTGACGGAGGAGCTTAAAGAAAGCCCAGTAAGTTCTTCGCTGTCTGGGGATAACTCTGTACTTAGCCATATAAATTCACCAACCAAATCAGATAACTCTAAGCTGGACCTATTATTCACTAACCATACCAGTTAACATAATAAGCAGGCTTTTCCATTCTGTCACTAGAGATGTGTTTGGAAAATAAATGAAAACTTCTTGACTCTGATGTGATGAATTGAAAAAGTACTATATTGAGCAGGCGTCCATTTCCCAAAAGCATAGTTGCTATTAGTTAGCAACTTAGTCAGTTGGTAATGGTAAATTTCATTGCAACCAACAAGGTTGCAACTATGTTTTTGAGAAACGGATCTTAGAATATTTGCATCTTAAACAATGTTTGCTTCCCTGCTTGGCCTTAAATTGCTTAGATTGGATGGGTTCCCTATCTCTTTCCTTTCCCCTGTAGTTAGGCCTACAATTCTTTGAATGCTAAACAGCACTATACTCCTAGTCTTGTGTTTCTTAACAATCCTCTTGAGCCTTTCATGCCCTGGTGGTCCCTGCCTGACAGCTGCAGCAAGCTCCCATTAGTATTGTTAAAGCTTTTAATTGGGGATTTGTTCTTTAATCCCAGGGCCGACTGACTTTGCCAATGGATATTATTTGTGAATAGAGATTTGACTTAGCTTGGGCGCTTTGAATGTTAGCAGCCAGCCATGCTTGTATGACCTGCTGCGTCGGCCTACACAGTTCATCCCAAAGTAGCAGAGGACGCTTAGACCTCTCACAGGTCTCGAACCCACCACCTAGTCAGGTACAGCTCACCCACAGCATGCGAGGTGAATACTCTAACCACTGATGTGAAAAACCCAGGCTCCCAACTCTACGGTTAGAGGTGTTCTTAAGGCTAGAGTTAAGATTTACCACATATTGCCGCCAGCTTGC
>JAODXP020000024.1:2130003-2135003 GCA_027497455.2 Sardinella longiceps | reverse complement strand
TTCTGTCTACCCCAGACAAGTGAAGTAACATGATTTCAAAAATGTGTTTGGCAACAGAGACTCATGCCTACCCAATTTGCACTCCTCTGTTTTTGGCCTCTTTGAGCCACCGTAGGCCACAGCACTGCTCCAGGAAGAGCTGAAAGTCCAACCGCTTGCCAAGAAGCTCTGTGGGGTCAATTAGGATGTCTTCCTCTTCTAAAGCTCTACACACACACACACACACACACACACACACACACACACACACACACACTTAATCATGTTGGCATACACACAGTGGCAAAAAAAAGGTCAGTATCTTGTTTGTTAACTTCTCTCTTGTATACTACAAGTGCAGTCTTCTACGATACCCATAATCCTTTGGGGCCTACCCTACTATATTCCAGTGTAATTTGAAGTGCTCCCCAATGAGGTCTGATCCAATCCAAGAAGAGTACTTCTGTGTTACCCATACTCCTTTGGGGCCTGCCATACTCCAGTATAATGTGAAGTGTTACCCCAATGAGGCCTAAGGCAATCTAAGAAGAGTCGTTCTGTGTTACCCACAATCCCATGGGGCTGCAGGGCAGCAGCTGTGCCTGCAGGATGGCCTCCTCTGTTCCCTCAGGGCCCAGCACCTCCACCTGTTCCTCCAGCGGGATGCGGAAGGCCAGCGACTGCAGCCACAGGTGAGCACTGCCCAGGTGGAGCGGCTCCAGGGGATCCCAGAACGGGTCGCGGTCTCGGTCACGGTCCCGGGCAAGTACCAAGCGCTTGGTTTCCACCTTCCCCTCCTCTGCTCCACCAGCCATCTTCTGCTGCTGTTGCTGTTGCTGCTGCTGGTACACCTCCTCCATCAGGAACTTACGGTTGATGAACTTGGCCTTTGACCACATCCACACCTATGGCAGAGAGGGTAGAAACAGTAGTCAGTAGTCAGTAATCTGCCCATAGGGTGGTGAAACATGACACACGGACACACGTAAACCCATGGAAAAGCAGTGAATATTTCACTGACATCAGTAACCTAATCATGTGACACCACCCACTTCAAACTTAAACATTGACTTGATTATTTTAACCTGGTGGGATAGTCATGGGCAACATACTCAGGCCTTTCTAATCTAAATGGTTTGAATGATTGGTTCACAGGAATTTCATTCTGGCGCTGGCTAGTCATACAGGTCAGCTGAATATAGTAAAGAGGCCTGATGATGGATGTTGTGTCTTCAGGGAGATATAACTCTGCTAGAGAAGCTCACCAAAGACAGGACCCAGATTCACAGAGGGTAAAACGTGAAATTGCATTAAAGCATAACTACGTTACTCTGTTATCCCTCCCCCTTTCCTGGTTTCAAAGTCATCTACAGTCATTTCAATTCAAAAAGCCCCCTCATCCCATAAACATCTGCTGTTTTTCTGAAAGAATGAAAGGATTTTGGTTATGAAATATGACTCTGCTTCTGTCTGCTTTTTGACTTTTCAATTCTGTATGTGGGTTGGTTGCTACAAACACAAACACAAACACACACAGTCACAGTCACAGCTGTTGGTGATTTTGGCAGAGGTCCTCTTTGCTCATTACGGGGCTGTCCGGGCCTGCGCCTGTCCAAAAATACACCCGGCTGTCATCTAGAGGATTTGTGACCATTACTGGGCCAGAAATCCACCTCACCTGCTTGTTTTCCAGCGATGTAACCCGCACAGCAATGTCCTTCTCAAGGTCGCGACCCCGGCTGTCAGACATGGCCAGGTTTTTAATCTCCAGCTTGAATTCCACCCCCTCAAACAATACAGCAACAACAACAAAAAGATTATTTCCACGGAAATCCATTTATGCATGCACGTGCATGTACATACATACAAACATACACACACACACACACACACACACACACACACACACACACACACACACGCCCAATCAGTTTTACATCAGTAGAACAGAGTCTCTACTGATTCTGCTTTGGCTTTGGTAAATGGTGTGAGATGGATAGAATGTACATGTAACACTCTTTTTACACTTTATCTCATACTGGCAATATTCAGTTTGCATCAGATAGGCCTATCAAAACACGGCCAAATTGGTTGATGTCAATCAGAATGAGGAGTTTACATGATTTGTGTGCAAAGCCAATATTTCCAATACCAACAATGTTTAAAAATCCCTGCATTCTTGTAACTCAAGAAATCAAGGAACTTCAATTGTCACTTGCATCTGATTACTGGTCTAAAAATGCAGTGAAATTATGAATTAATATAATAAGTCTATATTAATATAATTATATAACTATGCTAATTGTTTAAAATCCCTCCATATTAGTGACTTTCTCAGTGCTATAGTGTATATTGCTTTCAAACGATCCCCTTTGCACAGCGAGTTCCTTCCCTGAGTTCCACACTGACTTTGCTGAGCTCCTGGCTCATCTGGTTGGCCTCGGTGACCAGGGGGATGAGTTTGATGTAGTCATAAAACACAGCCAGGAGACTCGGGTCCGTCTGGCTCGACTCCACACTGGGCTCACCGGCTGCTGAGGCGGAGATTACTGATTAACGCCAGCGTCAGATGGACACACATACACACACATTGGCCGATGGACACACACACACACACACACACACACACACACACACACACGAAAAACACACACACACACACACACACACACAAACACACTGCAAGAGCAAATACCACACATACACACTGTACACACACACAGCAAGAGCAAATACACACACACACACACACACTCACTCAAACCTGGCAACAGAAAGGCACGTACACATTCACACAAGCATGTACAAATATAAAAAAGAAATATGCCAATACACAGTCAAACATGAAGAAATCAACAGAACTACAGAATGCATAAAAACAGAAAGTCCAAAAAAGGATAATCAAATACAAACGGTTGTGCCATCCAAACACACACACACACACACACACACACACACACACACACACACACACACACACACCCTGGCTCTGGTCTTGGCACAGCGTTGGAATGTGGATGCCCTCAGCGGCCGCCAGCTCTGACTGGAAGTAGTCGTAGTCATAGCGACTCCAGTCGTCCGTGCCACGCTCACAGGGGAATCCAATAAACAGGTAGGTGCTACTGGACCCCAAGATGAGTCGATCCTAATCAATAACACATTAACAACCACCTTATAACATTATCACAATGTTAACACCACATCACATCACAGGCACTTTGGATAATACAGGGCTGATAGTGAAAAAACAACAACTCCTGAGCCTGAACTTCTTCTATCACGGGTTGAGATGGGCAAGGGTAGGGATGTTATATTTGTGTTGCACTTAGAACACAACTTGGTTATATGCACTATGCACATTCCATATCTTCAGCTAGTAGGCAGTGATAGCTGTGCAAGGATGCACATTTAACTCAGAACATGTCAATTTTATCAATCCTCATCACTTCTATGACGGTACAATGAGAAGAAAACATTTAAATTTTAGTTTAGTGAGTCTACTTTAATCCCACCTCTTCATATCTCAAGGCAAGCATTTTTTTTCCCCAAGTCATGTTTCCACGCCTGAAATCAGGCACAGTGCCTGAATACTAGCCTGACATAGCCCACCCATAATACGAATGTTCATACGTATCATGGTCTGGGCACGGTCCTCTGGGGCGTGTTTACATCGGTAGAGAGTCTACCGGCCAATAAGCAAAGCTGATTAGACAAGCTGTCCAATTGTTTCAAACCAGAAGTGAATGCCCTCCCCCCTGCAGTATAATCGCGTCAGGTTAAAGAACCTCCAGACCATGAATACGGATGAACAGCAGTATTATGGTCGGGCTATGTCAGGCTACCTGAATACTATCAGGCCTGATAATAACATGACTGCAATAGTGAGATGAATGTAACAATCACATCCTGCAAAATCTTGTTTGTTTTTATCAACAAATTGGCTGTTCAGCCCCAGTCTCCAATATATACATTTGCAGTAGGCCTAGATGAGATAATATTAGGGTTTGCATTGCAAGGAAGAGTTCCCTGGGAAGTGGACCTATGGTTGTTGAATTGAAAGCGTAAAGCTGTGCACTTGTCAGCTTTATTACTTAATCCTAGGCCTACTTGCTTATGTGTAGTATGATTATGTGTAACAGCCAGGCTTATCTGTCTTGCTGGTGAGGGGTGCATTTAATTTTAATTAAAACATGTTTTAATTCTAACTGAAACCACCGTTAGGGGGACGTTTAATAGCCCTTGTTGCGCATTGTTTGGTTTAGTTTAAGACAATGAGTGGAATTATCAAAATTGGAGAGGGGATAGCTAAACACAAGAAACTAGAAAATACTGCAGAGTAATCCATCAATTTTTACAAAGTAGCTGTATTTTAAATACCACCCATTTAAACGGTAACTGTAACTGAATACAGTTATTCATAATTTGTATTCTGAATACAGTATTCTGAATACATGTATTCCGTTACTCCCCAACACTGCTGGTTAGGCCCAAATATATTCTGTAGAAAAGTAACAACCTGTCCCAAGTATTTCAGAGAAATGAACTTAATTGTGAACTGAAATTACAAACACAATCACACAAACACACACACATAAACACACGGACACACACACACCAGGTGCTGCAGCTCTGTGCGATAAGTGATGGGCAGGCCATTCACCATGACCTTTGCCCCTGTCACCGGGGTTACAGAGACCCTGCGGTCCTCGTTGGTGAAGACAGCGTGTCTCTCCTGAATGCTATCAGGGAGACAGGTGGCAGCGGACAGACAGATAGAGAGATTGACAGAAACAAAGAGAAGAGGGCAGAGAAGACAACACGGAAGAGATATGCAAATGAGTGTAAAATGTAAATACACTAAACCCCTTCTCCATGTGCAGGTACTGTACTGACTAATGACTGAATGTCATGCAAAAGGCAGCCATAAATGTCTGTCATTCTCCACGCTTGTAACCGCATTAACCCAAAACAAAACACCCTTTACTAATCATGCAAATGACTCTAACTGCATTAACCCAAAA
>JAODXP020000024.1:2100003-2127503 GCA_027497455.2 Sardinella longiceps | reverse complement strand
CTCCCAGTGCAGACTGCAGAAGTTTGGTGAGGACTGACTCTCTGTAGGGGATGTGCACCGCCTTCTTGGCCAGAGCAGCATCTGCCAGAGAGCTAGCATAACCACACACACAACAAAACAAAACATAAACACAACAACAACAAAAACACACCAAAATATAATGTTAATGAACCAAACACAGACAAACACATCCAAACACTACCAAACATCGTCAAAATGACTAAACAACATAGACAAAGACAAAGACAAAACATTTCTCATCTCCATTAAACGTTTATCCACTGAATAACCTGCTACTATATGGTCCAGTGATGAACCTTTTCTTTCTCATGGAAAATATCAATAAAAACTCTGACAATCTGAATACAGAAGTCTAGGTGCAATGAAATAAGCCTCATTCCATACAAGCTGTGCAAAAAGGCTCAGTTTTGATGCAACGAAGGTAAGCGAGTAAGAGACCTGATGACGATGCCCAGTGTAGTGAGACTGACGTTGATGGCGGTGCCCTCCTTCAGTCTATCTGCCTCCAGCCCTGAGCATCGCTGCCTCTCGCTGCCCGCCAGGTCCACCAGGTTAATGTTGGACTGCTTGGTGATGTTCTCCTTGGAGAAGATCTGTGTGGAAACACATGGATATATACTATAATAATACAACACAACATATACAATATAACAATACAACACAACATATACAATATACAATAATACAACACAACATATACAATAGAATAATACAACTCAACATAAACACAACAAAGGAAGGGTTGGGTAGAGTTTCAGCTATTCAGCCACAGCTGTAGGAACTGCAGGAAATATAAAAATAAACACAAAGATGCATGGAAATTGAGATAATTACATGTGTTTAAATCTGTACATAGTGTTTGGAGCTAGAGGGTTATTGGTGGTGTGTTGTGCGACAGAGAGAGAGAGAGAGAGAGAGAGAGAGAGAGAGAGAGAGAGAGAGAGAGAGAGAGAGACAAACAGAGAGAGAGAGAAAACCACACACCCATAGGCCAATACACCCAAATACACACTCAAATAACACATCGTCATCACACAATGTCCTTTTCCTGTAAGAATCAATTGATGTTTGTGTTATACTCAGATTTATTTAATGTAAGCATTGCATTGTGAAACGATAGTGACAAGTTTGCCATGACAATGAAACATTTAGAATTGATCTGACTATCATTCAATCTGACCTGCTTGAGTTGTGCAATGATGAGCATGTGTGAGCGACTGCTGTTAGCGTTCATGTACGTGGCGGCGGTGGTACGAGTCCGGGTGCCCTGTTCCATCAGCTGTTCCACACGCGCCGCGCTGTCGCAAGGCACCCGCCGCAGTCCCTCCACGTAGAACCCCCGCAACTGGTCCTCACGCACACGCAGGCCGCCCAGAGAACGGCTGCCTCTGGCCAGTAGGTCAATCACCTGAGGTCAGAGGAGTGTGTGTCAGTTACACACACACAAGGATACAAGGACACAAGGATTCAAGGACACAAGGATACAAGGAAGTTTATTTGTCACATGTATATAGTTACTGGGGTGTAAGAAATGCGGTAAAATTGCTGTCAGCCACACACACACACACACACACACACACACACACACAAACACACACAGCCCATACACAGAATGAGCTCATAATGCATTGAAATCTGTCAGTTAAACACATAAGGATACATGGACACAAGGATTCAAGGACACAAGCAGGGCAGGTTCTTGGCATAGATGAACTAGGCGATCTCCTATGGCACCAAATATCAAGGGGCATCGCAATTTTATCACTTATTTTCTCTTAGATTTTCAATTGTATTTGTAGAAAAGAGGGGGCACAACTCAAATCTAGCCTAGGGCAGCGAAAAGGCTAGAACCGGCCCTGGACACAAGAATACAAGGAAGTTTATTTGTCACATGCATATAGTTACTGGGGTGTGAGAAATGCGGTAAAATTGTTGTCAGTCACACACACACACACACACACACACACACACACACACACACACACACACACACACACACACACACACACACACACACACACACAGCCCATACACAGGATGAGCTCATAATGCATTTAAGCTTAAGTTAAATCCTTCCCACTCCATGTGGAGGATCAGACAGTGCCCATCTCCTCTGACCACTTTAATCAAGCGCTGTTTGGTTCAGTCTCAGAATGATGAACCAAACTGTGTGTTTTGACTGTGATAATAATGTGTGTGTGATTTGCCTGTGATAATGATGTGTGTTTTGACTGTGATAATAATGTGTATTTTGACTGTGATAATAAATGATGTCATCAGAACTACCTGCTCATTGTAGATCTCCAGCATACTGAAAAACACCTGGAGGCAGAGAAGGGAAACGAGAAATTAAATTATAACTATAGCATAACATAAACAAAAATGAACATAGTTATAAACATAAATTATAACTATGGCATAACAACAAAAACTCTCACAAGATAGAGTTTAGAGAGAGAGAGAGAGAGAGAGAGAGAGAGAGAGAGAGAGAGAGAGAGAGAGATGTTTTTCTGGTGGCGGACGTTGGATACCTGGCATTGACAGTTCTCCTGGTTGGCCTGCACAGCCTGAAAGAGTCTCTCACACAGGGTGGGCACCAGACCCTTATTGGGGCCATAGCCAACCATGGAGTAGCTTTTGCCTGAGCCCGTCTGTCCATAAGCCAACAGGGTGGCATTGTAGCCTTGCAAAGCGTTCTCCAGAATGCCCTGACCCAGGTCATTGAAAACACTCCCCTGTGTGCAACAGTAATAAAGTATGGTCTCAGTTAGACTGGCCATAGCCTTCCTATAAAATACACTCCACTCTCATCTCCCTTCTGTATACCAAGGGACTGGTTATAACCAGGCAAGGATTCAGGGCAACAGATTGTTATTGCTCTAAGAGTAAGTACAGGAAATTGCATTGCTCAGTCTAACAGTAGATCAAAAGATCTTTTCCAAAGGGAATCTCTACGGAAGTTCTATTTTTGGCAAGGAGTAGTCTTGCAGTGTATACAACCCTCAGTGTTTATGTCATGTAGCAGGTGAATGGCTGTGTCATGTATATTTACAGTATGTGTCATGTAGCAGATGAATGGCTGACTGAATAGGCTGCTTTATTACCTGGTCTGCATAGCGTCCTCCTGGTTCCTCGGCGACATACAGGCCGTCTCTGTTTCTGACGAAGCCACTGTGAGACCAGTAAGCGTAGTCAAAGGTGAAGGTGCGACGTACTTGTAGGTTGCGAGGATCTTGAATGGTGATGGTGTTCCCATTCATAGACACCACACAATGGCTTCCTGCGTCCCTCTCCCTCTAGAAACAAAGACTCTCAATGTTCCCTCAATGTTCCTTCAACATTCATCCACAACTTTCACCGTCACATGACAACAAAACATCAACAGAGAGAGAGGCTACCACTACATTACACCCAAGCCCAGCTCTTAGTCAATAGACAAGTGATGGTTTGACCTCAACTGACCTTGTTGAAAGGCCTGACCCGTACTGCCACCTTCACGCAGTCTTTGCCGGCCATCTCCTCTCCCTTCTGTAGTTGTGCGGAGCTTGTCAGCAGGTGGGGAGACAGGTAGGCTAGCGCTATAGCCTGTGGCCCTAATATACAGGGGAGCAGTGTTGAGATAGGTAATAGGAGCCAGCTATAGCCACAGACGGGGGATCACTTTCACTTGCTCTCTCGGAACATGAATTATAAAATAACAGCGAGAGAAACAGCCGAACAGGAAACAGACCAGTTGGGCCTTAACACTTTTGTGTCTGTTTCTGAAACCTGAGTTGTTGTTTTTTTCTCTCACTTATAATCTTGAATTGAATGGAAATGGTTTTCAAGTTGTGAAAGTTTGCTGGGCATGTGGTCCTTATGCAAATTCAACATCCACAAGCACATCTATAATGTAAATACTTTTAGGACCATAAGAATGGAATTGAATACGCCTATAATGCACTTTAATGTTAAGATGCATTCAATGGACTGATGACAAATATGTACTGCTCATAATTGAGCAACAAAGTTACAATATTAGGCATTCTGGAAACATACAGTCAGGGTCAGTACTTTTGTTCTCTGGCTTTTAATTCACTTCAGTGTAAGTTAGAAAGCATCATCTTGCTTTGATGCATGGCGTCATCAATCCACTAGGTGGCAGCACTACCCACGGGTTATTAATGGTTAATAGAACCTAAATGGTTAATAGAACCTTAAATCACCAAATACGGCCATTGCTGAAACTAGATACTAAATAGAAATGTAATCTGTATTGCAATACTTAAGCGTAACTTTTCAAATGTAGTTTTCTTTGCCATTCCATTCTACAATCTACATATAATTTCATTTTGTCTGCTAAACCTGGCATGGATTCTACCAATGGGCAATCCCGTCAACTTCGTCCAACGTCGATGGATATCTATATTTGTCCAATCAATGAATACCACATCAAAGATGTAAATCTTGAAGCCTGACTGGGGACTTCTCACATCAAAAATAAGACAAAAATATTCTTTTTAAAGTTCCATTTTGAGGTTTTATTAAAATGGTTTGTGGGGAGAAATCACAGGAAATGACATCAGAGGGAAAGTGGGTTCAGGAAATAAGAGGTCACAAAAAAAAACACATCATCTCCCTGTAGGCACTGAGCCCATTTATTTAGTGCAAGATGCTGATGCCTCCACTGAGTTTCTTACAGTACATTTATGTACTGTATACATAAAATTTCTTGGGTTAGGATTATAGTTAGGATTAAAAGGGACAGTTTGATTGACTTCCTACAGTGGAAGTAGGAATCTGCATAGTAGACATATAATATTCTGATATGGGCGGGACAAGCATACAACTGACAGTAGGATCTAGCCTATCACAGGACAGATGTATCTTGCAGGACATAAAGAGGCAAGGGTTTTTATCACGTCATCTAACGCCTTCAAAGGCGCTCAGAGGACAAAACAGGGTTGCTGATAGTAGACAGCAGGGATTGGACATGAAGTTACTTCACACCATCAGAACATACATCAAACCCTGGGACTTGCACATGGACCACATCCATATCCATGTACATTACAGCTAATGGCCAGAATGACCAAGGCCAAAATACTGTATATTGTTCTTGCATTTGTTGTCTCAAAGCCAAAGTAACGACCGACGGACCTTGGCCAGTCCATTTAACCTGTGTGGTTATAATCCAGTGTTTATTTCCTTTTCTTCTGATCAGATGTGTTCTCCTGGGTCTCTGGGAGGCACTGGTAGCCTAGCAACATGCCCACGATGGAAACGCCTGATGGCACACACATAGGAAGCATATGGATATCAATGCTGTGACCCAAGCCATTGCAGATCAATGTATATGGAGCAATCTCATCCAATCAACTAAAGTTTACAACTGCTAAGTGATAAACTTACATTCACATTTATGCATTTCTTTTTATCCAAAGCTACTTTGTCAACTATCAATTACAGTAGTTCAGAGCTAATCTCCTCAAGAGCAACTACTAGCATGCTAGACAGGTTCCTTAATCACTACAGTTACCACCAACGCTTTATACAACTCAACACTCTGTACAACAGGTTGACTCATGCTAAATAGTTGACTCATGGTAAAACAGGGCGATCGCCTGTGTTCTTTGACGAAGTAATACTGCTACAAGTCTGCACACATGACACCATGGGTCACAGGAGTGTACATGGGCTTTCACTTGGTCTAACAGCAAGTACAGTACATTCTAGCCTTCAGCACAAAACAGATTTGTACTTACTTGCCACTAGGAGAGGTGCCATTACACCAATAGTCAAAGGTGCTGTTTTGTAGATGAAAGCCTCAGAGAGGAAATGTCCGAGAGCAAGAATAAATGTCCACAGTGTGATGTGGTAAAGTCTGTAGAGGGAGGGCGAGAGAGAGAGAGAGAGAGAGGGGGAGAGAGAGAGAGAGAGAGAGAGAGAGAGAGAGAGAGAGAGAGCGAGACATTACATATTAACATAATTACACATTATTTTATAGATTGAATAATATTTCTGGAGGGTATCTTACGTTCTGTTTTGGATGTCTACAGCACAGAAAAAACGAATCACAGATGATAACAAGGTCCATATTCCAAACGTTCTTGCTTGAAGACCATTTACTGAAAGCGCAAAACAAACAAATAATTCACACAACTTCCATTAATTGTTTATGTGTGTAAAGTATTTTTATGCTGACTACAGTATATGAAGTACTGTCACTTTAAAGATGATGTACTGAACATTCCCTTGTCTGTCCCACTGGTGCATCTATATAACTTTGTGTTATACTTTATTACCTGTAAATTGTTTTGCTCACTTACTCAAATGTTTTTCTAATGTAATCAAAATGCCATTAGGTGCATTCAAGGAAACACATTGCCTTGCAGTGTAATCATTTGAAGCCCAAAACTAGTGATGGCATCCAAAAGTAAAGTAAGTCATTATTGAGAGAAAACAAGTAAAAACTTACCAAACTCTGGTGAGCCAGTGTAAAGTTTTTCTGACAGGAAGCTGTGATCTCGAAAACTCTGAACTGTGTTGCCCATAGCGATGACAGACACCATAACCAGCCAACTTCGCAGAACATTCAGTAGCCGACCCATTTAGAGGACTGATACAGAGCACTCACCTGCAAAACAGACAGCAGGATGATGAAGAATACTATTAGCCTGGGGCTGGGCCCACCCATACTTCCTGTCGCAGCAAAAAATTTTGTGATCAAGTCAGTATGGCCAAGGAGGCAATTTCCTCAACTCTCAAGCCCAGAAAAATTCGAACCCAATGAGAAACTAGCAGGCCGAAGGAGGCAAGTTTCGAATGGCTCTGTCCAGCTTCATCCCATAACATTGATAGAAGTCTGATAGCATTTATAAACATGTAGATTAATACCGCCCAGAATTCCTGGGCAATGCTAGCTCTGCCAGACCACAGTTCATTTCTGAATGTACTATGTGACAATCAACCAACTGAGGAATGTAGAACACCACATCATAAAAATATTTCAGACTAATACATTAGGGTAGGCAAATATTGTGTCAATTGTGAATGTCATCTCAAGTCACAGGCCAGATATTCAGTTTTGAAACTGTTGAGAATCTGAAACACTAAACTTCAAGTAAACATCATTCTTCAAGTTCCAAATGTCTCTCCGGCATTGGTTATGAACACCTAAAAAAGTTTCCAAATTTGAATATGTGGTAGCTACACTCTTAAGTGGGCAGCACTCCTATAAGGTGGAAAGCAGCAAGTAGATTTTAATTTAAAATCTTATTATACTAAATAACCCAAATCAGATCATCTTTGCTTGTGACTTATGACTATACCAGGACAGTTAATGATATTTTTTCGTTTTCAAGTAAATTAACATGTAGATCCCATGAAGTTCAAATAGCAGCATCAAGTGATGTCGCTTGATATCAAATTAGGGGATATTTCAGCACCACATGCGGTGGACAGCTCTCAAAAAATACGTTTTCACAGTACGAACAGGATTGGCGATGCATTATCGACGATCCAAAGATCATATATTGGGGGACGCGGATTAGTGCATAGAGAATGGCAGAGGACTGAACTAAATCTCAGCTTTATTTGGACGACAGGTTAGCAGCAACTTCAGCATCAAGCGCCAATCAGCAGTAAGCCAAGCTTTCAGCAACTATTCACTTAAACTTCCGGGAAGCTACGATGTTTAAAACGCATAAGTTAGCCCAAGAGTAAATTACACAATACTGTTCAAAGGAGATCACAGTAAATATTGTATCAACTAGCCTATAAAGCATTAATTACACAATAAACACGTAGCTTTTCTTCCGCAATACGCTCTCAGAGGAAATACCTGAACCCTGAAATTACACATGCATTACGCATATAAATACTTAAAATGTGGTGACATCGTGACAAATTGATAGCCATTTGCATGTTCACATCGGAGGCTTTAACGCTAAAGGACTGAAAACCAATCCAGCTTTTTTGACATCAGATATTAGAAAGCTGCCGACCACAGAAAGAATCATTTTCGTGAAAGTGCAGACGTTACACTGCTAAACTCAAACTGTGCAATAGCAAACTCACCTTGCTTAAGTAGGCCTAGTCACAAATCGAGTAGGGTATCTTACAAACTGTGATAGTGTTTAGCAGTTTGCGTGGTACCACAGACAACCGATTTCAGTGATCGACAACTATTTTCACCAATTGCACAGCAGCTACTCGCAGCACGAGCGAATCGTGCGATAGGACGATATCCGTGGATGGCCCGTTTGAAAACACGTGATCAATCTCATTCACCTCATTTGTTAACTGCTTTTTCCTTTCGAAACAACTTCCTGGGACCAAAGAGAAAAATCTGTGATGGGCTGGTCGGTAGACTACCACCGGGGGGCAGTAAGACGCATACTGCAGCTACACACTGAAGCCACTGCTATCACATATTTTGATAAATAAAAGTGGTACCGACGGGCCAAATTAGGATCTCCAGCTCAAGGGCTAGAAAAGGATTAAAAAAAAGGAAAAGAAAAGAATCCAAGGATAGGCTAGATCACTTCTCAAGGTTTTGATAGGTGTGGGCCAATTTACGGACCCAACATTTGAACTGAGGGCCGCCAAAGGGACGGGGAGAATTAAAAAAAAAATACAGCATTTTAAAAAAAGCCTAGATGTCGCAACACTAGTAAACGGAGATTGATTCTTTCAAAGCAGTACAGTTTTAACTGTTTTACACATATTATCAGATGTTTTAGCAGGCCGCCAGAAACGTGTCCAAGGGCCGCCATTGGCCCCCGGGCCACACTTGGACTAGATCTATAGACCAATGCACATGTGCGCGCACACACATTAAAATGAATGAATGAATGAATGAATGAATAAATGAATGAATGAATGAAAATAAGAAAACACATTCTCAACATTTATTCAGTCAACTGTGTCTGTACTGGTACTGGTAGAGTTGGTGTATTATGAGCCCTTTGTTTAACTCAAACAATGTAGGCCTACTTTGCAATGTCCTTTTCTGCAAATGAAAGCACTTAGGCCACAACACAAATTGAACAAGGTTATGGCATAAACAGAAAGGATAAACAAAATAGAGTACAACAACAAAGTGATAAAAAAAAATAATGGTAGTGATTAATCTAATTAGACGCTTAAGTACATTTATTTGCCCTTGTTTATTTGAGGGTAAACATTAGCCTGGCGATGCCATCCTACGTACCTCCGCTAAATGCGAGATTTATCTCCGCACGTAGGAATAAACCCCCTTCCCGCCTTTCCCTCGGTTACTCTACGGTTTAGCCAATCAGCACACAGTTTAGAGCGATCTCTCAAAATTTTGTAGTCCTGCAGGATAGGGACGCGTTTGTTATTCTCTCCCCCACTTTCGAATTACATTCACAAAATTGGTACATGACATTAGCATCAATGATCTTGAGGATTTATTGCCACTACGATGTCAAAATAGATCAGAACTTGCGATAATACTGTTATTACTGAAAGCGAAAGTTGTAGGCGTGAGAGCCAGGCGAATACGTCATATCCAAACGGAAACCTATTTCAATTGCGTTGGGCCAGACTGTATGACATAGTCAACAGTCGGTTTCGCCCAGGCTAGGTAAACATAGACACTAGTGGCAAGGTTCCAGGTCATAGTTACCTTTACTGAAGAATTTGTATATAGCACTTTAGCAGTATTCATGACACAGACTACTGCAGTCCCATCCTTGGCTAGCAGACTACCAATCCCTCATGGTTGCTGCTAGTCCATCCTTTGAGAAGCTGTGCTGGGCCCACAAAGGTTCTGAACTCATGTGTTATGTGTTATTTGTTTTTTTTTTGTTTTTTTCTTTTATGCATGTGGGGCTATCAGCTGATCTTTTTGACCCAACCAGCCTTGTGAAGCATAGCAGTTCCATTTATTTCAGGATTTTTAAATACTGAATAATGTTTCAATCTAATTTCATCATGAAACTTCACACATAGCCTTACAAACATTATAACTGTACAAATAAGTTAAGTGAACATACAGTATGTGAAAACAATGTAAACATACAAATACTTTAGGTTTCATTTAAATTCTGTCTCACAGGGTCACTAATTGGAGTACTGAGAAATTGTAGTGTTATTCTCTCAAGTCTTGCATCTCTCTCTCGACTATCACATTCATCTGTTGTAATAAAAAAAAAAGAAAATATGATTTTAAAAGTATTGTTTTCTTATGCATACTGCACAAAATAGTCCAGTGTGATCACAACTAGGGATGGGAATTGAGTAAAACTGAGAACCTACAGATACTTCTGTTCACTGCAATTGACGTTACCAATTCCTCTTAACAATGCAGCATATTTTTCAGACCATTGGCAATAGAGTTTCTTTATATTTAGGAATTTCCAGTGCACAGTGCTGCTCAATACAACACACCTTTAAATTCAATGAGCATAAAAAGAGTCTACAATTTACTGGCATAAAGGTAAGTAAATGGATAAATAAAATACAGTAATAGAGGAGAGTTAGGGATGGATACTGATGCTGAAAACCTGTGGAAACTCATGGCCGCTAAACAGTAAGGATTTGATAAGAGAATTGTTAGATTGAAAGTAGAATTCGCAATGGCATTTAAATTGATAAAATCATATCAATTCCCATCCCTACTTAGAATCAGTTATTGCCCTGATTAGAACAGCTATTAACAATGTAAGGATCTTATTATCTTGCAGAAGTCACTGCATGTAACATTTTACACTACATTTGTACTCTTGATATAAGGAGCTGTTTTTTTATATACAGTAATTATCAATATAATAGTGAAAGAAGTGGTGAAGATAATGCACAGTAGGCTATTTCAAAGATTTCAAAGATATGTGCAGTAAATGTCTCACCTGGTCCCATAATGAAAGCTGTGGGGGAAATGAAAATGTTTAATACAATAATGACATTATATGATGAACAGAAATGTGCATACTGCTCACAATCATAAATCACCTTTTCTCTTCCGCCGCACCATGCAAACAATGATCACAGAAATAGCCAATACACAAATTAATCCGGTCACAACAACGGGTAGAATTTTATTGGAGTTTTCTGTAAAGGAAAAAAAGTTAGCCAATAACTCAATTCATATGACGCAATTACAAATAAAAACACATACTGTATTCTATATTTTCTACTATTAGGCCTAATTAAAAACTAATCTTTTAAAGACATGTTTAGATCCTGATCCAGGGAGGGAAAAGGAATGGAAGCTGTAGCTCTAGCCAAAATAGCAAATGCGCAAATTTTATGCTAACATACCATGACATTTCATTAGCATAATGCAGGGCCCAGGTATATTCTCTTTATATATGCACCATTTTTTTAAGACTACAATTTCAATTTAATTTAATATGTCACAGTAGTTGCCTTCATTCATTGAAATGGAGTGTGGAAGACTTTACTCCACACTCGCTTTCAACTTCAGCTGAAGTGCAGTCCACATTTATCCATGTTGGGTATGAATTTCAAATGTCAACAATTCTTACCATTATACTCTTTACCATTATCCTCCTCAAAGATTACAGAGATTGGCTCAAAACTCTCGTGTTCCACCATACAGGTAAACTGGTGTTCCGCTCTGTCCTCAGGAGACACCCAGAGCTCAGCTCTCCTCTGGAAGGTTCCATCCTCATTGGGAAGCATCTCACCCATATTTATATCATCAAAAAGCTCCTCTCCATCTCTGCTCCAGGTTATTATCAAAGTATCTTACCTGACCCGGAACTGTGAGCTAGCTGGGCACTGAAACAAGTCACAACTGCTATTTCCGTTTGCCCAAGGTTGATCTCCTTCATCTCCCACGATCGGAACACTACTCGAACTACTATGGCAGTGACACATACTCTGATCGAGTGTGAACTGCCTAAATTTCTCCGATTTACGTCTGCACTTTGCTAGCGGCATATTTAGCCATGTCATTAGCTTTCTCTACTTCTCCCTTGGCCATACCTATGAATCTATGCTCATCTCACATCCAAAGTGACACACTGCCACCCTCAGGATCAATTTGGAACAACAATTTTCGACGGAGAATTCTGATATTTACAGACAAGGTTCCCTAGGTCTTTCTGCAGCCCTCCCCATTAAAAAACGCAGTTGACGTCTAAAGACGTCATTGGCAGTGAACGGCAGTATTTCAGTTGACGTCTAAAGACGTCATTGGCAGTCAATAATTAATGTCATTGAGGTTTATGTTAAAACATACAAAATAGAATGGCAAAATAGAATAAAACAGAACAGAATAACACAACGTCAAATATGACCATATTCTAGACTGCACTGTAAAAGTCAATTATGTTCAAATAACACATTCCATTAATGACTTACACCCATCATCAGGCTGCCTAGTTGTTCAGCAGTAGAAATGTTTCCACTGTGAAGCACAAGATATTGGCATGCAAAGTTTACTGTAGATCTAAATGACAACTATGCAGTTTACTAGACAACAACTAATAAAATGCCTTGATTATGCAGAACTGTGGGAAAAATGAAAACAGCAACCAGTTTTTTTTTCCATTTTGGGAATATTAATGGTTCAAACACTTAACACCAGACTTTTTTCCCCAAAAAATGGAACCCCAACAACAGGCACCTTGTTGATGTCCCTTAGCGCCTCATGCCTTGAGATTAGAGTGGAAGTACAGTTCAACGCTCTTCCCCATCTGTAATCATATCAGTAGAGTTACAATAAAATTAGTGGCAATGAAAGCAGACAAGTGGTCAAAGTGTTGCACTGGATTTCATCTGCTATAAATATAATGCAGATGTTTATTCTCTTCAATTACTTCAGGCAAGCATGTTCTGCCCACCTATCAACATAATCCACTTGGAGGATACTGATAAGTGAGGTTTGCATACACCTAAAGGTGAAGTTATGGAAGCAGAGATGACATGTAAACATTAAGTGTGTTATAAATGTACCTTTTATTTCTTCCAATGGTAAGTAGATCCGCCTGTTGCCGCTGAGGAAAAAAAGAAAACACATTTTATTTTGTTGTAAACACTGATATGTGGACCATTTCTTTACCAAAGATCTAATTAATCAAGTTTAGAACAACATTTCTTACTCAGGTTAGTGAGGTGACAGGACAGAATGAAGCAGTAGTCTTGACCACTCTAATCAGACTGGCACTGGTGATTGGGCTGTGAGGAAACAATGGAATATGCACATTTTACTATCTACAGAAAATGTATTTATCATGTCTAAACCAAATTTAGGCCTACCACAGAACAGGACACGGGTTGCAGGGATTTAGATGAGCTATTTAACAAACTTAACATTAAAATGCCATCCAGCACTCAAAAATTATACTTTAAGACGTGTACAACCAAATAAACACTTACCCTGAACTTATTCAGATTGCGGTCTGTGGCCACGAAAGGAGAATCCTGGAGAATCTACCATCATCAATCGCAAACCTATCAAAATGGGAAATACATAGTAGATTTTATACAGTAGGCCTACTTAAGAGATACAAAGAAGAGAAAACTGGGTTTAAACAACAAATTATACAACCACACTGGTCACACAGGTGAAAATCTCTTAGAATTCAGGAAAACAAGCAGATGAAACCTACCAGGCTACCTCAAATGAATTCAGAGCTATAAAAGCTACAAACAGGTTTCAGCTTTATTTTCCATCAATGGCAGGACTATGATCAGACTTGTCATGATAAGGCCTTTCAATGTAAAATAAAGTCCACTATCAATAGAGAAATATACATTTAAGTAGCGGTAGATGAGCAAGTTTAACATTGTGAGGACGAACAAATAACTGTGCAACACAACGGCTAACCTAACAGCACAGTCAAGATAAGGAGACGGTTGATCTCAAAGATAGCATAGCAAGCTAACTGTACAATCCCTGTTCACTCAGTTTAATACAGTAATCGAGTTTTCATGATCAGGGATTAAATAAAGAAGTTAATGATACCAACGAGATCATATTTATGTCCTATTACCCTGTGTTATTAGCCTACCTAGTTAACTATGTTAGCATCATCGTTTTCCAACCCTGTTAGCTAACTAGCATGGAAGCCAAACCATGCCAGCAGGCAGCTATCAGCTAACGATGTCTGCTAACAAGCTAACGGCAGCTCAAACTGAGATAATTTGTTCAAAGAACAGTGTTGGGGAGTAACGGAATACATGTATTCGGAATACTGTATTCAGAATACAAATTATGAGTAACTGTATTCAGTTACAGTTACAGCTTAAATGGGTGGTATTTAAAATACAGTTACTTTGTAAAAATCAAGGGATTACTCAGTGGTATTTTACAGTTTCTCGTGTTTAGCTATCCCCTCTCTAATTTTGGGTAATTCCACGCATTGTCGGAAACTAAGCCAAACAAAGAAGAGCTATTAAACATCCTCCTAACGATGACGTCAGTAACACAACTGCGCCTAGCAAATGAAATGCACCTCACTCAGCGGCAAGACAGATCTGCCTGTTACACATAATAATAAAGCTGGCAATTAGAAATTAAAATTAGCTAAATAACATTTAAGCATTCTGAAAACGTGTGTTTATAGAAATCTCCACTTTGCCTGGAGTTTTTGAAAGTAGCCCATTTCAGTGGCTGAAACCTCCAAATGCATGAATGAGTGCTGCAGCTGCATAAACTTCCTTCTATCTCTCACCTGCAATTTGACAATTTTGGGAGCGTCACAAAAATCGTAAAAGCAATGTTGGGAGAAAGCTTTTTGGTTTTGCTAGGTCCTGTTAATGCAGAAGGAAACAAACTTTAAGCTCATCTAACTAATATAAAAAAAAGTTTTATGTTTCCTGACTTCAAAATCTGAAGCCAGCTAGTGGCCGAGGCCATACTGCCCATGTTGCCCATTAGGATTGTCCTTGCTTACATTAACAAACCCTAATATCTCATCTACTGCAAACGAATGTATTGGAGACTGGGGCTGGACAGACAATTTGTTGATAAAAACAAACAAGAATTTGCAGGATGTGATTGCTACATTCATGTAGTTATAAAAAGGCATAACATTAAAAGTATTCCAAAGTATTCAGAATACGTTACTCATATTGAGTAACGTAACGGAATACGTTACAAAATACATTTTGGGGCATCTATTCTGTAATCTGTAACGGAATACATTTTAAAAGTAACCCTCCCAACACTGTCAAAGAATAATACAATATTACCATATTGGCGTCTTTTGGGACAACAACTACTCAATTTTAATCGTTGTGAGCTTGTAATATATACTGTACCACGCCTGATTTAGGTTGGTTCTATGTTAGGCAAGGCAAGCTAGCTACGTTAGCTATCAATAATTTCTGTATCATTATGAGTGAATATGAACGCACCTCAGGTGCACAGAAAACCATACAAACAACATACAAATTATTTCTCTGTAACTAACAAAGTAGTAATGGTAATAAAACATAATTTATACTTACTCCGTTTGTGTGCTCCTTTGGGCAGCTTCACCGTACAGCAGTAGAGCTCAAACTAAAGTATCACAAGAGTCTTCAACCGTCATTTCACACGAGGCGAGTCCGGCCAGCGGAGCAATTTTGGGGGGGCAATCTGAAGACGGGCCTGATACTTTTGACGCAGCAAAAAGGATTCAGGCAAACTTGGCGATAGCAAGGCGGATCCGCCGCGGCCACACATCATGTTGCTGTGTGGGATAACTTGATCATTTTTCCTCTGGATCCTGCCCCTTTGTCAGTCAAGAAAATGGCCACTCAAGACACATCTTTTAAAATCACTAATAACTCAGAAGTTGAGTCACAGTTGCCCAGGGGTTTGGTTACTGTAGTCTGGTGTGGTCACAGACACTGACCCAACTAGTACCCAACAGTTGGGTGGGATAAAACAACCCAATTGTAGTTAATATAACCCCATGACAGTACCCAACTGCTTCAGCCCAGTGATTGGGCTGTGAAAATAACCCAGTGTTTTTTAGAGTGCGGCCATGACTGTCAATGCTTTACTTAATCCCTGTGTGTGTGCTTTTGCTGTGTGTCAGACTCTTCAGTCAAGTTGACTGCAAACATACAATTGTCATTAGGCTGATTGCCACTGTCTTCTCAAGCAGCTACTGTTACATACAAGACTTAAGTATCTCAATTAAATCATTTAAATAAATTAAACGTGACTATATCGCACTGGGCTCCGCACTGCGCCTCTGTTCAAAGAAATTCAGTTCGCGGCACCCCGTCTCCTTCCCTCATCACAAAGTGTGGGCACGGAGCAGCAACAACCTGCGCCTTGCCGTGCGGCTGCATGGAAGCAACTGGGAACATAGGAACTGGGGAACATAGGGATGACCCCGTACTCAGTGCTGTGGCAAGGAGTGTTTGGATATGTTTACTGAGTTTGAAACTAAAAACAATGGGTGGACTCATTCACCAGATTTGGTGAGATGTATTGTTTTTCTGTGTTTTCATATTGCTTGACCTAGCAGAGAGACAGCAATCCCATTTTTCCTTTTTTTTCTGTGGATTATATTTTTGGTTTGCTATATCGCAGACAAAGTTTTGTCGGCAGCGGCCCTCTCGATTATTGACTCTTGTGCGTGGTCCTGGCAAAATACAGGACATCTTTCGTTTAGTTTGGACTTTTAGGTTTATTTTCAGGACTGAATGAAAGGGGGAATTACAATGCCTGGGATTGTTTGGGACATTTAATTGTGTGTGAATAGCGCCGCTGTGCGCCACCTGGGTTATTGTTTCGTGTGTGTCCTCCTTTACTGTTAAACCGAAGAAAGGGACATCGTTTCATAGCCTGTAGCCTAATTAAGAGACGCACTCAGATTTGTAGCCTACCTTGTACTTTATTCTCAGAATTATCTGTTTATTGCATTCATATTTAGTCATTCAAAAGAACCCCTTGATTGTTACAACAGGCCAGCACATTTCCACCTGTCTTTAGACACACGATGCTACAAAAAAGACGTCTCCTTTGTTCCACGAATTTTGCGTCTTTCATTACAAGTCATCCATCCATCTCTACTGTGTATGGTCGGACTAATAGTCTAGTGGCTTAACGCACAAATAATGAGTTACCGTTACCGAGCGGACAAAAGCGTCAAATTTTACATGAAGCTTCCTTAGGGTCTCCTGAGTGATTTTAGCCTAGGAGCCCACCTGAAATCTTGAAAATTCCTGTGCAGAGCTCAAAAAACAAAATCCATGAAAAAAGTATATATTTTTTCCGTCTATAAGAGGAATGGTGATGAATATGTTCTTTTTAAGGCCTCTGAATGATCTTAAATTAATTTAAATTTGTGCATAGGCAAGTATCTTTTAATTGATGGATGTAAACTAGGATACCAAGACCAGTTGTACCTGTAAAACCTCATTAAGTGCAGAACAATAATAGGCGGAACTTAAATGTCAAAATAAATATATAGATAAAAATTTGGTAATCATTTAGCCAACTTTTAGTGAATTAAAACTTAGTGTAAGAGTCATCAGTCAACTATCTTACATATATGACACACTTCTAAATCATAATTCTATCTTATATAAATTTAAAAACAGGAAAATAATTTGTTACAATAGGCAGTTTTTCCCCTTATTTACAGTAACTTGATTTATAAAAAACTGATCTGCTCTCTTAAATTGTGTGTCCTGCGTGCCCATCATCTTGACATAAAGCCTATTATAAGTGCTGAGCATCACAAACCATAATCGGGGTGACCAGCACACAAACACAGCAAGCTATTACTTCTCCATAGGAATATGCATGGACAAATGAATCAGGCCCTTGGGTGCGAGCTTGGTTGATGCTCCCAGAGGTTCCCAGAGCCTGCAGAGAGCTCGAACCCACCACGCTGCCAGCTACAACAAACCCCCGGTGTGGGAGTCGGATACTCTAACCACTGAGCTAAAAGCCCAGCCTTCCAACTCAGCAGTTGAAAGCGCCCAAAGAATTGAGTTGTGAGGATTTACATGTAGGCCTACTGCCGCCAGCTAGCCGAGCTAGTTGGCATCCATTACACTCACCCCCCAAATTCTCACTCCCATCCGGGTCGCGGCACCAATGTAGCCGGTGGCAGTCCGCGCCACACGGGTCTCGAGCCCACGCTCAGCAACAAATCCCCAGGCATGGGAGTCGGACGCTCTAACTGCTCTAATCAGACGCACTGAGCTAAAAGCCCAGGCTTCTAACTCAGCAGTTAGAAGCACCCAAGCAATTGAGTTGTGTGGATTTACACGTACTGCCACCAGCTACCATCATTATCTATCTATAGATAATGATGATGCATTTAAGTTCAAACAACAAGTTGATACATTATGATAAGGAGCTGAAATAGAATCCCATAGCCTTTGTTGACTGCAAAAATAAGGAACAATTGTTATTAGTAAGCCTCTCTGATAAGTAAAGTAGCAGACAGCGTTGTTAATCATTGTCAACTGTATTGATGTTGATGGAAACAACAACAGCTGTAGAGCTGGCAACAATAAGAAAACCCCAAAACAGGACTTGTTTTGCATACAGTATGCAAGTATGCAGTTAGTCAAGTTTCTACCTCTTGATCTTTTTGGCTGGTTTTCTACTAGTGCTGCTTTGGCTAGTCATTAGCATTACCTTATAAGGTCATTCCTTAACCCTACAGAAGATGCACAATTTACCCAACTCTTCCAGGATGGCACACATCCTCATATGCCATGACAAGTGTCTCCAAGCACAGTGTCCAGACGATGGAGGCGATTTCAGAAGACAGGCTCCCTGTTACTATGGGAGAGCTGGAGAGTACCATAAAAGGTCCTCAACCCAGTGGGACCAATATCTGCTCCTTTGTGCGAGGAGGAACAGAATAATCACTGCCCATGCCCTACAGAATGACCTCGAGCAGGCCATTGGTGTGAATGTCTCTGCCCAAACAATTAGAATGCTAGAGAACACCTCAAAGGTTACACACAGACTTCCTTTGGCTAGACAATGGCAGTCTGACTGCCATTAGGTATCGGAATGAAATCCTTGAATCCACTGTCAAACCCTATGGTGCAGTAGGTTTTAGGTTCCTCATGATGCATGACAATGCAACGATGCAGCCTCATGTGGCAAGAGTATGCACAATCACCTGACTTAAACCTGATGGAGCAACTTAGAGACCTCCTCAGACTTTACAGGAGTACAGGGATACCCTTACACAGATCTAGGAGGACATTCCCCAAGACATCAATATCTCATGCTGTGATGTTGTCAAGTATGCTTACAAGGAATTAGACTCCAGACAAGATCTTGAGAAGCATTTTGAGTTGCAGAAATTTAAATTTGGCAAAATGGATAGCCTGCTGCATCATTATTTCACACTGACCGTCTGTAGGCTAAATTTTATTGTTTCGATGAAACTTAGTAGCACCCTTTCTTTCCAAAACCATTGCTATATCTACATCTGTTTGTAGACATATTTTTAGATATATTTTTTAGATATATTTTTTTCACATAGCTGCTGTTATTCCTTTAAGTTTATTTTAACAGTGTATACAGTACAGCTAAATATACAAACCTCTTGGGTTAGTAAGGGAAATTTAAATGCATTTTAAGGATGAGCGTAGGCTATTGTAACATTTATAGAGTTAGTGCTATTCTTGCAGTTTGAGTGGCTCTAAAATTACAATTTGGATTGAACCTCCAGACTAATGTTATATATACATTCTGTTACAGTTTTGGTCCAGAGTATCATTAACACAATTTTGTTTTGATTAACTTAATTAGAATTTTTTACTCAAATCTATATGTAGCAGCATAAAATTTGAGCCAGAAACTAGAAATGTCTGAAAACTGAATTTGTTGAACTTGGGTACTGGGTTAAACCCTGTTTAACGTTTCAATAAAAAAGATACTGCTAATATGCTGTATTGAGTCAAAAGTAATTGTATCCATACACTATAGTCAACTATGGAGGTAATTATTATAAATACAATATTAGATTGATGATTGTAGGAGAACTTCATCATGACATCAAAGGTTGGCTTATCTAACAGTAGGCCTAGAGGTAGTTTGCTCATTTTCTTCCTTTTTTTCAATTCCGCCTATGTTATGTTAGACTTATTAAAGTTCTTTCAGGTACCAGGTGTCTTTGCACTCTATTTTAAACCCATCATCTCAAAGTATACTACCCTGAACATATATTGAAACCAATTTAAGCTTGCCCAGTGTTCTTAAAATAACATTACCATTAGGGTTCCTCTTAATATTCAAAAAATACATATACGTTTTTCATGGATATTGATTTTTGTGTCCTACACAACAATTTTCAAGATTTCAGTTGGGCTCCTAGGCTAAAATCACTCAGGAGACCCTAAGGAAGCTTCATGTAAAATTTGGCGCTTTTGTCCGCTCGGTAACGGTAATTTCACTAAGCCTAGACTATAATGGGACTTCGGACCAATGGGCCTGTTTTTTTCGGACTAATGGTATGTCTGACTAATGGGATCTCTATTCAATGGTTCATTTTCGGACTAATGAGATTTCGGACTAATGGTATGTCGGACCAATGGCCCGTCCCCACATTACTGAGTTCATTTTAAGTGGACAGCACAAACGTAAACATAGCTTACTGCAATATGTGAGGTTTGAGCAAAGTCCAAAACGACTAGCTTATAGTTAGCATATAGCTATGTCGTCATGGTAACTGGCAAACAAACCCTCTGTCTAAAGCTAATAAGCACACTTGGTTCATACAACATTGTTTTGCTGAGGAGCGATTGAATTGTCATGTGTTGGTTTCATTAATGATCACAGACAATATTATGGCACACATCCATAAATATCATTCTATAATTTCTTAAGGGAAAATGTTAATGATGTGACGTAACGTTAATGTGACACTGCTGCTAATGCAGACCGAAACACTTCACGTTAAGTGGCCATCTGCCACAATGTTGCTCCCTTGAAAGATCTTTGATAAAACTGTGACGTGGTGGTTAATTGTCACCGCCTTTCTTAGCCGTTTTTGATGTTTGTGTAAATGCAATTGTTTTCTTACTCGGGGAGGGGAAGATAACCGGTTTCTCGAAGACCCGGGGAAGTGTAAACTAAGCATAAGACGAGCCTGGTGGCGTAACAGGATACGCATGGATTATTTCTGAAGTTTACTCTTTGCTCCCGTGATAATGGTTTCGATCACGGCTGAAAACGATATTATCTATCGTCGTGTTTTTCTGCTAACATAGCAGATTACGACTTATTTTGTATAATGTTAGAGGACAGGAAGGTTAGACAGTAAGCCAAACTTTTGAAAAGATCTTTAATGCGTTTTTTCCCCTTGCAATGTGTATCGTGAAAATGAGGGGTTTGCCACGACCGGTCATTTGAATTTCCATGGGCAGGACCTTATGCATATTAAGTGGAATTATTAGGCAAACATCGCCAGTCAACAGGAAAACCATCCAACATGGAACACCGGACATACTGTATGGCCACCCTATGTATAAAAGATAGCCTACCCTGTTTGTAAGCCCGTTTTTGCATGTTTGTGTTTTGTTCAGGGTGGACTTCGGCATTATTGTAACACATTACCAATTCCTCTTTTCAATGCCAATGACCAATGTTTTTCTGACCCTTGGCAGCACAGTATATGATTGATATCACTAATTTAGCAACTTGTTGAGATTGTCCATTATTGGAAACTGACTTTTACCACAAATTAATTTTCCATCAACTGTTTGGTCATTTCAAAACAAACATTTCAACCATGATGTTATTTTATTTCTTGGTAAGTGAATTTGCATGTTACTTGACTTCATTTAAACACATGTAATGAAGAAAAAAACCTTTACAAACTTGACAGATGTGAACAAAATAAAAGTGTGCTCTATCAATGGTCAATGATCAAGCGACCAGTTGAACAGTTAATGGTACTAGATTTGTAATTCCAGGGAAATTACATAGTGCATGCAAAAGTTTTATCAAAGCAAAATATTTGTGCACAAATATCTGACAATAGGACTAAAACCTGATATAGTTGCTAGGATATTGAGGCCGTTGCTATGGCGGACATGGCGGTTGCTACACTGGTTGCTACATTGATCATGTTGGTTGCTAGGTAGATTGCAAGGTCATTATGATGGAAGCGGTTCCCAAGAAATTGCTATGCTGGCTGCTACGTTGATTATGTTGGTTGCTATGTTCATTGCTAGATCATCATTGTTAGAGTGGTTTCTAAGACATTTAAAGGCCGCAGGAAGCTTCTGCTAGGCCATTGCTAGGGCGGATATGATGGTTGCTATGCTGGTTGCAAGGTTGATCATGTTGGTTGCTATGTTCATTGCTAGATCATCATTGTTGGGGTGGTTCTTAGGACATTACAAGGTCGCTGGAAGCTGTTGCTAGGCCGTTGCTAGGGCAGATAAGTTGGTTGCTATGCTGGTTGCTACGTTGATCATGTTGGTTGCTATGTTCATTGCTAGATCATCATTGTTGGAGTGATTCCTAAGACATTACAAGGGTGCAGGAAGCTGTTGCTAGGCCGTTGCTAGGGCAGACATATCGGTTGCTATGCTGGTTGCCATGTTGATCATGTCCGTTATGTTAGTTGCTATGTCCAATGTTTGGTCATCATTGTTCAAGATTCAAGAAAGTTTTTATCACATCTCATTATAGTTGTAGACTATATGAGAGTAAAATTCTTGTGTTCTCAACCTCAAGAAAATAAATAAATAAAAAAAAATGTGATGAGTGTAAAAGAAAGAGTATGTAATGAATATACTTGTATGTGTATGTGTTTGAGTCAGTGTCACCCTTTCTTCTGAAATCTACAATCAGCTCCTTGGTCTTTGCAACATTGAGGGACAGATTGTTTTCCTTGCACCACTGTGTTAAGTTGCTGATTTCTCTGCTGTAGGCAGTCTCATCTTTGTTGGTGATCAATCCAATGACTGTAGTGTCATCAGCAAACTTAACTATGGTGTTGGAGCCACACAGTCATAGTCCATGGGCCAGACAAGATATCGGTACCACTCAAGGTGGCAAAGGTTGCTTATACTTTTTGAAAAGATACATGTCTGAAGTTAATATTTTTGTATGATAGCCCTTCTTGGGTCACAGCTAAATTAGGGTTATCAGCTATTAAAGTTACACTCCCCATTAAAAAACACGTTTTTGACACAGGTGCATATTTTGCTATTGGCCTTTGTTAAATACATATTCAGATATTTTACTCAGTTATGTTTGGTATCATTTTAAAGAAGATAATCTCAGCTGTCATTCAAGTCCTTTTGTGAACATTTTGGTCAAGTACAGTCAGCCCTAGAGCTCTTCAAACTATTAACCACACACATTTTCTTGCCATTTCCGCCTAAATCATCTTCAATCTTTTAATCCTATGGCATCAGGGAGTATCAGAGATACTGAATAAAAACATAGCAATACTAGCATGAGTCTGAGGATTCAGAAAATGTATAATATACCCATAGTATTCCATTCTGAGGGGGTGATTTTCAGCCTTATATCAGGCATGGCGTTTTGCTAGTTTTGTCATTTTTTGAGGATTCGCCATAGGGTTTCCCATGCTATTGGCCTCTGACTTTAATTTAAACTCAACCATCTTCTGGGTTGTATGATTTATTTTAATTTTATTTTTTTTTTCTATCGTTGGTCTTGTCAGTACTGTCTGACCACTTCTATTTGATACAATACTTCTACAAGAGCCCGTTTACGGCGGGCCATGGCACTCCCTATTAACGCCATTCAACCTGCAATTCCAATTGCAAATCCACTAGGGGCGATCGGCGAGTCAGTGAAAAATCAATGGGCACCTATGAGGTATAAGGCTAAATGTATAATTTTCACATATTTAGGGACAACATATCACAGATTGCATTTTATTTTAAGCAACTTTGACATGGATGCCAATCAAAATTATAATGTATTAATACATATGGCCATTACGATTTTCATCTGTGAGCAGTTTTTTCCCCTGACTCCCTAGCATTCTGCTACTCTATTCTGGTGAATGGCCATAGGGAAAGACTTGCTGGGTCATGTGACAGACACTTTGGAAGGGATTTTACAAATTAACAAAAAATGCTAAAAATATTATGTGTGGACTGAGAATTAAGACAAATTACTCTGAACCGCATGCATGAATGCATTTATTCAAGAAAAAATTGACACAGTACCACCGGATGTAAAAGGGGAGTGCTAATTCTCCCCTATTAAAAGTTCTCTGCTTCTACAAATGTATGCTTGTCTGTGTAAAGCCATGCCCCTTTTGTATTTCTCTCTCCTGGTTGTGTCAACTTCCTGGTTTTGTCATGTGACCCTGTCTTGCTGTCTTAATTCCTGATTCCCCTGTTTGATGTGTTTTGGTTTGTTCCCTTCATTGTCTTCACCTGTGCCTGATTGTTTCTGTCCCAAGATTTGTACTTCCATTATTTGCCCCGTCATCTCGTTAGTGTCTTGTCAGTTCATTGGTTAATTTGTCCATTGGTGTGTGTATTTATCCTGTGTTATCCCTGTGTTCCTTGTTGGTTTGTCTGTTCTGTTAGTCACATGTTTTCCCCCCGTGATTATCTTTCTTGTTTGTTTGGCCTTTCGTGCCTCTTCTCTGCAGTTTTGTTAATTTAAATAAATCTGTCTTAAGATACCTAGTCTGCGCTTGGGTCCTCCCTTACAACCCCGACAGAGGGTTTAAGACACAACCTTGAGGGGCACCAGTGTTTAAAGCAATATACCAGAGTAAGATAAAGCATAGTCCTGCTGCACGAGCCTTCTAACAGCAATATATTTTGCATGAAATGAAAGATTTTCGAACAGCATAGACCCTAACGCGATAACGCGAAACACTTTACATTGAGTAAATGTAACCTCAGATATTACTTTCGGTTTCCAACAGTCAGGTCCCATTGATTCAGTGTAAAGTGCCTGTTCGCTTCTGCGTTTGCGTTCGGTCTGTGCTGTACCAAATTATTTTGTTCCACTCGCTAACTAGCGCATTTAGCAAGCTCTTTCAACGGGGCTATGCTTGAATTCACTCCGGCACACTCCTTTAAGGTTAAGAAGGCGGATGTAATGGAGCCCATCCTCACCACCTGGCGCCTCGCTGACGGGAAGACCAGAATCAAGCTGCATAGATTATGATTTAGGCCAAGACTCCTAAGCTTACTGGCAAGTCTGATTGGAACTATGGTGTTGAATGCAGAGCTGTAGTCCACAAACAACATCCTTACATTTAGTGTTTTTCTTCTCCAGATGTGTTTGGGAGGTATGCAGTTCTGTAGTGATGGCATCCGTGGATCTCTTCCGTCTATAGGCGAATTGATGAGGGTCCAGAGTGGGTGATAACATGCTGCAAATTATGTTCTTCACGAGCCTCTCAAAACATTTACTCACAACGGGTGTGAGTGCCACAGAGACGCCAGTCATTCAAGGTGGTGATTTTGCTTTTCTTTGGCACAGGAACAATGATAGCTGACTTAAAGCAACAGGGGACAATGCACATGGACAGAGAGCGGTTGAATATGTCTGTAAACACACCAGCCAGCTGATCTGAGAATGCTTTGATGACACAACCTGGTATTCCATCAGGCCCAGCTGCTTTGCGGATGTTGACTTGTCTGAAGGATTTCAGCACATCAGCCTCTGTGACTGTTAGCCCTGGAGCAACTGAGGAGCCAGTTATGAAGATATGTTCTGGAGGGTTGTTGGTGACCTCAAAGCGGGCATAAAAGGTGTTTAACTCATCCGGTAGTATTGGTGTGGTTCCTAAGATGTGTAAAGGATGCTGGAAGCTGTTGCTAGGCCATTGCTAGGGCTGGTTTGGTGGTTGCTAGGCTGTTGCTCGGGCGGATATGGTGGTTGCTATGTTGATTGTCTGGTCATCAATGTGGAAGTTGTTACAACAACTTGCATAAAGTTGCAAAAACATTGCAAGAAGATGAATTGTGTGATAGTTGGATGAATAAAGCTTGTTACAAGAGTAGAGTAAACTAAAAAATTAGTTGAAAAAAAGCCTTCTGCTGCGTCAAACAGTTGATTGTTGTAAAGTTTAAAAATGTAGAATTCTCCGACTGCACTACATGCATGCACTACTGATATATGCGCTCCACTGTACCGTCACTTCTTATAAGTGGGATGTATCGGCGTGGTAAATAATAGTTCTTGCCAACAGTCTGCTGTGAGGCTGAATAACTTGACATTGCATGAGATTCAGCTGCTGTAATAAAGAAAACAAGAAAACATTTGTCACAGTGTTTGTCACTGGTAGCCAGACTGTAAGTGGGCTAAATTCCTAAAACTTGTGTTCCCTTGGGGAATGATTTTCGGGATTTTCAGGAAGTTGTTGCAACAACTTGCTTAAAGTTGCAAAAACGTTACAAGAAGTTGAATTGTATAATAGTTGGATAAATACAGCTTGTTACAATAGTAAAATCAGTTGAAAAAAGCCTTCAGCTGTCAAACAGTTCATTGTTGATGATTACATAAAAAGTTGCTTGTTGTAAAGTTTAAAAATGTAGAATTCTCATGGAATTCTGGAAGTTCCGACTGCCAGCAGGACCAGTGGAATGTTTATGTGGGTATCTGATCTGCAAGAGTTACCGGATCTGCAAGAGGCGTGGTCAAGTAACGGCTAAAACGTTCCGATTGGTTAACTGAACTTCACGTTCTTTACTGTCTTAGCTGCTCAAAACATCGCCTGAGGTAAAAACAGCGTATTATTAATGAAGGATTTCGAGAATAATGCGAATATATTAAGAGATAAAGTGAAATGTTACACGAGAAAATGTCTTTTTTTAACTATTATATATTATTGCAAATTATATGTGGCGGGATTGAGTATCCAATAATTTACAGCCAACTGGGAGAAGACCCAGAAGACTCATGTAACGTTAGCCTCACTGACTTTGAGGTCAGTGGTTAGCCTACTGTACGACGGCAGAGTCCTTCTTTCCTTCCGTCTCTGACGACGGTGAGCCTACGATAGAGAGAGCCACTTTGCCAGGTAAGTTGTGTTTTTGTAATTAATTTTTATCGGATGTATAAGTGTTATTTTAACACAGTTTAACTTCAGTTATGCGGCTAGCTTTGCCTTCGGTGGAACAGTTTGCTGAAGCAGAAAAAACGAGTGTTGCATTTAATTACCACAGCGGTTTATTAGCTTATTTACACGTGGTTTCGGTGGCTGTCATTATTATTGTAATTTATTTAATTATAAAGTTTGATGCATGGACAAAGAAACGGTACCAAACTCATATATAGAGAGATGTAGCCTACTCATTTGACTCCAGTGCTCCACTAGCATAGAAACGTATCATGCTAAAATAAAATGAAATTAGCACGTTGTGTCATTGAACCACGGTGCAATTTACTGGGGGCATTGAGGTAAATAAGTAGCAAAACTGCTAAGCTTTTGTGCATATACTTGTAGGCTACTCAAAAACACATAGCCTATGTGTCTCATGCAATTTAAAAGTTGCAGAATTTTTTCACCTTGTAGATACGTGACCTAAACATGGACATTGCTGAATAGTTCCACCCTTAATAGACCTTT
>JAODXP020000024.1:2040938-2099903 GCA_027497455.2 Sardinella longiceps | reverse complement strand
TGGCGCAGTGAGAAAATTTAGTTTAGGCTTTACTCAGGCAACCCCCAAGAATATTTGCATTGTTCAATTCGAAGTCAAAAAATAACCTGCACAGAGAACTTTTAGAGTCATAGACCTGCCCTCATTTGGATACGGCCTGGCCTTGGTACTCTCAAGTAGTTGCCAATAGATGGCTATTGAGTTTGCTACCATTCAAAACTAAAAGCAAAGGTGCTCTTCTTACGATGACATCAGTGAAATAAACCCAGTAAAGGCATCGACAAGAGAAGGGAGGGTTCAAGTGCTTAGATATCAAAGACCTTTAAGAGGATGCTTATCCACTAAATCATGGCAACCACACACCCCCACGACAAACTAAAACAGCATTGCCACGTCATGCACAAACATGACATTAAACTTGTACTCAGTCCCTAGAGAAGGGCTTCTCATCAACTGGCAAGATTGCATTCCCCTGAAACAACACCTCAGCCCACAGATTAGTTTCACCTCACCCCCACCCATTCTATGTACTGTAATGCAAGTTGGGTAACACACACACACACACACACACAGGAAACCACTCAAGAAAATCAGACAAACAGATAAGGATTCTGTCTCTCACATACACGCACACACATGTCTGGCCATGCTGTTGCAGTGCTGTACTCACCGTGAGTGGTGGAAGGACTTGAGTTTGGGCTGCAGCAGCACAAAGAGCACCACCAGCAGCAGGATGAGGAGCACACAGCTGGCTGTGGTCACCACCAGGGACCAGGTGTTCATGCCAAACACCGGCTCGGGATCCTTCTCTGCTCCGGGAGGAAGAGGAACCATTAGTACACACACACACACACACACACACAGAGAACGGGCTGTGGTGGCCGCCAGAAACAAAATGTTCGATCAGTACGATCAGTACACAGATACACACACACACACACACTCTTAACTAAGCCTCAAAACACACAAATACAGGACAAGGTGTTCATGCAATCAGTACATCTCAAGGATAACTAAACATCACTATTAGATCATTCATATTCCAATAATTTGACATTTAAACTTGAACAATTGTTTGCTTTAATGTAATAAAAGCAAAATATGTTTGAATACCATATTTTAATGCCACATTAGCAAGATGATTTGTTTTAATATCAGGAAGGCTATGATGGCCAAACATAAATACAAAACAAAATCAGGGACAGAAATTCAACAAAATGTAAAGAAAGTAATTTAAAAACTTAGCTATGACCAATCATATACTGTACAAATATGTATCAATTAATAAAACAATATGTTTTGTTTTTGTGGACACTAACATTATTTAACAGATAAAACTTTTGAACAAGCATTATGAGGATGTAGATCCATCAAACCTCATATATCCTACAAACAACTTCCTTGTTAAAATGCAACTGAAGTCTAATCCTTTTTCCGTGTGCGATGGTGAAGAACTAATCACCTTTCCCCAGAACAGAATTTGACGTATTGGCTATGCAAGTCACATAAAACTTGCATCCACTTGCATAGCCAACACAGAACATTACATACAGACATTACGTAAACATATTGGTGCTGCAGGGAAAGACAGCACAGTCAGTGCTGATGTCTGACGACATGACTGTGCTTGTCTGTGCTTGCATGCCAGACTCACCCTGGGTGGGAAGGCAGCGAACCTGCGTGAGAGTGTTCCACTCTCCGTTGGTGCAGGTGAGGTATCTGTAGTCCCCCTTCATGACGTAGCCCTCGTCGCAGAAGTACTCGATCACAGTGCCGTCCCCCAGTGACCGGCAGGGAGACGGGTGGCAGGAATAGCCTCCATTCTCCGGCTCCAGAGGAGGCCTGCACACTGAAGCACACCAACACACACACTAACACTGTCAATACAGGCACAGAGGCAATGCAGTCGGTCCCAGTAGTAAAACAACATGCAAGTCCAGTGAAGATATTCACCTCAAATTTACCAGTGCTATGCACATACACACACATGTAGAAACTTGCCACAATTGCTGATTTGAAGCCAGAGCTACAATTGCTTATTTTCTAACGCTAGAGCCTTCCAAAATTTTCACACAATAAAATGACTGGTATATGACAGATATAGCTGGGAACAGACCTACTGATTTTCTTAGTCTTTTACGATTGGAACGCGATTGAGTGAGCCAAACCTAGTAGAGACTTAATGCAGGACGATTGGGAGTCGTTTATGAGCACAACCCTAACGATTGAGTTGTTGGCATTTTAATGTCATAATTGGCATCATAGTGACTATAGGACTGACCGGTTAAGATCATATCAAACATGTTTGATTCAGTCCGACACAGTTGTAATTGTGTCAACATTCGAAAGAACACAAATGTACAAATGTCACCCATAATCACTGAAATGTGCAACTACTGATAATTACCCATGACTAGCCCTGACGTTCCATCCTATCAATATTGGGGTTAATAATCGGTAGGTCTGTTCCCAGCTAACATAATCACAAAACAAAGCTGTATTTCTGTTCCTGGTGACATAGGGTATCCCCACTGACAATTCAACACATTGTCAAGCCATTTTTACACTTTAACTTAACTTTACTTGAGACTTTTAATAGATGGTTGGGAGCACAGAGTGTAAAGTTCATTGGGCTATATGCCATAATTATTACACAGTAACAGTAAAATCCATGAGGTTAATGTTTGATTAGGGCTTTGTTTATAATTTAGTAGCAGTGGTAGCAACCGTTGGGTTTTTATGAGACAGTAACTGACTCTGTGGATATGCTGGCCTAGATAGTGTAGGCAACAATACAAACAATACAGAGTCCATAGAGCACAATAACACAATACCGAATCATAAAACAGATGGAGAGAGATGATTAAAACACAGACAAAGAAAGGAGAGAGAGAGAGAGAGAGAGAGAGAGAGAGAGAGAGAGAGAGAGAGAGAGAGAGAGAGAGAGAGAGGACAAATGATATACACTTGCACTTTATCAAAAGGTGCAGAGATGTTTATCACTCCCATTTCCTCATTTCTAAACTTCCCTACAAACTCAGAATAACAAGAGAGAGAGATCTAGAGGAAAGGCTTTAGAAAGACAGTATAAAAACCAGGATCAGTGCAAGGACACGAACACACACACACACACACACACACACACACACACACACACACACACACACACACAGACACACACACACCCACAGACACACACACACCAACCTGAAGCTTGTGTTGTGGATACTGCCGTCAGAAGCAGCAGCAGCATAGGCAGGCTCAGCACAGATGCTGATAGGGAGCCCAGGTTGCCTGTACTCTCTCGCACCATCGCTCCATAGCTCATCTTCTCACTCCGGTCCAAGCTCCAAACCCTTTTGTCCTGAGAGACAGATCATTAATTAGGCTGTTTACTTTGTCAAAAGTAACACTGATTTAAACACAAACAAACTAGACTTGGCTCTCCTCTTAACACATCCCAAAGCTGTGCATTTTTATGAAAGTTTGTGTGTGATATGCACTTCTTTATAAGAATCACCTAGGCTACTTCATGAGGTTATATTATAATGACCCTTTCAGCTCTAAATGTGACCTCCATTTTCAACACTGGACAGCATGACAGTCGAATTACATAGTATTAAGAAATCCTGGAATCTGGATCTATGGGACTGTCAGACAAGCCTTCTCAAGAGCTTCTCTTTCTGAGGGCTTATGTTTCAGAGGAACTGAAAACCTATAACCTATTATAACCCTAACAGACTTCCCCTGCATTGTCCTAAATGCATTTCCTCTTAGACAGTGTGAAAGTTGGTGGGTGATGTCTCAGAATGTCAGGTATCACTTATGACCACATGATATTGCCAGTTTTGCAAAAGGGGACAAAAATGCATTCTGTGACGCCACTGATGCAGCAAGCGGTTTTAAATCAGGATGTGGTGGAAATCAACAGGAAATTTCATGACAGTCACACACACCACCACAACACAGCACAGAGAAATGATCTCATGTCATTAATTTATTTATTTGCAGACTACCTGTGACATGCCTAGCAGACACTCAAACACACCCAAAACATAATTAGGCAGAACACAGATAAAATAAAACCTTACTGCAAATTAAGCTGAGTGGTCTCAGTGGTTAACAACTTATCAACTCAAACTCAAAATTCCATCAGTGAGAATCAAACTAACAGACTTAAAATCTTTTTTCTTTAAAACACACACTAGGCCCAGTTATGATTCCCCTCCTCCTAGTATAGTCGAATTAGCACTTGTGTCTCCTTGACAAAGGCATGGTGTTGTAGGCTTTCCTATGGATTGAAATAACGTTAGATCTCCCAGTAACGTTATCATTTTCTGGCTTTCATGGTTTGTTCTAACCCTTGGAAGGATAACTATAGGTGATAACGTAACGTTAACTCTGTGCCTAAATATGTGTAGTCATGCCTAAAGAACTCCCACTACGATATTATATCTGTCAGAAGTTACTTAGATCAGGATTTCTATGTAGAACCTTTGTTATAGAGTGTGTTAGCGACAACTAACGCAAGCTAGTGAGAGAGGAAATGGCAAACTGATACCTTTGCTAGGTTGTGATATTTTTAAAGCGACGAACAGGTATCGAAAACAAAATACGTCCACTCGCAAACTGGATATCATGTTATATCATAACACATCACAACATAATATGTATTAGAATTCACGAAGAAGACTAGACCCTCGCTGCTAACGTTAGCCTGTCGCACAAAGGAAACTGCTTCTGAACAACGCTAGCAATCGATAGCTAACGTTAACGTTAGCAAGCTAGCTGAACTTGCCAGCTGGAAAGGTTTGTTTACATTGAAGGCCCTTTCTCTCGACAGTCATGAAAAACTCCTACAACAGTTACTTTCCAATTCTGAGAGATGTATACATTAAAAACTATATGGTGTAGTTTATTTACTCCACAATTAAAGTATATAATAGACTAACGTCTATAAACATACCACCGCGAGCTGACTGCGGCCGCCGACCTCTTCCTCCTCTCGTCTCTCCCGTCTTTTTAACGTTACTCACGAGACGACAGCTTACAAACAGTAACGTTGACGGTAATTTGCCCACAGTTGTCAAATGATTCTTGCGTTTTACCCCCGTGTATGGAGTTGACTGTCCGCAAATTACCAACGCTACCTAATTGACATTATCTGCTTGTTTTGGCTTCTGGTCAGAGAGATTAATGCCTGCTCCCTGGTGTCAATGGTGGAGCTTCCGGGTATTCTGAAGCAGTCTCCACATCCGTGTGCGTAGGCCAAGAGGGAGGGAGAGGAAAGATGTGTAGCAGCCAGTTACCGATAACTGCTGCAGCTAGAGATTTTAATAGGATAATGTTGCTGGATATAAGATAATTATGCTCAAGACAGGGCATGGCAGATATGTTTAGACTGCAGTTAATAGGCTAAAAATAGGCCAACATTTCAGTGCACCAGTTCATTGCACAGTGCTATGAAGAAGACACACAGGCTTATCAAAAATGTAGGCCTATCCAGTTTTATCACTGTCAGTATCAGTATTACGATATTAGGCATCTGTGATCTAATATAACATATTAATGTTCAAGCTAAACTATTAGACATTGTTTATTATTAAATTTGAGTGCCACAATTATGCCAACAAATTACATTACCATTACCATCTAGTGATAAAATAACTGTCTGAAATCAATTAAATCAATCAACAAAATAAAATGAATTGTTACCCTAGGGCAGGGGTTCTCAAAGTTTTGATAGGTGAAGACCAATTTAGGGTCCCAACATTGAACTGGGGCTGCCAAGGGTGCGGGAGAAAAAAAGGAAGGGAAAAAATAATCCCATTTGTAATCTTTGCAGTGACCAGGTTGCATACAGTTTACATTGATTGCAATAAATAAATAAATGTCCATAGCTCTAAACACTAAATAGGGAGTCATTCTTTCAAAGCAATGTAGGGTTCTGTAACAGTTTTACAGACATTATCAGATGTCACTTTGGGCTGCCAGAAATTAATGTTTCCATGGGCTGCTATTGGCCCCCGGAAACCTATGCCCAAGGGGGTTTCCAAGAAGGTGGTTCAGTGGCAAACATGGGTCAATTACGGTAAGCGAGAGGTAGTGGTAAACCTGATCATAAAAGCTGACAGTAAAGCCTGCAGTCCTCATTCTCTTAAATAATGAAAGCCAGCAAGCCCTTTCATTAACAGGTCTACCACACTTTATTAACCAAGTCAGATTATCATTTAACCACCTTCTTGGAATATGCCCCTGGTTAAGTGGCATACCTGGGGGGTATTCCAAGAAGGCAGTTAGTGGCAAACCTTGGTAAGTTGTGGTAAACCTCATAATAGAGGAGCCTGGATTCTTGATTCTCTTAACTAAACAAAGCCTACAGGCTCCTCTAATAGCAGGTTTTACGACTTCCTCTAGGTCAGTGTTTCTCAAACGAGGACCACTTTGACCAAAAAAAGGTTTCTCAGAGACCACCTGCCCTCACACCCCCTCTCCAAGTCACATGCTGCTTCACTATACCTTTTGACCCAATCAGCAGGCCTGCATAAGTATTCTAAATAGGTATTAAAAGGCACTTGAAATTCACATAGCCTGAAGTTTTTTAATATAAATTGCATGCCTACTTTATAGTATTTAGTGAACAACTCATCTTTGGCCTTCAAATAATGTTAGTGAGAAACAGACTAAATTCACATATTTTTTGGAAATCCCCTCACGGACCACTTGAGTTTGCTCGCAGACCACACTTTGAGAGCCACTGCTCTAGGTTAACTTAGCCAGGTTTATCACTTAGCTAGCTACCTACTTGGAATACCCCCATAGGTAAAGTAAGCCAGAGGGGTGGTGGTAAAGCTGAAAGAACAACCTGGAATCCACATTCCAGTGACTGAACACAGCAAGTGAGATATTCTATTGGGAGGTGTACAGGTACTACCAGTACTTCATTTTGCTTAGCTTACCCTAGTTGGAATAAACCCCCTTACCCTCTGTGTAAAAGATGAGAATTGTCGTTTTTATAATGAAAAATACATTAAGATATTTTAATGATTATATACCAAAGCCCAGAACAACCCAGATGGGGAATTCCACAGTCATACAGAACAAGCATTAAAAACAAACGTTGCCACATTGCGTTCAAGCAGCCCATACAAAAATAAGGATAATTTTACATTCTGTGAAAAGTATTATGTGAGATTTACTGTGCATACAACCTCTGCCACATCCCACAACTAAGTTAGTGCTTTCAAACCATTCAGAGAAACCTCAATGTTAAGACATAATTACTTCAAGGAGTCGCATACACTGCAGGGAAAAAAAGAATGACATAACAAAAACAAAAAACATCAACACTTCAAACAGAAGCAAAATCATTTACAAGGGTTTAATTTTATTTATAACATACTCAAAAGACTATTTACACTGGCATCAATTTGTAGAAATGCATATTTAAAAACTAAGCCATCTTGTTTTTTGGTGCTCAAGTCCCACAGTTCTCCTTGCTGTAAACTTTACAGTAATTTATATAAAATTAATATTTCCATTTCCTAAATTAGATTGGTTTTTATTAATTTGAAAAACATCTCCACTGGTTATTTCTTAAATTAAAACAGAAGGCTGCAAAGTCTCTTTCTCTAAAAACGGAAGGAGGGGAAAGGAAAGGAAAAAGACAAACAGAAGCAAGGAAAAGGGTCGTCCTGAAAGGTCAGTCCAAAAAGTCCGGTTGTGAAGTCCTGAAATTGACCTATGGGGGCTGGGTGTGGATCAGAGCTTCTTCCTCCTGGCAACAGGTTTGGGGAAGATGGCATCCAGCATACGCTTGCGACGCAGATTCATCCTGGGAGCGGGTTTCTCCTCTTCCTCTTCAGTACGCTCCGCCACCCTGCGTTGTGTCCGCCCCGACGTTGTCGGCTCCTCTGGGGTGACGATGGGTGACAGCAGTGATGCAGTCACAGGGGCTGGGGGCTCCAGAGACGCTTTCAGCCTAAAGCCACAAACAAACAAACAAATGCCGGGAGTGTTTTTTTAATTTCTTTTTACATTTTTTTTTTAAGATGGCAAACAAGTTTGACTTCATTTATTGACAACAGTCATAACAAAGAAAACAAATCTATTTAAAAGTGAATTATGGAGGTCTGATCCAACACCAGGCCACCCAAAAAGATGAAAATAGAAGATGCGATTCTGTACTAACCTAGTTGTTCTGGTCTTTTTCGGTTGGCTCGCTTGGACTTCTTTTGCCACATCATCTACTTTGTTCTTGTCCTGCAAATTTTAAAGAAAGGACCACAACACATTACTTTCATCACGGCCATATCACACCACATCTCTACGTCAAGAACATTTGAGCATCATCAAAAAGAAAATGATAAAAACCATCAACACAAATGCTTAAATCATTCACCAGCTTGGCATATTTGCCATTGTAATGTGTGGGTTACATTACCATACAAAGTCACCAATGTCAACACTAGATCAATGTGAACAAAAGTGATCTTTGTGACTCCATAATCTATTCATGGAGCTGCTGAACTCAGAACCGACTGCCTATGGTGCAGACTCCCTTCAGCACTGGCAAACAAACAGGTAACACACCTGGCTGCTAGACTGGGACTCTGAGATGTCTGGGACTCGTCGAGTGCGGGTGACAGGTGCGGCAGTAATCACCTGAGATGACACAGGGGCGACACCGTTCTCTTCTACATCATCCACTTTCCTTCCTGAGCAGCACAAGGAGGTGGAGAAACACCCATTAGAAACAGAATATTCCTATACAGTCAGAATCAACATGTTTTATTAACCATAAAGAAAGAAACAAAAATATAATCTATGTAAATACAATGTAAATATAGACATAATTGACGAAATGGAGATTGTACTATTGAATGCTACGGAGTGAATTCAAGCTTAGCCCTTTTGAAGGAGCATGCTAAATGCACCAGTTAGCGAGCGGAACAAAATAATTTGGCACAGCATAGACTTAACGCGAACACAGAAGCGAACAAACATTTTACACTGAATCGATAGAAACTCATTATTCGAAATCGAAAGCAAGATCTGAGGTGCCTTTGCCTCAATGAAACATGTTTCGGGTTAGGTCTATGCTGCTCAAAATTCTTTCATTCCATGCGAAATATATTGCTGTTAGAAGGCTCCTGCAACAGGTCTATGCTTAAACTTACTCCGAAGCTACACTTTAATCTAGATAATTTTTACAATTTATAAAATTTCAATTTATATTATAATGCAATTATAATATATATTTTGTTGTGAGAAATGCCTCACCTCTCGTCCTCCTTGTAGGTGTGAAGGTGAAGGTGGAGTTTGCCTCTGTGGAAGCTTCCGGCTCGGAGGTTTTGTTAGCCCGCGTGCGTCTCCGACTTGGACTTGCTGCAGGTTCCGGCGGCTCGGCCACAGCACTGGTGTCTGCATCACTCGCCCTGCCCTCCGGCTCCACCACGGAAGTGAGCGGAGCGGCGGCTGCCGTTCGCGTGGTCCTACGCTTGGCGCGGATGATCTCCGTCACCGCACCGCCAGCCCCGGCCACCTCCCCCACGGCTTCTCCCTGAAGCCTCTCCATAAGAGCGTCCCCTAGTGGCGTTCCAGGCACCAACTCCACCGTCGTGTCCATGATGCCCAGCTCCTCCTTCTTCTCCTCCTCTTCCTCCTCCATGTCCTTCCAATGGCGGCTCCGGGTGAGTCGGCGCACGGCTGCGGCGGTGCCACTGGGGGGCGCTGTGTTGTCAGGAACATCGGCCACAGCTTTGGCCTTCTCGGCGGTGGTGGCCCTAGTCTTCCTCCTGCTTCTGGGCGGCGTGATGAGAACAGCCGCAGTCTCGCCCGATGAGGCTTGGAAGCTGTCCAGACTGAGACTGACGCCCCGGGCTGATGATCGGGTCACCCTGCTGGGGCTGCTGGAGGCTGACCTGGGGGGCTCCTCAGTAGGCTTCACCTCAGGGACCACAGCCAGGGCTTCTGGAGCCTCCAGAATGGAGGTATTGCGCGTCTTTCTGGTGCTCCGTCTACCCGTCTCCTGCACCTCAACTACTGGCTGCTCTTCCACGGCCTCCTCTGTGTCTGCCGAAGTCCTGGTTCTTCGACCGCCTTTCTTTGGGGTTTGTCTCTTCGAGGCGCTAGGTTTGGAGTTAACCGTTGTGCTAGCAGACGGAGCTTCTTCCTCCTCTTCAGCCACCTTCTCCTTCGGCTCCGGTTCCGTTCGTCTTGTTCTCCTCCGGGGTGTGACCGGAACCTGGACGTCTGGCAACTGCTTGCCACTCCTGGTTGAGCGCCTGGTTGGCGTGGCAGGAACCTGGGCGTCGGACTCGGCCTGCTCCTCTGCGCCCTCATTGGCGGAGAGCTCCTTCTCGGACTGAACGACAGGGGAGATGAAAGTCACGTTTTTCCTGCTGTTGGTCTTCCTAGTGGTGACTGGGGGGGAAAGGTCATAGGTGGCATCTGCGATCTCGGCAGCGCTAGCCGTGCGCTCACTCATCCTAGTGGACCTCCCTTTCCCAGCCCTGGTGTTCAAAGTGCTCTTCTCTTCAACCTCAACAGCAGCAGCAGCAGCAGCAGGGATAGCAGCATCATTGCTTGGGACCTCTTCCTCTGGTTCTTGAGCCTCAGCAGCAACAGCAGCAGTAGCAGCTTCAGCTTTTGGGGGTTCCTCTTTCTTTAGTTCTTGAAGAACTTCAGACACAGCATCATCAGCAGATGCTTGCGGCTGTACGGCTTCCTCAGGTTCAGGAACACGTTCCTCCTCCTCCTCATCCTCCACCAGATTGGGTTCCTGCTGCAGGTTCTTGTCTGGTTCCTCTACTTGGGTTTCCATCTCTGCAGGAGTTCCCGGTGCCTCTGCCAAGTCCTTTTCTTGTTCCGCACACACCATGCCTTCCGCCTCCTCCTCTTCCACTGTAGCTTCAGCTTGCGCAGGTGCGTCCTGGGGCAACTCCTGCTCCACCTGTCCCATTTCTGCCTCAGGTGTGTCGCTCACCTGATCAGGCTCTGTCTCTTCAGGAAGGCCAGCATCGGACACCTCTTCCTCCTCCTCCTCCTCATTGGGCATCTCTGAGTCCGTAGACACTGGTAACAGTTCGGCAGCCTCAGTGCTTCCTTCTTCGGGCACCTGTGCATCCGTCTGTGCCTCAGCTACCTCTTCTTCCTGTGCGCTCACCTGCGGGGCAGGTGTGTGTACTTGCTCTTGATCAGCCAGCTCTGGCGTTCCAACGTGCTGGTCATCCTGAGGTAGCTCCAATAACTGCTCTAGCTGGTTGCCAGCTGTATCCACCTCCTCTGTAGCCTGATTCTGTTGTTCTCCCACTTCCCCTTCCTCCTCCTCCTCCTCCTCAGCCTCCAGCATTAGCGAGAAGCCACCAGCAGGGGCCGCTGTAGAGTCAGTCGGCACCATTGCGCCCAAGGCGTCTCCGTCCAGCAGTTGCAGGGGCTGATGGGGGTTTGAGTGTGCTGCTGCTGCCGCCGCCGCCATTGCATCCTCCGCCAGCTCCAGGGGTACCAGGAGGGTGGTGGAGGGTTTGAGCTCGGTGTAGCACACCCCCTCGGCCCCTTCGTCCTCATCCAGGCCCCCGGAGCCAAGGTTAAGCATTACCACCTCCTCCTCCTCCTCATCCTCCTCCAGCATCACGCCCTCCATCTCCTGAGGGAGAACCAGAGAAACAGATTAATAACCAATGGAACAATAAGTACACATTATGGAGTCTCAGACTCAATATTGTAATCAAGTCACTAAATCTCCAAGTCCAAGTCCAGTGGAGTTCCCAGTATTGGAGACCAGGTCATTATAAAAAAATAAATAAAAAATAAATAAAATAAAATAAAAATTAGAGTAGAGTCCAAGTCAAGACCTACTAGCCAAGTCTAAATTAAGTCAAGTTCATCAAATTAAGGGGCAAGTCAGTACTACAAGCCTGAATGGAGACTAGACCCCCTAGGGTTAGGCTTATAACTATGGCAAGGCAGCGCATTTCTTACATCTTCATCAACATTTCTTACATCTTCATCAACATTTCAATGTGCTTTACAGGTACTAGGGAACAGTGTAGTTGAACACACACACACACAATTTTTTTTTTAATAAAGTTACACTACAAAGACTAGTGTATAGAAAAACTTGGGCCATTTTCAACTCGGAAGGCTAATGCACAACAAGCCCAAGGTCAGACATCTGATGGATCAGGGCCCATTGATTCCCGTCAGAGCGTTTGGCAGCGGTAGCGGTTGGTCAGTATTGTGGAAAGTTCTCTGTAGTCTGCCTTGTGTTTGCGCTGCTAGTCGCTGTTGTTTAAGGTCACCAAGCTCAATGATTTGAATCTAAACCTTAATGGATATAGTCAATAACACATATGCTTGCCATGCTACTTGGCTGTGTGATAAAGGTTCATAGAATGTGAAAGAGAATGGTAAAATGGTTGGGTGTGAGACAAGAGTAAACGTACCTGGTCCTCAGGTGTGACAAGCGAGAGCACAGCTGCGGCCTGCTCCTGCAGGTAGTGAGTCTGAGCCGGCAGGAACAGGTGAGCGGGAGGCGGACGGACCTCCTCAATGATCTCCACCTCGCTGCTCGAGCCCTCCTCTTCATCGTCATCGTCCTCCTCCTCCTCCTCATCGTCCTCTTCCTCATCTTCTTCAGAGCCAGACTCCTCCTCTGAGGCAGCGCTGGAGAGATCCTCACTGTCGTTCACACTCACCACAGCTACAAGAAACATAGATAACAGGCCATTAGTCAAAACGTTTTTGTTATGAAGCTTTGATGAGGTGATGAAGCTTTGATGATGAAACAAAAACTAAACTAAAATGTTTTGTTGTATTTGTTGTTTACATACAAGATTACAGCAGAATACAAATCACTTCAAAACATTTAACTGAACCAAATTGGGCAATCATAAAGAACATATTTTCTTTTTAATTATTTTTAAATACACAGAGGAAAGATTGCCCAAGCAATCGCATTGTAACATTTGTGACCGTGAATTCTGATTGTGACTGTGATTAAGCCAGCCAATGGAGTGGAACTTACAGGGCGAGCCGGACGTGGTGGGCTCTGAGGAGGCCACAGACTTCTGTGTGGTCAGGGCTGGCACAGCAGGGGCCTGGTCCTCAGCCACCTCATGGACAGCATCATCACTGCAGGACAAAATAAGAGGAGGCTCAAAAATAAGCTCAAAATAAAACATTACATTGTAAAGTTTTGTAGTCGCCATAAGAATCTTGTAAAGTACAGGTTTGAAGTCTCTATAGACTACGTGCACGAAATGCTGAAGTGTACTCTTGTTCGAATCCAGTACAGCCAGGTGTTTTGCCCTGCCTCTGTAGTGAATGCAATTAGTGTATACGCGAACCCTGTTGGGTGTGACACTAACCGGGTCCGAATGAACACTAATTGCATTAACTACAGCTGCAGGTTCAAGAAGACCTGGCTCTACCGAATACGAACGATCGTACACTTTTGTGCAGATAGCCCATTTTAATGGTGTAAAAAGTTTCACATGTCCATATTGAAGGTGTACATTTGTGGAGTCGGTGTGCACCTGTTAACTGTTGTCCAGTTCCTTGTGGGTGAGCGAGGAGGGGACAGATTGTCGAATAAGTGATGCTCCACATACGCATCAAGATCCAGATCTAGGGGACACACGCCAAGACACATTAGTATTGGTAGCAACACTCGCTACAGTAGCACCACCATGCTTGTTATTACTATATTCATAGAATCAGCTTGAATTCATCAATAGTGTATGCATTACATTGCATTTGAATCATATCGTAGAGGCCAGAGTGTTCTATGTCATCATGTGTGACTGCAGTACTGGGTTTCCCCAGTAGGGGGCCGGGCCATCCTTACCGGTGACGTCCTGCTTCTTGGTGATGTTCTCTTCCACCTCAACCTTTGGTTCCGGTTCCAGTTCCTCTGCATCCCCTGCATGGTTGGACTGAGCGGTGGGTTCTGGTTCAGGTTCTGTTACAGGCTTTAGTTGGTGATTAGACTCCGTTAGCAGCGCCGGCTCGGGATCGTCTGTGATGGACACGGACACGGTGACGGGTTCCATGGCTTCAGGGGCAGAGTTCACCTCCACCGTCTCGTTCAATAGTACAGCTGGAGGGCAAAGCTCCGCGGGAACTTCGAGAGTCTCAGACGCGGACAAAGCGCCAACCTCAGCCACCTCTTCCTCCTCTAGTGCCAGTGTGACCTCCGGTTCCAACTGCTTCTCCTCCGCCACTGGAGCCTCTTGAGGTGGAACCACTGCCACCTCCATCTCCATCTCTCCACTGGGCTCTGCAGCCACCTCCTCAGTTTCTGCCTTATGCTCCTCAACTGCCTCCTGGACCATCTTCACCACCACCACCTCCTCCTCCTCCTCCTCAGCTGTCAGTGGAGCCTCCTCTGCCTGTGCAGCTCCAGGGGGCTGCTCTGGGAGAGTATCATCCAGTGAGGTTGATGCCGATGTCGCCGCTGCAGCAGGCTTCCTGATGACGATCACTTCCTCGTCCACCCGCTCCTCCCAATGCATTGTGGGTTCAGACGCTGCGGGTTCAGGAAGCAGGTCCTCCGGCGCGGGAGCGTCGTGGAATTCCAGAGTGGACTCCAGGGACTGGTCGACTGACGCCACGCTGGTTTCGAGGCCGAGGCTCGGGCGACCTGCGGGTGGGGGCAGGACAGCGGGAGTGTCTTTGGCGGACGAGGAGCCGCTCTCTGAGCCGGCTCGGCCAGCCTCCTCGCTCGTCTCCAACGCACGCTTTTCCACCGGAGGGAAGAGGGTCATCCGTGGCTCTTTGTCTTCCTCCTCCTCCTCTTCCTCTTCGTACGAGTGGACGCTGGATCTCTGAGACAGGCTGACCTCACTGTCACCCACAATCTGATGAGGAATTAGGTCACAGACAAACAAACAAACAAACAAAAGATAACAGTGAATAGGAGACAAAAGAAGAGCTTGTTGCAAAGCAAATGTTTATGTTGCTTTTCATTGAACATCCAGTCATGTCCTTTGAGAGGATCTATGATTATGTGCGCTTTGACATGATTTTTTTTTTTTTTTTAACACATTAATCTCCATCATTTCATTAGAAATGAAAATAGCTTTGTTGTTGGAGGTCATTTGACATTGCACTATACTTTTTATCTTTTCTCACCAATGTAATGTAATGACAGATACTGTTTCTAATACACAAGTATTTGATTACATATAGCAAAAGTAACTTGAGCAAAAGCTGTCCAATGTGCAATGCATGTGTATCATTACCCCATTGCTCCAGGGTGCTGAGTCCTTGGGCGTGTCGGGGCTGGCGGCCGACTCCACAAAGGTGATGCGACTCTCCTTGGGCCGCAGGGGGGGCGTGGCTGAGCGGCCCGGGGAGGCAGAGGGCGTGGCCACAGGAGTGGGCCGCAGGCTACTCCGCAGGATAGACTGGGGCGTAAAACTGGAGAAGACGGGGACTGACGCAGCCAAAGCACGTGCTCTCTGGGGAGTACACAGGAACACACACACACACACACACACACACACACACACACAGGTTAAGACTAGTTTACAAAGCAATCAAAACATGTGGAGATATTCTAGGTTCACCAACCCACACCAACCCCCGCCATGAGAAGCATTATCATTGCTCTTGTGTTGCACAAGGAGAGACGGTATAAGTAGGTTACCTTGACGACCTGTGGGGTCTGCAGCAGGTCGAGCTCTGGTGCACGGGGGGCACTTTTCGGGGCGGTCCACACACTGGAGGTCCTGGGGGGTGTCTGGAACTGGCGAAGGGGCTCAGGGGTGTTTGGGCAGGAGGGGTGCACCATCAAATCAAGCATCCTGCATGAACAGATGGACCATCAGTACACAGCACAGATCATCCAACATGGAGAACCACCTAACAACACCAACAAACTACGACATTCTACATTCTACTACATTCTGTGCAGATATAACAGAAGAGTCAGGCTGATGCTGCTATAAAATTACAAATGAAGAGTTCAGATGCAAAACCCCCTAAACACCATTTTTGTGAAAACTGAGTTAATGATATTGTGTGAATCCTGTATAAATCTAGAATATGTAAATGAAATGTTTTTGTGAAAAAATAAAATAAAACCTGCTCCCCGCCGTGTCTAAAATATCTATTTACAATCAAAACATTCTAAACGCCTGATAAAAAATGTCCTTTTTCTCAAAAAGTCGTCAAGCGGAGTTAGGGGGTTTTGCATCTGAACTCTTCAAATTTACAACACAAAATTCACCGATAACAACTCTAATTTAAAGTGTGTTGCTAAACAAATGCTTCTCTGAAGCGTTCAATGAATAAAACGATCAATGAATAAAAGTGAAGTAGACAATACTAAACTTTACCTGGACATTCTCTTTTTGGTCACTGCAATGGGCGTGCCCACGAAGGCTTCAGGTAGATCGGTTGGGGGACGCTGAGGGCTTGGCACAAGCACTTCGGGCACTCTGGGACTGAGCACGAAAAAATACAATTCTTTTTTTTTTTTTTTTTTTTTGTTCAAAGAGATAAGAAACCATTTCATGAAGAAGAACCAGGCAGTTATTCCTGCAGAGAGAGTCTAGTCATGCATAAATACAAGAGTTCAGAAACAGACAAGATATGGAGGCGGTGTGTTTACCTCTTGAGAGGAGACGACTCTGGGGTGCTGTCCTTGCCCACCCAAACCTCCTCGATCTTGGAGAGGACGCTGCTGATGAAGGTCGCTCTCGTCAGAACGCTTTCGGCCGCCGAGCGCTTGGCCACTGTGGACAATGGCTGCGGTCGTGTCACTGAAAAAGACAAAAATCACTCGATGAAAGATGCAAAGTGTGAACACAGTTGAATGCTCTGACGCATTGTCTCCCAAAATCTGATTTATAAGTTTACAAATGGCTTTGAAAAAAAAAAACAAAGCAAAGCATCACCTTAATAGAACATAAATGAGAAAGACCCAATTTCAACAAACATATATTGAAAATTACAAACAAACAAAAAAACAAAAACACTTTTATGTTGTCATTTTGTTATGAAAGAGGAGTGATTCATTCTGATGTTCAACCAACCCTTTCTGAGCATGGTGGAGGGGTGGCTGTAGGGCTTGGCCCTCTCTGTGGCCAGTCTCCTCTGGGCTCTGGGCAGGACTTTCCCATACTGGTCCAGGATGGAGTTCCTGGTGTTGGAGCGCTCTTTCATTTTAGGGTCACGGTCATTCTAGGAAGAAAAAAACATTTGAAAGCACAGAGTTAAACATACTGAAGTTCTTGTATGCTTTTCTTTTCTTTCTTTTTTTTTTTAAATTATAAAAAGGTATAAATGCACAATTAAACATACTGAGATTCTTCTGTGCTCTTCTTTGTTGCATTTGTCTTCTACTACTTCAGCTATTCATTTTATTTACAGTGTACATTGTTTATTTAATCATTTTACCGGGTGCCTTGTGACCCACAGTGAATAATGCAAGTATGCAAAGATGGGCCAAGAGTGTGTGTGAATAGTTACCAGCACGTTCATCTTGAGGCTGTGGTTGAGCTGAAGGGCCGGCACGTAGTTCGCCTGCTGCAGGTAATGCACCATTAGCAGCTCCCGGTTCTGGAGCCCTCCTGTGCCTTGGAGGAAACGCTCCAGACATTCCTGCCACACACACACACACACACTTAATGAATACATATAACAAAAATATAAGGCATGCATGTACAGAACTGTATTAAGACACACTATGGCTACAAAGACTGAAACTCTCACTGACAGATGTGTGCGAGATGGGGGAAACAGTGCCCCCTACCAAAGGAAGTGGGATAAGCACCAGTCCCCAGCTAAGCTCTGGTTAAATACATTACGATAGTGGATGGTGCAAATGACAAAAAACATGTTTTATTTAGAAAGCTCCATATGGTTGAGAAAACATTGTTTGACTGAAATTAAAGTGAAACTATCAAAATGTGTGCAACGTGGAGGAAACCACACCCTCTACCTACTCAAACTTAAAAAGAAAAGTGAAACTGCTGTAATGTGTGTGATGGGGGGAAACCGCGCCCTCTACCTGCTCTGTGAGGCCTAGAGGCAGCTTGAGCAGCTCCTTCATCAGGTCCAGCTCCTGACTGGTCTCATACAGGAAGTGCAGCAGCTCCTCCATGTTCAACTTGTTGGAGTGCTGCCTCAGCAGAGCCCAGGCCTCCACCATGCATCTACAGAGAGGGAACACACACACACACACACACACACACAGACACACACACACACAAATTAAACCAATGCTTGACCCATACAATGACCTAGCCATTGTTGTTAGAGGAAACATTCAGTAATCCTAAAGGATGCCATAAGGCTCAAATGAGCCTTTAGGTGATCACACAATTCCAACACTGTGTCTGCTTTGTAATGAAACACTTTCAAATCAAAAACATCCTTGTGAGACTGTGAGGCCCTATGCCAGCAGCAGTATTATAGCAGGTGCCAGGTGTGCCTTCCGTATAATGACCTACTTTCAACTCAAAAGCGGCTCTGACAACATCAGAGACTGAGAGGCAGCAGTAGTGGTGCAGTAGGTGCCAGGTGTGGCGTCAGGTGTGCTTACCTGTTGTGCAGGAGGACGGAGAGGCAGAGTTTGGCCTCTCTGGTGGTGCTGAGCGAGGGCTTCATGACGTGCAGGTAGCGCAGGGCGATGGCGTGCTGGCCCTGGCACATCAGTGCCTCCAGGACGCGCCCGTGTTGCCATGCCCACAGAGAGTGACTGGTGGCAGGGTGCAGCAGCAGCTCCAGGGAGTTCTGTGTGGGAGAGATTTTAAGATAAGGTTAGATTTCTTTTCCTACAAGCCCCCCTCCTTTCTTCTCCTTTTGTTTCTCCTTATGGACAAATCCGACGAGCGTTTTGTGTAGGCTGCCATCTTGCGGCGGCGCCATTGTTGGACTGTCAACAAACCTTTTTGGCGATGCAATGACAGCTAACAGCAAAGACCATGGAATACTCTGACATTATACAAATAGTAGAGAATCTCGTAAATCACGGTATTTTATGGTATGCCATCACGTTATCCCTATGGACAGATTGGTGATCTGGGTAGTGGGTAGCTCAATAACGGCGCCCGCTTACTTCCGGTAGTTTCGTCGGATTCATGTATAGGTATTGAATAGCTAATCAACAACCAAAGAGAGAGATAGTGAGAGCGTAAGAGAAAGAGTGGCTAGAGAAAGAGCTAGAGAGAGACAGAGAGAAACATTCTGGCTAACCTCAAACTATTGTCAATTAAGACTGATTGATTGATTGAACCAGTTTGAGGACAGTGTGCCCCATTTCTGATTTCCAAGGAGGAATACCAGGGAGAGCAGATTTAAATTGGTACAGCAAAACCCCTCTCTCCAGTAAATTAAAGGAATGCACCGGAGTGAATACAAGCATAGCCCTGCTGCACAAGCCTTCCAACAGCAATATATTTCGCATGAAATGAAAGAATTTCGAACAGCATAGACCTAACGCTACCCAATAGTCAGGTCCCATTGATTCAGTGTAAAGTGCCTGTTTGCTTTTGCGTTCAGTCTATGCTGTACCAAATTATTTTTGTTCCACTCGCTAATTAGCGCATTTAGCAAGCTCTTTCAACAGGGCTATGCTTGAATTCACTCCGGTACATTCCTTTAACATCAATAGGTAAATATAAAATACAGACATGTCAAACACAGATGCCATCATTACAGCCATTTGTGCTATAATACACACATCCACGTTCACAAACAAGCTCTCCACAAAACAGAACAGATACTGTGTTTTGGAAAGAGAGATCTGAAAGCCCATCTGAAGCCCAATCTGAAGTAATTTAAATCATTTATGGAGCAATTCATGACGGCTCTACTAGGGCTGACGAGTTCTAACTGATGTGGAAAGAACATTCTAAAAATAAAGTGGCTCATCAGAACTTCTTGATCTAAAAATAAAATTTCTCATTTCACACTCACTGGCAAGTTCTGGCAGAAATAAAAGGAAAAGTTTTGCTCCCAGATTTTTTTTTTTTAAATGGAAAAACCTGACGTTTCGGGCAGCTGCCCTTCAGACATATTTTCTCTGATTCTTAACCTTTGCGCTATACTTAAGATGGATATGTGCATGGTGCACTTTTTGGTGCATTACCTGGAAATAACAGAAACCAAACTGGACTGAAGTGAGCTTGAAGGATAAAATCGATCACAGAAAGTATGTTTACAGTAATTTCCCGCATAAAAGCCACATTGTGTATAAGCCGCAGGACAATGTTTTATGCAAGTTTAAAAAAAAAAAAAAAAAAAAAAACATATTAACACCATATTAACTGCCCCCCTGTTTTAACCTCATAGCGGAAGAATTTTTGCAAAATCAATGTATAAGCCGCGGCTAATAGTCAGGAAATTACGATACATGTTTACAGCATCCTACTGAGGGTACAAACCTCATGGTCCCGATGGTCTAGTAGCCAGAGCCCCTGCACCAGTTTGACCAGGCTGATGGGAATGGCAAACGCTGTAGGGAAGGACTCCACTGACGAGCTACTCTTGTTTGGGAAAGAGTACATGACATCCAGCAGTAAATAAATAACCTGGCATCAGGGTTAAGGAAACAGACAGATACATCAATGGAAAGAGACAGATAGATAAACAGATAAATAGACAGATAGATAACTAGAAAAGACAGATTGATAGATGGAAAAAAGAAGATGATATGGATAATAATATGGATAAAATAGGATACTGAAAGATAGATAAATAAGAGGGAAAGAGAAATAAGAGAGAAAGATAGAAGAATGAGAAATAGAGAGGTACAGAGATAAATAGATAGACAGAGATAGATATGTTGTGTGCACTAGGAGGGCAAAAGTACTGTTGCTCTAAATATCTCAAGGGAGATGCATTCAATAAGTGATAGAAGGGATACAATGGCGTGTTTGGCAGATTCATCAATGTTCTCCACGAGGTAGATGTCCAACAAGGCCTGTGGAGGGAGACATGTCAGTCAGTCAGTCATTGGTGCACCAGTGTCGCTATCTGTCAACTTGCAGTACACCTTACACAATCTCAGAGCTAGCAAATAGAACACTCATGCCTGGACCAAACCTACTGCCCCCTTTATGCAGACCAGAGCCATCATATGCTGATTTGAAAGATTATTTGAACAGTTTAGATTGTGACAATGCCGTTTTGCAAACTGGAATTATTCACGTTTGCTCCCATCGTAACATATTGTGTTGCTCCATCTTGGTCAATATTCAATGATCTTTGCTTACATGCAGTGAAGGAGGCGGGTACTGCCCCGTTCCCCCCTCGTCCCTTTTCCACAGGTCATTCAGCCGCTCTCCGCATTGGCCCACCAGGGCGTCAATCATGAGGCAGTCAGCATTCCATTTGTCCCTGTGGAACATTACAAGACAGGTCATTACAAGCAAGCCACAGGAGGAATACATGACAACACATGCCGATGAAATGTTTAAGGCAGTCTAAAGCCATGTTAAACAACTTCATAAAACTACAACTGCTTTCTATTCTCACACACACACACACACACACACACGACGGACACACACGCGGACACACGGACACACACGCGGACACACACACGGACACACGGACACACACACAGACACACGGACACAAACACACACACAGACGGACACACACTCTCTTAAAATACATCACACAACAAGTGAAGTGTGGCAGTGAGGAGCGCTTACTTGGCCAGGCGCTGCAGCTCCTCGCGTCTGCCTGTGTAGTAGTTCTTGATGATGGAGTAGCTGTAGAAAGGCCTGGAGATCTGCAGGGCGTCTTCATCGTCTGCGGGAAAAAGGTTGACATCACCACGGTTCAGACACACACATCCTTAGCCAGGATTACTTAGGTGTTAAGTGTGTTCAACCCTCAGAGTGTGTGTTTGTACCTGAGCCCTCGGGGAGAAGGCCAGTCCGACAGAACCATAGGACCACTTGTGAATACTGTGCAATCAGACTGGACACCAGGTTTTTGTTGATGAGGCCCACAAGACCTGTACACAGATTAAAAAAACAAACAAGATCAATGACACTAACCAGCAACATTTGAAATCACCCTGATCAGTAATCATTACTTCATTTGATGTTGGAATTTCAATGAATCAAAGGGCATATACAGTACACTAATATCTACAATATTTGTGTGGGAACCTTTCTCTAAATTATATAGATCTACAGTGGATGCAAGACCAGGAGGAAGGGATCTGTGTGTGTGTGTGTGTGCGCTGGTACCTTTCTGTGTGATCTCCTGGGCCTGGCTGAGGAGGCAGTGGAAGATGGTGCTGAGGTTGCCCAGCAGACGCTGGCTGTGCTGAAGCAGCTGTAGAGTCTGGGGCTCCGTGAAGTTTGACGAGCTGTCAAACAGGGGCGCACCTGCATCACACACACACACACACACACACACACACACACACACACACACACACACACAGGAAGTGCTCACATTTAATTGTATGTGGAAAGGAAAAAGTGTGCTACTAGCTGACAATTCCCCCATTTCCTGTGGGCTGGGGAAGGGACAGAACAGTGAACATTACTGGGGAATGACTAATAGGTTGTGAGTAATGCTACAACTATGTTCCCCTGTCAAATAAATACCACAGAGTCAGATATCTACGGCCTGGAGGCTCCAAAGATACCACATTTAGATTTAAAACATCTGTCACATGCATGTTGACTAATTCAACGCAGAGAAGGAATTTCTGATAGAAATTTAACTCGAGGAGTCTCTGCTCTCTGCCATACTCGTAAGTGTGTTTATGAAAGCCACGCATATACATCCCCCCTCCCCCTCCCTTTCTGCTGCCGAGTTTCGGCCCAAAATCAGGTGCATTTGTTTAAAAAGGCTGCGGAAAAAGTATTCTGCAAAACAAGAGACTCACAGATGTCATCCAGTTCCTGTTTAGTGTGGACAACTTTGTCCCAAGCCCATTCCAGAATGTACCGTAGGTTCGCCGCCGACCCTGGTTGCTCTGTGAACAGACACACACACAAAATTATACTTCTTATACAAAGATGAGGACAACTTACCATTCACCAAAATTGAACCCATTTAAACATGAATGACTTTAGCAAGATTTTTTTTTTCCTTCTCTAGACCTTCCAATTACCTTCTGAAATGCCCTTTGCCAAGCATCAGATCACAAAGTCCATAACAACCAAATTCTATTAACAATAACAATAATCCTCATCATCACCATCACCCTCATCATCATCATGTAAGCCCTCACCCTCAGCAGTCCACTGTTTAATACATCCAGTGATGAGTCCAAGAGAGCTCGTCTCCACTGCTGTAGACAAGATGGCGTCAAGCTGTTCCTCCTGCAAACCCAGCACAAGACAGAAGGCATTATGGATTAGGGCAACAAACTAAGAGCCAAAATAAACAAGGGTGCAACTATCGCTTCTGTCGCCTGCCCCTGTCCTCTAAGTGTACTGAATGAGAGGTCAGCTGTTCCACCACCTGCTGAGAGAGAGAGCATGTGAGAGACAGAGCGAGAGAGAGAGAGAGCAAGTGAGAGTGAGCGCAAGAGAGAGTGAGACAGAGCGAGAGAGCAAGCAAGAGAGAGAGGTAATGAGGGAGAACAAGAGAGAGTGAGCTAGAGAGAGCAAGAGAGAGGGTGAGCGAGAGAGAGCCAGACGGAGTCTGAAAGAGCAAGAGAGAGAGAGAGAGAGAGAGAGAGAGAAAGCGAGCAAGAGAGAAGGGAGAGTAAGAGCGAATGAAAGGGAGGGAGAGCAAGACAGAGCAAGTAAGCCATGGCCTCACCTGAGACAGGTTGGAGGGCTGGACGTCGGCCAGGCGCGGGGACAGCAGACCGGACACAAGACAGCGGGTGTATCCGCTCGAGATGCTCTCACTCAGCGTAGGGGCCACTTTCTTCAGGTAGCTCAGGGTCTGCACAGATGACATCAGCCTCATTTCAAACACCACCTCAAGACCCACCTTTTCAAGACCGCTTATGACACCTAACCCTTCACCTGCTGCCCTCTGTCTATCTGTTTGGTTTTTTGTTGTTTTTGTTTTGTTTCTTTCTTTCTCTGTGTGTGTATGCTGTATGTATGAGTGTGTGAAATGTTGTGCGTGTGTGTCTTTTGTATGTGAACCTCATGTAAAGCGTCTTTGAGTATTTAGAAAAGCGCTATAAAAAACTGATGCATTATTATTATTATTATTATTATTATTATTATTACAACAGACCAGGGCGAAATGAACTAGAACACTTTTCATTACAGATTTCAGATCTGACCTTTCAGACTTACTACAGAGGAAACTTTATCATAGAGACCAACTAGGACAGAGATAACTTAAAAAACTAACCTCCTTCTGATGACCCGAGCAGGTTAAGTGCACAATTCCAGAGTTAAGCAAGCAGCTTGCATCTAGAAACAGAAAAAGAACACAATGCAGAGAAAAATCAGTGGAACAAGTCAAATGTGCACATTTACATACAGACAAACACACACATAAAAATCCATAAGAAATGTCACAAAGCCTTTCCCATTTCTTTTTCTTTTTTTAAGATATTATGGCGAGCCTTATGAAGGCCATCTAAGGACCGCAAATGTCCCTCAGGCCTACGCTTGGCCACCCCTGCTGTAGAGAATGTGTTGGACAGAGGCTGCTCACCAAAGTTGTATGTGGTGGGATTGAAGAACTGTTCAGGTGGAGGAGAGGTGTAGGGCAGGCCCCTGCTGAGACTGCGCTCGTGCACCAGGATGTCCAGCAGGGGGCTGGGTGCGGTCATCTCCACCACCGCGTCCAGGGACCACACCGCAAAGTAGGGGCAGTTACGCAGAGACTCCCCTGCCCTGCACAACACATAAGAGCAACATGTTCAGTACAGCCAAGAAAAAAAAGGCTTACTTTTCTTTTTCTTTTTTTTTTTAAACGGTCAATTACATTTGGCCTATGACCCATCCATGCTTTACAGATATAAGAAAGTCCCAACATTAGGGTCAATGCAAAATGATTTCAAGACAAGCCAGTCCCCAGGTATTTTTTAATAATGGTCCTTTTCTTTCAATAGGCTGCTTTATCTGGCTTGAAATGACACAGACGAGCATCAAAATATGATTTGGCACTGATGTTGAGAGAAAATTTGTCCTTGGATTCAACAGGCAAATTTGGTCTCTGTGTGTACCATTAAATAGAATAAATAAATAAATACAATAATGATTTAAATTCATGATTGAGTTGAAATAATTGCTGCCATACAAAACTGCCAACTCCATAAAAATCATACTAATTAATCTGCAGAGCGCAGACACCTTAATGGAATTGCATGCACCACTTTGGGCCTCCACTGGGCAACCCATCTCAACTGTGTGCCGTTTCCTGAGTGAGAAATTAGTCACTAGCTGTGCTCACCTTAGAGAATCGGGCATCTGTGCGTGGTACCATCTGTTGATGTCAAACACACCGATGTAAGTGGAGGGCTTGGCCTGCCCGTAAGACTTGACCTGCCAGCTGAAGATGGACACACTGGTGTCTGGAGAAGCCACTGTGGGAAGAGATGGATATTTATTAACACACACTATACTGCCACCTACAGGTCATGGTAGGAACATCCATTCAGAGGTGGAAAAATGCCACTTCCCGGAAAAGGAAAATGATCTGATTCTAATTAGCGGGCTTTAATACTGCTAAATAGATTGGATAATTAGTTCTCCTGGCAGAACCACTGCATGACACAATTTTGAATTTTTGATGTTGGACTTTCCCTATGCTGCATTTATTAATTTCTACTGTACATCATCTAGCCTGACATAGCCCGACCATAATACTGCTGTTCATCCGTATTCATGGTCTGGAGGTTCTTTAACCTGACGCGATTATACTACGGAGGGGAGGGCATTCACTCCTGGTTTGAAACGATTGGAAAGCTCGTCTAATCAGCTTCGCTTATTGGCCGGTAGACTCTCTACCGATGTAAACACGCCCCAGAGGACCGTTCCCAGACCATGGATACGGATGAACATTCGTATTATGGGCGGGCTATGTCAGGCTATACATCATCAGCCTCATAGGATAATTTCCCAGGTCATTTTTTGGACAAATTGAGATATTTGCATAAATGTGCAGTACTCCCCTACCTCTTCTGCATCACCTTATATTTGTTCCTATCTCACTACACTGACCAATCACAAAACTCAGAAAAACAACACTATCTGCCATAGACACACATTCATTTGACTACAGCTAACAGCCTCAGCAGGAGCTGTCACGATACCAGCCTTATCAATATTGTGAGGAATAATATAACATGACCGTAACCACAACTAACTTCAACCTCAACCAAAAACTGCCATCTACAGGAAGCTGACCGTCTTATGAGGGCGCAAGGATTCACCCTCAAACTCCACGATTGTGTCTCTGTGTGTGTGTTTGTGGGGGAACATTGACTTAGGCAATTATCCTATGGCAATAACGATTTGCATTGTAGGAGTGGCGAACCTTCATTCATGCTGTCGTCACGGTCAGGATGGTGTCGGAACTTCTCGATGGTCTGACAGCTGAGCAGGCGTGTGTTAGTGGCCTGAGCTCGGAGAGGGAAGGCCGTGCTGTTGAGGTCCTGACTGTAGCGCTCCTCACAGTACTCCAAGCCCTGAAACAAACACACACACACACACACACACACGATCAGACCACTCCACGCTGTACTCGAAGACATGAAATGACATGAAATAACACGCATGCATGCACAGTAACTCAGTCAGATATCTCTATGCAGTGCCCCGAATACAATGCAATATATTAGAAAAAAAAAAAACATAGTGATTGGACTTGGAAGAAATTGTGAGCGACACAGCTGTCAAAGCAATATACCGGAGCAAGTTTAAGCATAGTCCTGCTGCACGAGCCTTCTAACAGCAATATATTTCGCATGAAATGAAAGAATTTCAAACAGCATAGACCCAACGCGAACGCGAAACACATAACATTGAGTCAATGCAACCTCAGATCTTATTTTCGGTTTCCAACAGCCAGGACCCATTGATTCAGTGTAAAGTGCCTGTTGGCTTCTGCGTTCGTGTTCGGTCTGTGCTGTACCAAATTATTTTGTTCCATTCGCTAACTAGCGCATTTAGCAAGCTCTTCCAACAGGGCTATGCTTGAATTCACTCCGGTATTTTCCTTTACATTAAATGAAGCATCATCTGATTACCTCGTAGAGAATCTTGCCCGAGGCGAGGCACTTTCTCTCCCCATAGGCCAGCTGCAGCAGGTGGAGGCTCACTACGTCCCCTTCACTGCAGGAGGGGAACACAATAATCACAGGTTACAAAGGCAAGGGGTGAGCACCACACAACACTATAGAGCAACGCAGTCAAGAGTGCGTGTGTGTTGAGGGTAAGACACTATTAAATGTTCAAATATAACATTAAATGTTACTAACATTTCATGAGAGCGAGAGCGAGTGAGAGAGTGAGAGAGAGAGAGAGATTGCATACTTGGTGTAGCAATTCTACAGTATGGAAAAGGGAGCTTTAATCTCAAATTGGGCTAGCAGGGGGCATCTCTGTGGCTAAACTCTAGCTTCAAATTCATCTCCTCCTCTTCCTGCTCCTCCTCCACCCCTGAAATTGCTGTTACTGCTGATGACTAATGCTTCTGTTGTGGTGTTGTGGAGCTGAGCGAAGCAGAGGGGGAACTCACAGGTCCTGAGCCGACTGCACTGCCCACAGGTAGCAACAGTTGCGGGGGTCGTTCTCTGGCTCCTGGAAGGTGAAGGCGTAGACAGGAACTCTGCCGCCCTCCAGCTGAGAGTGATACCTGCACACAGGTGGGTGTGTTTGTTTGTGTGAGATTCAGGCAGATGTCAGAGACGGGATGGAATTACAGAGGTAAAATATATACAGATAGAGAAGCAATGCTATCAAAACCATCTTCAATCAAATTAAAGCAAGATTAAACTTATGAAATATGACAAATATTATTGTAGTTAGTAACTTTATACTGACATTAAGCTACTCATGTGGAAGACTAACATCTAGACTCTCATACACTTAAAAAAAAGAGGGGAATGGGGAGGTAAGACCCTCCACAAAGTCAGACCTCCAGCAGCCAGGCGAGACACTTACTCTTTCTTGAGGGTCTTCATGTTCCAGAGTTGGAGGTATCCGTCGGAGAAGCCCACGGCGAGCTGGTTGGTGCGTGGGATGTACTGCAGGGCGGAGGCCCCCGTGCCGGTGGGGCTGCTGAGCTGTAGGCACAGGTGGCGTCCCTGCTGCGTCACCCCCTCCCTCAGACGTGGGATCTCTGACGGGGACTTGTTCACCACCTCCAGGTCTGTGAAAATGGGAAAAGCTAAATGGACTGCATTTATATTGCGCATTTCTACTCCTACGAGCACTCAAAGCGCTTTACAATGTACAGTATGCCTCACATTCACCCACTCATATACTGGTGGCAGAGGCAACCATGCAAGGCGGCAACTTGCAAACCGGGAGCAATTTGGGGTGTTGCTCAAGGACACCTCGATGGGATCAGGTGGAGTGGGGCTCGAACCTGCAACCCTCCGGTTGCCAACTGCGCCTCCACCGCCCCAACACAGTTAGCACCTGCTTATCTAACAGCAGCTGAGGCAAAGTCACCTGGCTGTGACATGCATGTTACCCGTTCTGTGCTACAAATCTTGCTAAATCGCTACTGTGAAGCTGTCTACAGAGAACCACACTGGGAGGATTAGTTGGCACGGTCACAGCCCTGACGACTGCATGCCACCTGCTGTCATACAGACGCCAATGTTATCATTTCTGCTTGCTTATGCATGAACTAGGATGCTATGAAATAATCCAAAAGTCTGTCCTTTATAAACTGTCCTGATGGTAGTAAATGAGGTTAAAACAAAATGGAGATGGCCAAGCAAATAGTGAAGCATGCCTTTAACAGGCAAGCCCCTTAATGAAACAAACTGACGCTGCTTTTATCCTCCTTGTTTTTAAAACCTGTGAATTGATAGTCAGTATTTAATTTACCATCAACAACACAATGCTATTATTGTGCCAGATATATACTGGAATTCAGCAGAGAAGGGATCCAACTTGCGAGGCATGGATGTGCGCACCATCCTACTTTAATACATTATGCAGATTGGCCAGCCTACTCTGAACACTACTGCCTACTGAACACTGAACACCTCTCACAGGAGAGCCCCACTCTGCAGAGTGTTGGCGGGCAATGAATCGATGAAGCCAGGAGTTTACACTGACCAGAAGCTTCCAGTTCACTCTGACTGCAAGACAGGTCATCCAGACAGAGGTCGACCAGGAGCACGTGTCCGATGTCCGTGACGACCGCGGCCACTCCGAAGAACCAGCGCAGACTCTGGTGAAGGTGCTGAGTGTTTGCACTGGCTCCACCATAACTCACGATGGGCTCGATGGCTGTGATCTATAACAGAGAGAGCAAGAGTGTGAAAGAGAGAGAGAGATACTTAGTAAATGATCATCTGTGGATATCTCCATGTGGTGAAGGCACAACTGTAGCCCCAGGCAGACAAGCAGACGTGATGACTAACGAGCTGAAGAGGCTTTGCTTTGTTCTTCTTCAAAGCAAGCCTTGGTTGCTGGATGTCTGTGGTGTGTCCTCAAACACACTTTGGTTCAATGCATTCATCAATTCACTCTCCCCTCACACAGATACTAATTCCCACTGGGGAAAACTGTGGTGATGATGGTTCGATCTCTCTCTCCCTCTCTCACACACACACACACACACACACACACACACACACACACACAGCGCTGATGAAACTCAGTAAGGTATTTTTCACACTGAGGCATGCACACACATGCACAAACACACATAAATCTCGCTCATACAGCCAAACACAACCCATAAAAACACAGAAAAATGCCCTTAGTTGGAGCGAGAAGCAAACTTTCCAAAGGGCTTTTTTTTGGTAGGAAATACACAGACACAAAGTTGATGGCAGGAAATTATCATCCATTATCATAAGCATCCTTGACGGCACCACCTTTTGTAATTGGTTTCCCTTCAGTGTGTTCTGTAGCCATTTCTGTGTGTGTGTGTGTGTGTACACATTTGTATGAGAGTGTGTGCGTGTGTGTGTGCATGTGAGTGAGTGTACACATTTGTATGAGTGTGTGTGCGTGTGTGTGTGCATGTGAGTGTGTGTGTGTGTGTGTGTGTGTGTGTGTGTGTGTGTGTAAGGGGCCTCTGGGAAGGCAAGTGGACTCACCCTGCCGGGGATGACGACGGCCTTGACGACGCGGGAGATGCCCAGGTCATAGAGGCAAAGCATGCTGCCCTCAGCCTCCTCCAGGCCCACCAGCAGACCTGTGCGCTTGAGCCAGCAGAAGTCTCGTGCCGCCAGCACGTTGGGTGGATGCTCGCTCAGACCGCTGAAGCAGTAGGCCGAGAAGCGCTCCGCCGTCACCGAGTGCACCACCTCCAGCTGTGGGCCGCACGCCAGCCACGCCAGACCACTCCGTCCTGGATCAAACACACACACACACACACAATTAACACCCAGATGCAATTAACGCAGGCTACAGAGTAAGAGGTGTAATGTATTTTCAGACACATTCATTCATAGAATCTTGCATTTTGGACATTGTACATTATAACAGCAACACCAAAAATGGTTCAGTAGATTCTGTACAAGGAGAGCTCTCTGCACACCAAGTAAGAGTCAACGGACCTTTACAAATCTCTGTGAGTCTGCTGACCATTTATGCCATTTCAAACACTCGCAGTAGCCATGTTAGCCACATCCAGTGTATCTTAGCCATTCTTTGTAAGTTCACCACATCCATACAGTACAAATTATATATTTTTTTTTTCATTTTATGGGTGGCAGAAGCTTTTATCCACAGTGCCATAAGCCTACAACATAAATTGTAAACACATAATTGGGCTGGGATAACTGGGCTACTAGCTATATGGAAATCATTGAACGTAGGGCTACATAATAGAGTGTGCCCCTTAGCTGCAGAGCGGAGAGGAAGGGAATCTTACCGACAGTGAACCTGCCATGCAGCACTGAGTCCAGCGTGACCTCATCTTCACCCAGAGCATCTACAGTCACCTCTGGGAAGCGCAACAGGCTGCTGGTGACCTGAGCGGCCAGGTCACGCATGCTTACTGAACAAGGAAGAGACAGAGAGAGAAAAAAATATATAAATATGACTACATTGTGAATGATGCAAACAAAGAAACAAATGAACAAAACGACATTGCGAGAAAACAAATAGAGACAGGCACCAATAGACACACACGCACACGTGCGCGCACACACACACACAAACACACCAACAAGTGCAAAATCAATTTGCAAGCCTGCAGGTCTCCAACACTGAAACAGCAATGGAACAATGCGGTCATTGACTTCCATGCATCGGAAAGACTTCAGAGTCAAACAGTGCAAATCTTCTGGGTTGAGCACTCCAGAGCTTCCACTGCATAGGCTACATGCACAAAGTGAGAGTGCACTACAGACAATAAACCTTTATAAAGAGGGGTGGGAGTATCAGCTGTCAGCATTTCTGAGACCTGCTGTTTTGCATAACAGCTGTAGTAAGTTTGCAAGGCACTAGGCACACAGGGCCCTGAACTCCGTTGAGTACCCCTAACTTCAGTGTGGGAGTTCATCTAAAAGCTGGGTGGGTTAAGCAACATAAAAAGACTCTTTTCAATTAGTGAATCTTAAGTTTGATTTCGTGTTTGGCCATACTATGCTGATGTTTTAACAGAAATAGTTGATACTACTATGGTAGAACAACAAATAGCATACTCTTTAACAAATATCGTGGTGCTGGGTGTATGTTCTGCAGGCGATAAGACTATCACTTGAAGCAACGATGTGCCGGGTTAGTCCAAGAAAACAGGCGAAACCTTAATCGACCTGACCGCATTTCTTCAAGCTAGTTGCTGGTAGGTTTCTAGAGCTGTGCAAAACACGTAAATAGTGCCCCCTATACAAGCCTTCTCATGCAAACGCTCTAGGATTTGAAAATGTGCCCGCGCAGATGTTGAGGAAAGGCAAACGGGATCACAAAACCTCAACGTGGCCAACACACAACATACAGAATATTGAACAACGAAACATTGTCGTAATGTGATTTTGAAAATATTAGCGATAGATGGCATATGCTGCGGATACAGATTTGCTTCCTGATTCTGCAAAATTAACCAAGATTGAAGTTCTTCGTCCAACAATACACCCAAGGAAACTAACAACGTACAATTTATTGAGAGTAGACTTATGCTATTATAAGAATATACAACTTGATTGTGCACTTGACTGAAGTAAATAAGTGATTGAATGCTCACGATTGATATAATTGCAGAAAATGAAAATCTTTAGCATTAAATTGATATTCTGCAGTGACACTACAGTGGCTGCCTGGCCTCATGTGCAAGGCCCAATTTTATTTAGCTAACGTTAATGGTAATGTCGTTCATTAAATAGTGAAAAGAAAAAAACAAACACTCTTCAATGCACATATTTCACGTCATTAGCGACACAAAGCAGACATATTATTAAAAGCTTCACAGGGCTGAAATCTAGCCTACTCTGAAGATTACATAGCGCTTTTACGGGTAGTTACAAGTTAGCAAGCACCACTACAAATCCACCGGTTTTTGTAACAAGGTAGCTGAAGTTTGTCAACTGAAAGCGACCGAGCAACCACATTTAACGGTTAGGTTAAGGTGACAAATAAAACAGAATAACAAATCGTTAAATAACATAATTTACCGCTGTAGCATGACAGGTTTACCTTTGCGGTACTAAATAGCTAAGAGCCGCTTATTTCAGCTAGATATTGCTAACCTTGACATGCCGTTAGCAACACCCTGGACAATTTGCCACCAAAATACCACTCACGCCAACAACAATTAGTTGTTGAAATGTATCTCTCATGGTATACCATTTGTGCAAGAATAAGTACATATTTACAAATAGTATTAACGCTAGCAGCTTTACAACAGACTACACCTTGGTCTTGGCAGGTTAACGTTAGTGAAACTTTGCATTGCTCATGCACACGCAAGCTACAACGCTAATATACTTAGCAATAGCGGCTAAATTGGCTAAACAACAATTTGGTAAATTTAAAAACTGGAGTCAAAGCCTTTATTTAACTACGAAATTAATTGACTACAAGTCGACATGACTGATCCGTTTCTCATCATGTACAACTCTCAAATCAAGGAAACCGGCTAGTCAAACATAACGTGGTCAGTTTGTTGCTAGACTCACATGCTAGGAATGTTAGCTTGAGTTAAGATAACTAACGTTAGGATAGCTAGCTAACGTACCTGTCTGATATAGACGGTTTCAAAATACTGTTGACTCAAATGTGTCTTCCGATGCGACTTTTCTTCTGTCATAATCCGCCGTTCTCACATGCACATTTCTTTACTTGTGTAGATTTAAAAGACGACTTTGACAAAACCGAACTACAATTTCTAACGGTGGACCTTGACTTTACAGACTTAGCGGCTGTCTGCCCTAACCACTAGGACTTGAACGCAAGCGCCATTTCCATATCGCTGTGTAAAGTATTGCGTATAAATTTCCCATGCAAAATCCCGTAGACGTCAAAGCGCCAGAAATTATACCGCGAGATTTCAAATTATGTTGACTCTTGAATCAATAATTTGCTTTTTTATTAGGCTACTTTAATTTAAGAAACAAATCTTTAGCCTAAATTTGTTTGCATGAAACCACTTGCAGCATTTTTTGCTGCTTAGTGTGAAATAATCCAAATAGCCAAGTAACACAATTTTGTCAACTTTGCGAAGGCCTACTTGCCATAACCCAATATTGGCATAAAATCTACTCTAACAATATCCCTGCTATCATTAATATAAACCTTGAGCGGTGAAAACAAATAATATTAGGACTAAGTGATTGAAGTGAAGGGTAGGCCTATGCATTTGCATGGTATCACCACTAGATGTTACTGTGGGTACAACTAAGCTACAAAGTTGTCAAATCAAAATGGCTTGGAAAAATTAGGCTATAGGAGCTTGTGAGAAACTGTGATTTAATGTAGGGCTAAGCCTAATGAATTATTAGGCTTTCATAGCCTTATTGGTAATGTTGTACTCATTGTTATTTGCTTTTATTAAATTAACTTTTTTTGATAAGTTTTGTTTCCTCTGTCTATGCTATGTCTCTCACCCTTTGCTTATAGTGCCCACCTCACAGCGAGACAGTGCATGCTTTCAGCTTATGTAAGTGTTTGTTGCTTCTCCCTCCCCCACATCACATCAAAGCCTAGGCCTTCTGAAATTGCTCTTAAAATTATGGAGTCATCTAATCTCCCATCTCTAGCATTGCTTCAGGAGTTTATTTCAAGCCCTTGTGTCATAAACACATGTGAGTTACGATGTGCCATGCAGAGCGGTATAGAAAACACTCTCTCTCTAATGGCTCTAGTGCCATGCAGGTATAGGAAAAAAAGGCAGCATTGTCAGCACCTGTCATCCATTTTTGTTTGCTGAATGTAATTATGTTCTAATTGTAGCGGATGCAGTTGCATGAGCTATAATCAATGTATTTAAATTCCACTTGCCTACGCATGGAAAAAAATGAGTAGGCAAAGAGGTGTGACAGTCACAGAAGCACACAGAGGAAATGGTGGGATACACAAAAATGGGGCGTGTGGAGGGCAACACAAAAGGATGTGGGGGGTAGGTGAACACATTAGTCACATTAGTCATCCCTCCATCGAGTCATCTCTGCGATTCAGAGCAGTGATTTCACCCACAGGAGGATGAGACTGCCTCATTTTAGTAAGGAAAACAAAGGGGGGGGGGGGAGTAAACTTGGGGAAAAAAAGGAAAAATGCAATTCACATTTCTTGACAGTCCAAATCATCACTAAAAATCTTTGCTAAACAATATTTTGCTTTCGGACCCAACCATGAGGGGAGATAGCCTACCTTCCTCTTGGCTGGGTGAGAAACGTTTGCAATGCAAGCCTGGGAATAAACAGGAACAAGAACTGTGATACGAGCTCGTGTCATAATAGCAGGAGGATATTGTCGTCTGTGGCTGGTGTTTTGATATGGTGTGGCTTTATTCACTGTTGAGATCAGGCTCTGATCAGACGAATGTCCTATCAGCTTCAGAGGAGAGCTTAGATTATCTCACAGAACGAGAGCAGGGCAGAACATATATTTACAAACATACATTGATAGTAAAGGTATAGCAGTATTTTGTCTGTATAATCTATGAACTACTGTACACATAACTGCTAGTGAAAATATGTGATGACATTTTGAACTCAAGCAATGCAAACCATGACAAGAATAATACAATCTCATGATAATAACAAAGCAATAATATTTTTGGACACTATACGTTGAAGTAATATTTACCAACCTACAGTAACTTACAATACTTATAATTATATACTATAATATATTATGTAAGTATATTCTTAGATCCACTATCTTTCTATATGTTGTCATGTATATCCGAGCTGTATAGGCAGTGTTTATATGGGAGAAGTGTGTGTGTGTGTGTGTGTGTGTGTTTGTGTGTGTGTGTTTGTGTGTGTGTGTGCGAGGCAATACATGCTGGGTCTTAGTGACGTAGCCCAGCACTAATCTCCAAAGCCTGGAGCTCAAAGAGGATATCCATTAGTACAATGTAGTCCCATTCCTGCATTCCTATGGTGTCACATCATCAGAAGCCATTTGCCATGCATTCCCCGTGTCCTTCCCACACACAATCCACTGATGTCAGTTACAATCAAAATCAATCAATCCCGTACTACCACAGTAAGTTACTGTGTGCAAGAAAGAAAGACAATAAAATATGCACACCTGTGTGTGTGTGTGTGTGTGTGTGTGTATGTGTAGTGTATGTATATGCATATGTTTTAATCATGCAATTAATTTAGATCCTCATTCTGAGGAATAAACATATTGCAATCTTATGGTAAATGTTGATGTTACATCATATCAAGTGTGTGTGTGTGTGTGTGTGTGTGTGTGTGTGGATACAGTAGCTACCTGATGTGCAATCTTATTTGCTAAGTTATGGAATGTCGTTCACTGTAGTGAAAGAAACACTTCAATGCACTCAGTCATGCGACACAAAGTGTGTGTGTGTGCGTGTGTGTGTATGTGCGTGTGTGTGTGTGTGTGTGTGTGTGTGTGTGTGGGAGGGAGGGGTGGAGAGGGGAGGGGGACACAGACTGCCTTATGGCAGCCTATACATACCATATGAGCTTCAAAGAACCATCTTAACATTTCAGCACAATCATGTCGCTGAAAAGCACGGCTATATCCTAGGGGGTGGCCACTGCTTTTAAAGTGCAAGACTGCTGCAGGGTGTCACAAAGATTCTGTGTCAAATTCATTTGAAGATGCAACCCACAAGCCATGATTGACTTTTGAGTGAATGAATAAGAGCAACAATGATGAGAGAAGAGGCTTATTTTTGTGTTTTAGTCATATAGTTTATTTTTAATGGCATGAGCTGGTTATTTTACAACGATGACCACAGATTGCTGATATACAGACATAGGAGTAAAAACAGTGGCACTATTGCAAAGTTGCAGGAATGTGATACTTTCTGTCTTGTCTTAATATTGGCCATTGATATTCCCAAATGATACTGCCATGTTAGATATTTTTACAGTGTAATGTTTCATTTGTGTATCCCTAATATAAATCTATCACTACCGGTATTAACACAGTATGCAATGATATCACACATGATGTGCCTCGCTAACGCTACTTCATAAGGGACGGGGGTCTGATGGAAGGGACACAAGTCAACCACTCTCTTCTGTACATTACTTGCTAATTCATGCTGCCATCCTTCTCCTCTCTTGTTTCATTACATAAAAATATACAGCATGGCAGTGTAGTGAAAAGAAATGAAGCCATTTACTGCCGTTAACTGTAAAGTACAAACAGAAAAAAAACAATTGAATAATGTGAAGCATTTCTTCAGTATCCTTCATCCAAAAAAGGTGGACAAAGATTATAATAAATATGTATATATTTAAAAACAAAAACAAAAAACAAAGAGAGAAGAAAATAAAACCTCATACATAAACTCTAAGCCATCAAATATGCACTATATACAACCTTTGGAGAGTGAGATAGAGAAAGAGAGAGAAAGAGAGAGAGAGACAGAATTGGAGTTCATATACAGTAACCATTAACCAGCACTATTGTTTACAGTAAAGAGGCCAAGACAGACAATACAGGACGACAATTGTTTTCTCTACAGAGGGAGTCAGTAGGGACAGATATGTGCCTGTGTGCAAACCTACTGTATCGGGTGAATAACCATGATAAAAGCACATGTGTACCACAGAAGGTACAGCGTAGGTAGGTAACTTGGCGGGAGCTGGGGTAGGGGGTAGGGGGTCGGGGAGTGGAGGGGCGGTGAAAGCACTTCTTGTGGAGGAGGAGGAAGTTAGCCACTGCCCAACATCTTTGTGGCACGCTGGTTGGCATCATCAATCCGGGTCTTGTTGGAGTCGGCCTGAAGAAGAGAGAACAAGATGTGAAGCAAACACATAGTTACACCATGTGGCCCATGTAAAGCATAAACTGAGAGGTCATACCTATACAAAAAAGAATTCCACAAATTTGCAGTTAATTTGCTGCAAACAGTGTTGTTTGCCAGCAGGGGCGGGCTGGGACAAAAAATCGGCCCTGGCATTTCGAACATGACCAGCCCACCATACTGGTCAGACCATTAGAAAACAAGCCTATGATTACAGTTACAGTGAGAATGTCAGGGCCGTCGGCCCAAATAGTGTGTCGGCCCACCGGGCATTTGCCCTGTGTGCCATATTGCCAGTCCACCCCTGTTTGCCAGAACAGGTTGCCACAAGTTTACTTCAGCCAGCTACTAGTGGCAAAAGTCAGATTCATTTTGGGGACCAATTGATTTTAAAATGTCCTTGTCACTGATACGGTGTTACTTACCATAGCCTTATTTTTTTTAAAAAGGCATTTCGATTGTAAGGCATTTAGAGTACTAAGGCTATAATTGAAGTTGCAAGTTCCTTGGAAGTCCTTCATTTGGATATTATCAGTATCCTTGTTTGCCTTTAAATCTTATCAGCAGACCATCTGTTCATCTGAAAGGTATCCAATCTGCTTGGTTTCATGTGGCTAACCAAATCAGCTAAGAGTCAAGCCCAGAGTGCAGGAGCCAAAGTCAAAAATCGGACCCAAAAAAGATCTAGATCAGAATGATTTCAAGCATAGCCCTGTTGAAAGAGCCTGCAAAATGTACTAGGTAGCAAGTGGAACAAAAGTATTTGGAAGCAAACAGGCACTTTACACCGAGTCACTGGAACTTCCGATTATTCGAAGCCGAAAGTATGATCTAAGGTTCCGGTGATAGAATATAAAGTGTTTGCCATTGCGTTCATGTTTGGTCTATGCTGTTCCAAATGTTTTCATTCCATGCGCTATCTAGTGCAGTTAGAAGGCTCGTGCAACAGGGCTATGCTTGAAATTACTCCGGAGCTACACTTTAAGAGGACCCCCACATCCTTACCATCTCCATGATCCTGTCGATCTGGCGATTCTGAGTGTCAATCTCGTTGCCCATGTCCAGAGCCATGTGACGCAAGTTCCCGATGATGCCGCCCACTTGTTCCAGGTTCTCATCCATCTCGTTCTCCCTGGCATCGTTTGTTACCCTGCACACACACACACACATCACAGTGGCTTGGTCAGACACACTCTCACACTCCTGCCTCGGTCAGGGAGTTTAATGAGCACTAAGAATGATAATGACCTCTTGGGACATCAAAAGCTTTTAGGGTCATGGCACTCTTAGAAGTTTTTTTTTTCTCTCTCTGACCAGATCAAAGGTTTCATGGCCCAGTCTATTGGACTTATCACAACAACAATTTGTTGAGAGAGAAAAAAAAAATTCATTCTGTTAAAAAAAAATACACAGCTACAATGGCAGCAATTGCAACTATGATCTACAGGGCCTAGCAGGTCAAACACATACCTTATGTAAACTGTTTTTCTAAAATCTTTCTACATGTTAAATGATACAGTGTCAGGTGATGTTAACGTGAGAGGTTGAACCCTGTAATATGTTCTAGATAGAAAAGAAAATAAGAAATAAAGTAAAATATGCTCAACACCATTTCGTATAGGTGCTAAATCCTTTTTAAAGTGAATAAAAAGTTTTTCAATTAAGGACAGCACTGAACAGTACTACTAAACTTATTTTATTCGCCCCACAGACATTTTGAGCCAACCAACCCTCTTCATCCTGACATGGCAACAAGGAGAAAGCCAACTGCTCCAGTTATTGGCTACCTTTGGGACCAAATCATTCCTAAATCTGGCACAAGCCTACTGTGTCTGTGTCCTTGCCATACCATCGCCAGATCTGGGACAGAGCCAAAACAAACCCTTTTGATAACATCTGCTATCTTGATCTTGTCTTCCTCTGACCACACAGCACAGTGTAAAACAGAACTCCTATATACCATTGACCACCTCATCTAGTGCAGCATCAATGCACAAATTCTAAGAAAGTTCAAGGGTCAAGGTTCAAGGTTTATTGTCATATACTGTATATGTAACAGGTTACAAGGAAATTCTTACTTGAATGCATCTTTACTTGCTTGAAATTTAGCCACTGTCCCATACATAAAAAAATAAAAATAGATGGAGGGGGGGAGGAAGTAAATCAGTGTAGGCCTATATTAATGAATCTGTGCAATGGTCTCCAAGCATAGTAGAGATATAGTAACTTCTCCTAAACCTTACTGTACTCCTTACTGTTCCATAAGCCTGCGTTATAGCGCCTCCACCTGGCTGCTCCTCCCAGTGCTGTCCCATGCACGTGTATACTCACCTGCGGATGTAGCCCCCGCTAATAGCCATCTGCTCCCTCTCGTCCATCACGCGGGCAGGCTGACTGGACACCACCCCATCCTGGTTGTTGGCCCAGGACTGACCGCGGTCCTTCAGCCTGTTTAACACATGGAAACACAGTGAGTGAGAGGCTGGAAGACATCATAATGTGAACAGTGCAAGACTCAAGAAGAGGAGTAATGTCATGGCAACAGCCTATTCACATCCAAAATAAATGGAAGTGTCAACAGACTGGTATTATAGTAGTGGTATGTTGACCACTACATAATGAGCTATTGGTGAGATTTCTCTGATTAAAATGATTAAATGATTTCTCTGATTAAAATGATTAAAAATGCAGAGACTACTGGACCTGGGTTTTGTAATGTAAGTGCTTGCAAAATAACCCAATCAATTTTATTTGCTCTCTTTCAACACAGCTCTAAAATAACAATTTTCACCACCTGAATAGCTTTGAAATACAAAACTTTTTACTTAGTCACCCACTGAAGCAATCACCTTTCCTCTCTTTAATTTCATATCTTTGAAATACAGTTTGGTGAAAGACACTTCTGAGTAAAAAGTAGCAAAGTTTTTGCATATATTTGTAATCTGCATCAGTGTGAGATCAGGCAAAAATTCAGCGATGCAGCCAAGTACCCAGTGTGGTACGGTAATTAACACCTACATTACTGACTATTCAGACCGATGTGGGTGGCTGTGCTGTCAGGTGGGTCTGCTGTCAAAAGCAGGGCGATGGTAAAGTATTATCACAGATGAGAGATAGTGCTCATTAACCTGTCTACCGAAGGACTGAACAGCTCTGACAGCTTTTGTGTTCTCTACCCACACACAAGCAAAATGTTTTTATATTTTTCTCCCCCCACAGAATGTGGCTGGGGTTTCAGATTAACAAAGGCTACAGTCACTCCAGTAGTCCAGTAGTCACTCAAAGACAGAAATTAAAAGTGAACATACAGTAAGCCAATAATACACTGACTAAAAAATGTAGTGTGCATACACCAGGTCGACTTCAGAACTTCACAATGTTGACTGACAGCTGCCGCAGCCAATGGCTACTCCAAATGACCTGGCAGAGGTTGGCTGCATAGAGCTGCACATAGGCCAATTAGTAATGAGTCTTAGGTAGGCTAAATAATTATTACAAGTGATCAGCCAAGACACATTTACTTCACACCAGTGTTCTAATATGTGTCTCAGACCATCATTTGCAATTAAAGTAACCTTATTGTTACCATTAAAATAACCATGATGGTCTGAAACACATCAGTATTCAAATTCACTTAACACGGGCAAATGTATGCGAACACATTCTGAATGGTTCGTTTTAAACTGTAGAAAACTGCTCTACTTGCAGTAACCTTAACAGCTGACAGGCTATTACAACAGGTTAAACCAAATTGTTGAGTGGGATGCCGATGAAATTTAGATTAATGCTTATGTAGAGTTCCATTTTCCATCTCTTGTAGTCCGGCATCCATTACGAAGAGGAGCCACACATAGTCTAGGTAGTGCATAATGCAGTACTTGCATTAACTAATGTTTGATTTGTGTTGTAGCATGAATGTTAATCCTCTCTATATAAGTCCATTTGGATAAAAGCATCTGCTAAATGCATAAATGTAAATGTAGAAATGCATTACTGTCTGCGACACAATACTACCTCCAAGAACTTTAGAGGAATTGAAAACTATTCACCAATGTTCACAAGCATTTGCCTGAGTTAGTGAACTTGAATGCACCTTAGGCCACATTGTGCTTTCACACAACAGAATATATGTGATTACAAGTGTCTACGGTACTAAGCGTCTTTGCTTAAACCACTTCCACATGTGGTTTGATCAATAGGATTGAGCAATCAAACTGTTATTCATACCTTTACTTAAACAAGCCACTTATAATCAGATTTACCCAAAAACACACTAGTGATTAGTGTGAACAGACTTCCAAACATCCCTCTATGGGCCTGGTGTACGCACACCTTTAACACATTTAACATAAGACAATGACCACCCATGAAACACACATACTGCAAACAAGACACAGACAGACAGACAGACAGACAGACAGGCGGACAGACAGACAGGACAGGATGAGGGAATGTTGCACTGCACAACAGTTAGAAATGTAACGATGTAAAAGGGCCAGGCACATATAGAATGCAAGTTGTACTAAGAGGACGATCAGGAGAATATTAACATATAATATTCATATAATTAAATGAAATACAAATATATACATTTGACAAAGCACACTTTGACAAATGCTGACTAAATTATTAAGGTCTGGTCTGAAAATAACATCTTTTTATTTTTCCTAGCATGATGAACATGTAATAATAGCCTAATAATAAAAAAAAGACAAACAGAAAATGAGCAAAATTATTTACATAAATAATAACACATTAAAAATATATAGGGAGGAAAAAAATAAAAAACATTTCAGCATTTTCAATGAGAGATAATTGTTGATCAGAATCTTGACGCTATTATTAAACATCCCTTGACAAGACCAAGTAGCAGTTTCCAATCACATAGGCAGTGGTGTCGTAGTGGGGGAAAAAGGGGGACTGAGTTACCAGGGCCCAAAGAGGTGGGAGGACCCTTGAGGAGTCTGGAATTGTATTTTAGAGGGTGATGGGGGCCTATGGTCACTGCTTGTGCATAGGGTCCAGAATTTGGTGCTACGCCCCTGCACATAGGTGTTTCAAAATTATATTGTTGATAGTGCTGGCAAAATTAACTGATTAATCACGTGATTAATCCAAAAAATTTAACTCGGATTAAAAAAATTAACTCAGATTAATCCTGATGGATATGGTTCCACTTTCATGGCATGTATTATGTTCAATTTCAGATAGAAAATGGATCGGTTATCAAGTCAAACTATACAAAGATTATGACCTAGCTCCTGACTGTCCAACAACATGTTTGGGGAATCCTTCGGGTAGGGGACAGGTGTGAATTGCCTCATTTGAGACGAACAAAGACAACTATTTAGTATCAGGGCCTTTACAGGCCAAAATAAGGATCAATATACCCTAGCATCCAAATTCTTACTGGAGGAAATGAGTTTCGATTAAAAGTGATTAATCACGATTAATCTTTGAAAAATTTTGTGATTAATCAGATTAATTTTTTTAATCGTTTGACAGCACTAATTGTTGATAATCAGTAGAGCTGAATAATAAACCTTCAGACCAGACCTTGCCTATTTCAACCAGATGCCTTAAAAAATCCACATTCAGTGTATAATTATATGTTACATCACAAATATGTTCATATAATGAAATTCTGTAAGCATAAATGTTTTTTTTGATGGTATTAGTGAAGGCAGGAAAATCTCTCTCCAACACACATGCAACATGCAGACATGCGTGCTGAAAGGAACTGAGTTGTTGTCGGTCCTCGCATCACAGAAGCGACCCTCTTCATTGGTAGTTGCTACTCTCTATGCAGAATACATCTCAGCTCATCTCCTGCTTGCCTCTGCTGATCATTTTGATGGGCTTATTTTTGTGTAGTGTAGTCCAAGACTCAAGGCTGATTAGAATTTCTGAAGCCTGTGTGTTTTTCTGTTACAGACTCAGTTCTTTCCCGGCCCCGGGGGCTTTCTAGAGATAGACAGCAACGCTCAGGTGAATTGGAGCTGAAAGGAAATTGATAGTGACTAGTGACATGGTAATTTCTGTTGATGGGGAGAGAGAGAGAGAGAGAGAGAGAGAGAGAGAGAGAGAGATGCAGGTGGATGGATGGGTGGATGGATGGCACAGCTGTGGTATAGTGGGCCTGTCTGAAATGCTGGGACCCAGGTGATCCCCTACTGCTAGGCCAGACAAAAGGGAAACCAGTCAGACGAAATGCTTCTCTATGAGTGGGCACTCCGTAGGCATGAAACTCTATTTGTGAAAATAGCTCTTGAAACTCTCAATAGCATCCTCACTAAGGTCTGAGTTGAGAGTCTGCAGGGAAATGCAACAGTTTTTTTAAAAACAAATAGCCTACTTCTGAGAGAAAAAACATGCATTTACCATTCTGGCTGCTGTTTAGAGAGAGGAGGTTTAATTTATGCTACTAAATTCTGTCCTCTCTTTCTTAGCCAAACGTCTGCTTTCTGACTTATTCCTGGCTGACATATGCTGTGCCTTCAAGGCTGCATTCATCTCCACGACAGCTCACACATTTTACACATAACTTATACGGGTTAGTTCCCTTGATTAATAAGATTATCAGTCTTAACACGGCCATTTTAAATTACTTCCGCTGCCCAGCTGTGGATTGCCTGTGCTCATGAAAGTCAGATCGAAGCACAGATGTTGTGGCCTCAAGCTAACAGATTAGTTTTCTGTCTAACCTTAACGGCACAGGCTCAAGCGAGTCACTTCCTTGTCAAAGAAAGCAATGGATGGAGGTAGCCTTTAAATACAAAGCGGTAGCTGCCTGTATTAGAGTCGTTTGACATTTAAAGCATTCCCAGTCTCGGTCGTGAGATCACTGGAGCATAGCAATCAGCACGTTGTTCAAAAGGCAATGTTGAAAGGCCCACGGCTTGGCTTGGCTTGATTTGACTTAGCATGGCAAGGCTAGGCTAGGCTGGCGAGGCTTGGATATAGAAGTTGTAGTCTGGATATTACCTACTGGCAAAGGCAGAGGACCAATTTAATACACCTCTTGCTAGGTCCACCTTCATCCCCAACCTTCACTGAAGCCCAGAGAGGCAATGTGAGATAAGCGACTGAAGCATAGGAAGAATAACATGGCTGGGTATGAGATGGTGAGATGGCATACTGTGGGGTGGTTTGTGGAGGCACACAGCAGGCATGGCTAGCTGTGACTTGATATACAGTAATGTATTATATATTACATGGTGTGGTGTGACTTGGTGGAAGGTGTTGCTGAGTGGCTTATTGTCGTTTAACATATTATAAGGGATGGTGGCATGAGTTAAAAGGGCACAGAGCACTATGGTGGGCATGGCCCGGTGGATTGCAGCTGATAACTGCATGTGCTCCAGCAGACAGCAGCAGTTGTTGTTTGATGAATGAAAGGTTATGAGCGCCATGAGATTTCGGACCAATAGGAAGGCAAGCAGGCAGGCAGGCAGGCAGGCAGATAGGCAGATAGGCAGGCAGGCATGCAGGCAAGCAGGCAGCACCTACTTGTTACAGCAAGGACATATTCCACAGAGATTGCCTAGATCCGTCAAATTCTTTTCTGCTTCTTTCATGTCCTTATTGATTTGGTCCATTCCTTCCTCGATGCGCTCCAGTTGCTCTGATTAAACATTGGTTAAATATCGTACCCCAAAAAAGTAAAAATAAAAAAAAAATCAAATAAAAAAATAAATCAAATAAAAATAGTACAAAAAAAGAGGGACAGGAGAAGAAGAAAAAGAAGAAGAAGAAGGGAGAGGAGACAAAGAAACAGGGAATAGTTATTCACAGAGACAAACACACTACACTAACACACCAGCACAGGGTCCAGGGGGAGGGCTACTGTAGGCGAGTCCGTCCCTGAACCAGTACCTACTTGCTACAAGGACACAGTTCCATAATTCCACAGCATTTCCCCGGATCTTTTAAACTTTTCTCGGCTTCCTTCATGTCTTTGTTGATTTGGTTCATGCCCCCCTCAATACGGTCAAGTTGCTCTGGTCAGGACAAAGGGATGACAAGGATGAAATGAACTGCTTTGCTTTGAGAGGGGAAAAAAATAAATAATAAACAAACAAACAAACAATGAAACAAGCAATGGAAACCAAAATTATGAAATGTAGAGCATCTCATGACCAGGCTGGATAAAGCAAGTGATTATGAAGAAAAACATGCAGATAATCAAAAGAATATGAAGAAGAAAAAAAGCGAAAGCTTTGGCAAGGTCCTATATGGCCAGTACTGTATATGGATCACATATCCCACAGCTAAAACAAACATGACAGCTTTGAGCGCACTGTGAATATCGGGCTCCACAGCTCAGTAAGGATGCATTAATGTCAAATAAGAGCAATACCATGAAAGAGAGAGCGATAGGGTGTGTGTGTGTGTGTGTGTGTGTGTGTGTGTGTGTGTGTGTGTGGGCACAGTAGGGGCCTGTGCCCTGGATGAGGACATGTCAGACCATGCCAGGCATTACAGCAACCAGTTGGCACTAAAGTGACGGCCTACCACCAAGCCAACAAGGGCATGGGCATAGAGTACTACATTTGTGTTAGTGTATGTATGTGTGTGTGTGTGTGTGTGTGTGTGTGTGTGTGTGTGTGTGTGTGTGTGTGTGTGTACAATATAAATAATATAAAGAATAATAATAAAAAGAGAGTAAAAAAAAAGACAAAACTAAGAGTAGTAAAAACATGGTGGCACACATTAAATGCATTCATGGATACATCAATGCATTCGGAAGATGATGTGTTGCTCTGATGAAAGGACGTCTTTAGATCTTTACTGTAAGTGATATGAAACTCTGAACCTGACTACAAATGAAGCATTTCAAATGATTTATTGAACTCTATATAATCCCAAGGAGGATATTAAATAAAAGCAAAGAATAGGTTTATTGAGTAAAAACATTGATCGGCTATCATACCATTGTTGAATGGGTCCTGATTTTTTTTCTTTTGTGGAGCACTAAAGATAACTTAATGATTAGCAGACTAACATTACTTCTTCGGCTACAGTATATCCATATGCATTATTGATACACACATGCAGTGGGAAGAGACAGCATTGTGCATCATGTTTATTAGTGCACGTAAAGACACTGTGATAATATAAATTTAAAAGATATATAAATATACATAAAATAATATATATAAATAGATTGAATGCACTTCTGTAATCTTCCACTGTCTATTGTCAATCTGTATTGCTTTGCTAGTACCGTAAATCCTGCTGTAGGCCTTAATGAACCTTAATGAACTCCAACATTAGACAGTCAGTATACTGTTATCTCTCAGTCATACAGTAGCTACAGACACTGGGATTAAGGCATTTAGCATAATCCCACGCAAGATGGCACTTAAAAGCACTGAGTGTGTGTGGTGCCCAAGAGCCTTGCACTGCTGGCCTCACTAGCAGCAGGCTGGCAGGTAACTATGGCCTTGGTTCACACCCTGTCCATAGTAGCTACAGTCCAGGGCATCGCTCATACATGTACTGTATGACACTATCAACCATTTGGACGTCAGACGAGCAGTTACTGTACAAAATAACAGCAAAGCAATCAAAAGAATTCATCATTAATCTTTTTTTTTTTTTATCATAGTTATCGATACATAGGCTATGCTTTGGACTCTCTTCCCACACACCTGCAGAGATGACACCCATCAGTCAAGCAGTGGTCATGTGTCTGTGTGTGTGTGTGTGTGTGTGTGTGTGTGTGTGTGTGTGTGTGTGTGTGTGTGTGTGTGTGTGTGTGTGTGCTGCTCCTAGGCTAAGCATCGTCTCCAGAACAAACACGAGGTCTAATTAGTGTTTGGTGGTAATCCAGGGGAACAGAGGCGATTAGTAGGGAGAGGGAACGTGACCGTGCAGGAGGAGCGAGGGGGGGGGAGAGGAGGGAAGGGGGGATCTTATCTTCTCTCAGGCTGACAGTAAGCTCTCTCTCGTTCCCTTAAGGGCTCACTTCCCTCTGCTCTCTCTCTCTCTCTCTCTCTCTCTCTCTCTCTCTGTGAGTCTGTGTGTGTATGTGTGTGTGTGTGTGTGTGTGTGTACAGTTTAGATCAGACGAGGGCCTGATGTCTTACTCCAGAGGCTGTCCTGGTAAATGCGTGTTTGACTTTTATCTTTTTCAGGTGCTGGACACATTTGTAATAGCAGGATGTAGTGTTTTTTTTATCATGACATTGTTTTTTTTATTTAAATTGCCCTGATCAAGAGGTTACATATCATAGCTGATTATATAATCACAGATACTTCAACATTTTTGTGCGCATGATTTTTCAAAGTAAACTCAATTGCTACAGTAGATGGGTGGTAGAGTCCCACTGATTGGAGTGTGTGTGTGTGTGTGTGTGTGTGTGTGTGCGCGTGTGGGAGTGTGCGTGGAGGGGAGGGTGGCATTTGTCTTGGGGTTTCAGGATAAGAGGATGCTGAGGTAATTTGAATCTGGAAATTGATTGCGTTGGGGCTGAGAGGACTCATTCTTTTTTTTTTTGGGGGGGGGGGGGGTAGCGGTGGCTTTATATTGTGCTGATAAGCTAATTGAGATCCACCTCCCACACAGACACAAGGCAGATGGCTTAGATTGACAGAGAGTTCATTTTTAGTTCTTAAAAGATAAGTGACACCTCGTCGATGATGATGACACTGTATTCAAGAATTTGTCTTTTCTCATTTTCTCTCATCCTGGCCTTGTCACGGTGGTGTGTGTGTGTGTGTGTGTGTGTGTGTGTGTGTGTGTGTGTGTGTGTGTGTGTGTGTGTGTGTGTTTTCATCTGTTGCAAATTGATTTTGAGAGTGTGAATCCTTAGCCAAAGGGATTATAGAGAGATCCATTCTTAAGCTTGTGGAAAATTCATTACCAGCAAAAATGATCGCGCCCACCCCACACACACACACACACACACACACACACACACACACACACACACACACACACACACACACACACACACAATCTTGCGATTTACGCATCAAATCTCATATACAGTATAAACTGTCTTTACGGTAGATTCAGTATAATGGCCAGTTCCAGATTTGAGGTCAGCAGGTATTTGGGATGGCATAAAGAATACAGTATAATTTTAAGTATAATTTTATCTTTATGGTAAGGAATATAGTATAGGTACATAAACAACTACATGTAGGACCAATGCATTACATAACCACAGTATAGACATTTTTGATAACATGAGAGCACTTGCATTATTAAGACCCTAAATGAACCCTAAACAATCTTACATATTGGTCACCTATTATTTCTGGTATTCACATATTACTTCTATTCCCTTTCTGATCAGAATATTGATTATATTTTGATTGGGTGAGGGTTTTGCAAACCCCTGATTATGAATAAGGCCATATCCTTGACTATACAAACCCAAATAAAACCCCTGGCAAATGCCTGCATTAACCAGAGTACTGGTTCACATGTACAGTGAGCGAGCACCTTCATTAAGACTCACCTCCTTGCTCATCGAGCATGACCAGAGTTCGGATTCCCGCATCTTTGCTCTAGTTCCCCATAAGCAGAGGCAGAGAGGCAGCAGAGAGAAGGCCAATGGAGAAGGAGGAGAAAAGACAAAAGAGAAGCGAGAGAAAGACAAGAATGACATCACAGAGAGTTAGAGAGTTCAAGAGTTCAGAGGTTAAAGGTCAGAGTGGACAGTCATCCACAGGATTCTCAGAACACTAATTAGAAGCAGACACAGTCAGAAAAAGAAAATAAAATAATTGAATGCAAATTAATGAAGGTTATTTATTTCTTTAGTATATCCTGGCGGAGGACAGGACATGTGGTGATGGTGGTATGCAACATATGGTGAGTTAGCGAGCGTTACGGCTAATAGCAAGATTTTGCTATATGTCTCTATAGTTCCGTGGCTGTTCACAATCACACATCCAGACAGCGTGCTGTTGATGCGCACGGATGCCCCCAGAGCATGTATGTGAGATATGCCCGCCTCTATTCTGCTGAGTGCAATAAGGCTCTATTGACCTAAATAAAGCAGATGATACTCGTTTGCGGTGCACAATCCCCACACTGTTTCATTATTATTTCCACCAGATGGGCCGGACGGCAGGCTAGCTTGCTCGATAAAACACAGCCATCAGGGCAGGCTGGATTAACGTGGGCAAGAACAGGTTACAGTGCGTCGCTGCCAGAGTTGAAAAAGGTTAAATGCATCTACATTCATGTCCGCATTCATTCCCTCTCACACGTGAGCCAAAACTAAAGCTAAATAGTGAAGCTACACAGGTCTCCTCTGTTCGGTATGTATAATATATACAGGCCTATTGTTATACTTATATTTAATATCATTGTGTTAATATTTAATTTACCTCCCTGAACATCTCTCCCACAGGTTTCCATTAATGTAGAGTTCCACTCCCACACATAAAATCATATAGGCCATTTTAATGTTCCATTCTATCACTCATGACCATTAAGTATTCATTGAATTTATCTTGCTCAGGTAAATGCATTATGTGATGGGGCTAAGGGGAGGAAGCTAATCACTCTATAGCGCTAGCCAGAGGAAACACAATTAAACATATCTGACCTTTTGCAGTAATTAAATTAAAATGGCATGACATGAAGCATGACCATAGACATCAATCACGCGAGTGCTCGACTACAAGTCATAAAAGCTTGCTGTGGTCGTAATATTTAATGTGCTTGGAGTCCTTTGATTTAAACATCTGCGGAAGCACAATCTATCACGTAGGCAATACAGCATTGTTGACACTATTTTAACACTTAATTAACACCCATTTCCTGGGTATTAACACCCATTTACTGGGTGTTAAGAGTGTCCATGTTTCCAGCACATGAGAGGGGAAACAGTATCTCTCACACACTTTTAACTTCAATGACTTTGATGACTTTGAAGCCAAAAGTCAGACAGGTGACGTCAAACCAAACCAATAGCCTCCAATACTGCTCAATGTGCTGGACTAAATGAATGTCTTCCTGCCACAAACGCCGCACAGCATCATGGGTAATGTCTCTCACACTCAGTCCCCATTAGGGTGTAAATCACCGAGCCTGAGTGTGGGCAGAGAGTGCCGTGCTATCATTAACAGAGGACAAAAGCTGTGAGAAATCACTATTGATTTTATCATCAGGGGCAAAGGACCAGCACAATGTCTGCACCTCGACCCTTCTATAAATACTGGAAATGAACCTAGCAGTCCCTCTCGGGTCAGCTATTTAAACTGTGTGTGTGTGTGTGTGTGTGTGTGTGTGTGTGTGTGTGTGTGTGTGTGTGTGTGTGTGTGTGTGTGTGTGTGTGAGAGAGAGAGAAATGAACCTAGCAGTCCCTCTCAGGCCATCTATTTAAACTGTGTGTGTGTGTGTGTGTGTGTGTGTGTGTGTGTGTGTGTGTGTGTGTGTGTGTGTGTGTGTGTGTGTGTGTGTGTGTGTGTGAAGAAGAGAGATAGACTATGTGACTATGTGTATGAGAAGTAATGTAGTGAGAAAGAGAGAAAAAAATTAGGAGAAAAAAGAGAGAGTTAGAATAGGGAACAAGAGTATAAAAAGAACGACAGAGAGAAAGAGAGAAAAAGAGGGAAAGACAGATGATGTAAAAGGAAGAGAGCAGAGACAAATGAAATGCTTGAAGAACAGAGAAGGCAATTTCCCCTTGTGACGGCGGTCCCGTCACCCCGAGCAGCCGAGTCTACCCTGTGGCCTTCTGGGAAGGAGGCAGGCAGTGCTGGCAGGGTCTTTAGATAACAGGCTCTGATCGGCGTCTCATGCCTCAATCCCACTATTCTCCAGCCCTCTGCTGCTGCGTGTGCCGCTAAGCCCCCTTTTAAAACGTAGACTGCTGACAGACCTGTGGCTTTCACTTCTACATTAATCGCCTACTCGCCCAGTTTTAGAGAGAGACACCCACCCCACCACCACACGCTGCTGTTGACAGGAGAGAGAAAGAAAAAAAAGAACTAATCTGGAGCTAAATTTATAGAATTCTTATACTCATGCCAACAGAGTTCAAATTTTGTGTGAAGGGGATTTTTTTTCCCCATTTCATTTCATTTAATTTTTATTTTTATTTCATGCCAAAAGTTCACAGTATGACTGAATGAATGGAGTGTGTGCACAAACCGACACGCTAAAGCTCCATTTGAAATATCTCATTAAAAGAAACAATGCTCGATCATAGAAAAACAGCTAGGTGACAACTAAATATGCGCTTTCATCATGAGCCCTCTTTGGTGAGAAACCAACAGCGCCAGTTAGGCAAAGAATATTATTGGTGCCATTCTCAAGAGGTTTTTTTAAAAGCTTTTACGAATGCAGTCATTACTACCTGTATGTCTCTTTTATACTGATGTCAGATTTTATAAGGCATTATGAATACTTTAGAAGCCCTTACAAATGTGTTTATCATGCCGTCTGGTATTATGCTTTAGAAAAGTGTTGACATGTAATATTCATAAAAAGGGAGGCAGCTGGAGGCAGCTTTAACTGTTTATCTTGACACGGCAGCCATTAAGGTACCAGACATGAACCTTGTCTTAAACAGCTACTAAGATAACTATGGCAAAATGCGGTCTTCTGTTTATGTATTGTTGGCACATTGTCAAGATACCAACAGCTGACTACATAATTGGAGAGAATTTTGGACATTGAAGGCAGCATGAAGGATGGAGCTACTGTAGACTGCCTTAAAAACCCGTCAAAATAGAGATATACAGTATTAGCAAACCCCATCTTGGAAAGCAAGTTTGCTTCTAGTTATAATAGACTGTATGCCTTCATCAGTTACAGTATGTAGGCTACTGTAAATGACAGCCTCATTTCCTGTCAAAGCTGTTCAAGATTGTATGTTGCTTCCCTCACATTTCCATGATAAACCACATCTTGATAATTTTTTTCAAGAATAGACCTACATTTTCATTCTGGGGTTTAAGAATGTAATGCAGTAAGCAGTTCTGTTGCACGCTTGTACGCTTGGACCATATCCATATCTGTGTGGTAGGCCTATTGCTATTGTCTTGTCAGTGTCTGTGTCTACAGTAGGTGTTGTGTTGTATGGTGTGTTGTTAGCTGGAGTAGTTGCTTTAGTTGCTTTGCTGTTGATGTTTGTGTTTGTAACTCTTATGTTGTTGTTGTTTGGCTCTTACCTCTTCCACCAGCTGAAGCATACGCCGGGTGCTCTCCAGTGACTGTATAGAAAAACAAACAAGGGGAAGGGAAAGAGAGGGATAGAAAAGAAGAGAAAAAAAAGACAGAGAAAGATGGTTTAGACAGGACACAGCACAGCTGCTCATCACAGAGAGATACACTAACTCCCTCTGGGAGGGTTTTAACAAGGAGAGGAAGAATCTAAACGTATGTTCTAATGGTCACCTAGATACCGCCATACCGTGTTCCATTGAGCTCTGGGCAATCTCTAACGACAACAGCAAAGAGGCTAATTTGACAGGTTGAATAACCTTGTGGGTGAAACATTTTGGCAGGTGACTGAAAGAAATAGTTTCTCTGAAAAGAAATTGTGTACACCATTCCCAGTGCCTGAGTGCCTTGACATACCCAGTACGAGCTAGTTTATTTCTAATTACGTTGAGGAAACGATCATGTGTCAAAACAGTAAGTCATCAGGTAATCATTGCTGTTGGGGAAAACGGTGGAAGCACACGAAACATCCAATGAAAAACACTCTTTCTTTATGCCGTGGCTATTTTTAGCCTCTGGATTCGTAGGGTCACGACAGTGATAAGTGATCTAAAGCGTTAAGAGATGTATCTGTGATATGGGGAGTCTAGTATCTACAGTTTATCTACACAGACACAGCAGCCAGGCACCATGTACAGTCCCAGCTCTCCACCCCCCCCCCCCCCCACACACACACACACACACCATCATACTCACTGTCCCTGCCCTAGGCCTCTAGAAGCAGGACCTTACTCATGAATGTTTCATACGCCCATTTCGATAGCGGCTATAAATCTACTCCACAGCAGTGTGACTCTTTCTCTCTCATTAAAAATGTCCGTGCCGTGGATGTCTGTCTTCTACGGCGGCAGGACACATCAGTTGCACTTGCTCAAGATAAAATAACCAAATAAATAAATAAATAAAAACGTCGTCATGGCCGTGATAATGGGGTAAGATCAGATATGCATTAAAGATCAATACAGGGGAGATGAAGCACATTCTCTGCCTGGTCTAATTGCGCTATTTGGGCCATTACTGTTGCATGAGAAGCCATCTTCCATTTGGTGTGTGTGCTTTTTTTCCCTTTCTTTTCTTTTTTTCTTTCCCTCGACTGAGAGCTCCCTGCATTACATCTTCTATCCTTCCCTACATCAGGGTAGATCATTCACAAGATGCCCTTGAGCTGATTCTACGAGCACAAAGCTTCCACTATTTCCTCTCTCTCTCTCTCTCTCTCTCTCTCTCTCTCTCTCTCTCTCTCTCTCTCTCTCTCTCTGCCTTCCTCCTTTCATGAATCAGAAAATGAGGGCTTCTAAGCTCCTGATCGCTCTCCAAAAAAAAAAAAACCGAAAAAAAAACCAATAACCCCAAAACAAACAAAACAACAAACCGAAGCCCTGGGTTAAGTTTGACTAGCAGAAGATTTGTCTTTGCTGACATGAGATTTGCAGCGGGGAGGCTGCTGAGATTAGAGCTAAAACCTATGAGAAACAATGACACGCACATCACAGCATCACACAACACAACACATCACATCACATCACAGCGAAGCTACACTACACTACACGCACTGACTGAAGCTCTCCAGGTGGCTGCCTGAATCCTGTTACAACCAGGGGGATAAATGTTCACCATTCGCACAGAACTAAAGCTGGAGAGTGTCCATAAAACATTTTTTTTTTTAAGTTTTGTTTTTTTCCACGACCCTAAAGCCCTCAGCTGACTGGGACACAGTAAGGTGCCTTTGACCACTTGTTTTCGCTATGTGGCCCTCACACACCATGGACAGAGCAGAACTGAATAGCCATGAAGCTAACTGCGTTACGTAACCTTCCTATGTGTCATACAGCGGGACAGATCTAGCTGTTGGCATATAGATGAACTGATTTGATGATCAAGGCCAGCTCAACTCCGCTCTGGTTTGCTGTTGTCATGAGATTGCGAGAACCCAACCCGTTCCTCTGGTTCCGCATTTGCTGTTATCTGGTTCTTACATATGATCCTCGTTCCACCATATCACAATTGAGCTTCACAAGGGGATTCTCATGCGATTTGCATAAGAGATGTGATTCACCGTTTCTTTTTCCATCACAGAAATTTCTATATGGGGCCAATTGTATGTATGTGGGCCAATGCATAGAGCTAGTGTGTGTGTGTGTGTGTGTGTGTTTTGTTAGTGTGCATTTGTGTGTGTGTGTGTGTGTGTGTGTGTGTGTGTGTGTGTGTGAGTGCATGTGTGTGAGTGTGTGCATGTGTGTGAGTGTGTGTGTGTGTATGTTTGTGTGTGTGCGTGCGTGTATAAGTTGGCTCTGTCTTCCTGGCCTCTCTCCCAGGTTGGGAGAAGTCTCAGGTGTGTTTGACGTACCTCATCTGCCAGCTGGTCGGCGCGCTCCTGCAGGTCTGTGAGCTCATTGCGCATGTCCGCTTCGTCTGCCATGGTTACGCCGGGGTCTCAGGCACTCGTCTCCAGATGAAGAAAGTGTGTCTAAACACACAGAGATGGAGAGAGAGAAAGAGAGAGAGAGAGAGTGTGTTTGAGTATCTGCCCAACAGTAGACTGGAAACACATGGAGTTGAAGAGACAGAAAGAGTAGATCCAAACACACAAGAGAAAGAGAGAGAGAGAGAGAGAGAGAGAGAGAGAGAGAGAGAGAGAGAGAGAGAGAGAGAGAGAGAGAGAGAGAGAGAGAGAGAGAGAGAGAGAGAGAGAGAGAGAGAGAGAGAGAGAGAGAGAGAGAGAGAGAGAGAGAGACTTTGTACAATGGAAAAGTCTCTAAACTTGCATTGAGAGGCAAGGAAAGCGTGTGAGAATTTCGGAAGAAAATAATGTCTCTACGTAGCCTGCGAGTTCCCATGCTTATTTCATTTCACTCTGCAAAGCAGCATGGTGACCATGGCCGATTTTCTTGCCTGCTTTCGGTATCCAATCACAGAACAAAAAGGGACTAGTACGGCCCTCGATTGCATTTTACGCCACGTGGTGACTCTGGTATTGGCTCTGAGCTATGTGCAGACGCTATGATAGACATTCGTAGCGCCCAATTAACGGCTCTGGACAATCGTAAACGATGCTTCCGCTACGAGAGATGCAATAGGTAGGTCTCCAGACTAAATATCACTCATGATTTTTAGTTTGGCAATCGCCAGGCTAGTCTCTACATGCATACTGTAGGAAAGGAAGGGGAAAGTGAGCAAGTGTGTGTACAGTATGTGTGTCTGTGTATGAATCAGTACGAAAGATGAATCACATATGAGAGGATTAGAGTGTATATGACAAGCTCTTTTCATAAACACTACTGTACAAAGCATTTCAAATATTTTTTTAAAATAAATCTTTTATTAATCTTTAAAAAAAAAAAAGATTTTCAGATCACTTTGAGACATTTGCGGTTAACGTTTCCTGTTTTGTTAGTACACAACAAAGATTGTGAGCTATAAAAAAACTGATTTTATTTACATAAATTGAGAAACGCATAAAAAAACACATCATACTTGAATATTTTTGAAAACCGAGATTTTCAGTTTTTGGAAAAGACAATGAGAATCTACATTTCAATTTCATTCAGAGGAACTGAGGAGGAGTATGTGAGAGAGACAGAGAGAGAGAGAGAGAGAGAGAGAGAGAGAGAGAGAGAGAGAACAGCTTTTTCAATATAATTTCATTGCGCTGAAGAGCTTCTTGTTTCTATTGGACACTAAGGATGTAAACCTAGAGACGGGATAAGAGAGATCACGTAATAAAATAGTCTATGTGCTGTTTATTTAGCATCATCAGAATAATGTCCACTCAGATGGCTGTTCTATTCTGGCTCAAACAATAGAAAGGTTTAAAATAACACGGAGCGACACTTAAAATATGATGACCGCTGTGCATCCACAAATTAATTTGACCCCCGACATGACTGAATCAGCTTGAGTCCAGATCAAATGTAAACAAACAAAGGTGTCCCAGTTAACTCCTGAGTTGGAGGACTAACCCTCACACACACACACACACACACACACACACACACACACACACACACACACACACACACACACACACACACACACACACACACACACACATTAACACACACACAGACTAAGCTGAAAGGATTAACAGCAGTCGTCGTGGCGACGTGTGAAGGTCTCCACTCTGCCTCTCAGACAAATTGCTTTGGTGCCTCCCCCCAGCGCTGAAGTGAAAATCCATAATATTGCCGGCCATTTCTGTCTGTTAGCCTCAAAAGTAATTGCAGTAACTTCCCCAGTGATCCATTTCACAGGGACGGACGGCCATAGCTGATCAAAGAGAGTGAACGGCCACGCAGCCAGCCTCTCTGTGGCATGACATTTTTATTTATGGCTGATGTTCGCAAGTGAATTTGTCTATTTCGCTCTCTTACGAGGTTCAAATTCAGCTTGAGCCAGCCAGGAGCTAACGGTAATATCAATCCAATGTACTCCAGTCAGTGAGTTTGTCTATATTCCCCTCTTACAAGGTTCAAACTCAAGCTTGAGCCAGGAACTACTCGTAATATCAATCCAATTTACTCCAGTCAGAGCACAGGTTGTAAAACCACAACACATACCCACACAAAGAACTAGACAAGAATAAATATGCACAAAAAAGAAAAAGTGCATATGTAGCGGGGTGGCGGTCCGCACCGCACACGGGTCTCAAACCCGCCACCTCGCAAGCTACAAACTCCTGGCGTGGGAGTCGGACGCTCTAACCACTGAGCCAAAAGCCCAGGCCTCTAACTCAGCAGTTAGAAGCGCCCAAGGAATTGGGTGGTGAGGATTTACACGTACTGCCTGCAGCTAGCTAAGCTAGCTGGCATCCGTTACACATACATATAATATGAGATTTTATATTGTATGTAAACGGTGTTACACATTGCAATATTGCCCATTACAGGTGTATTTGTTTATTTACTTCATATATTGACTTTACATATTTACTACTGTCTGTTCATCGTTGTTATAAGACTGTGTAGCACCACAATGAGTTTATAGCTGTTATTTTCAGGTACAAGATCTGCATTATGTTGCATGTTGCTTTATTGATTCAACCAACAAAAGGTATTGTGTTTGTTTACAGTACAGTTGGAGCTGCTATGGCGAATGTAACCTGCTGCCTTTAAGGTCAGGGTGACGACGGGCCGGGCCGGGCCGGGCCGGGCTGGGACTCTCTCCTGCAGACGTCTGAAGCATGTGGTTTGACTAAGAGCAGGGAGTTTGGAGCTATTTTTGCCTCAGCGAGTCGCCAGAGATTTAATGTTTCATGGCCATGAAACAAACTCCGAAGTGCTCTTTTATGAAAAATGTATGACTTGCTCTCACTCCCTATTGCAGCTGGAAATGTTAGGAGGAACGTGACGGACGGACTTGATGAGGACAAAATTCTGCAGTCGTGCGTCTCCAACAGAGACATGGCTGGTGTGAACTATTTATCAAAAAAAAACAAACTAAGGTTCAAAGCCATAAACTAGTAAACGGCCTTGATGAACACAGCATGAGTTCTGCACTCTGATGCGTCCATTTTGAAATGCTTCCATATTCTAAGCTACAGTAGCTCGGCTTTAAATGCCAAATGTGTCCCTGCGGTCGAGGCTGATGTACATAAACAGCTCCCAGTGAGGCAGACAGCTGTGGTTGCTACTGAGCATGGGCAGTGGGCAGGACGCTGATGACTCCCCCACAGTCGACTTCGATGAGCACACAGCCCATCACGAGTCCTTGACTGGGTGACGTTAAGAACACAAGCGTCCTCCACTCATAAATAAATCCTCTGCCCGTGACACATGGCAGAGGTGACTCTCTCTCTCTCTCTCTCTCTCTCTCTCTCTCTCTCTCTCTCTCTGTCCTTAGAGCAAAGGAGAGATGCTTGGGTTGGAGTGTTTCTCCTTCGCCACCTTATCTCTCGCTTCTGTCTTTCTTTCTCTCTTTCCTTATCTTCATCTCTGGCTCATCTCTTTCTTGCTCTGTTCTTCACAAACCCCCGTCTCTCTTGCTTTATCAGCTCACTACCTCATTCACTCAGTCTTTCTTTATCTCTCCGTCTCTCTCTCTCTCTCTTTGTGTCTTTATCTCACTGAAGTCTTGCTTTCCATCTCACTGTCTCTCTCTCTCTCTTCAGTTTTGCTTTCCCTCCCTTCCTCTCTCTCTCCCCTTTGTTTTCTCTTTTGTCTTGCTCACATCCGTCCCCTCTGTCATCATTTTTCCTCTCTCTCCACCACTTCTCTCTCTCTCTCTCTCCCCTCTCTCTCGTTCTCTCCTTTGTCTTGCTCACTTTTTCATCTGTCCCCTCTCTCATAATTTTTCCTCTCTCT